>CM042147.1:124539843-124552343 GCA_023376005.1 Doryteuthis pealeii | reverse complement strand
CCAGTTGCTCTTTCGTATGTTGAATAAGGTGAATGGTGCTTGATCGTGTTCTGGTCTGGTTTTCTTGATACTTTTATTAGTTACATGTTTCACTGACCATTTCTTGTGACGAAGTGATTTGTAAGAAAAAAAAATTTTTGGAGCAATCAATGTTTTCAGTTGGAATCATATTTTTTTAAATTTTAAAAATAAAATAAAAAATAAAAAACTGTTTTCAATGCCTTTTAAAGTAATAAAGATTTCATCATTAGCATCTCATGAGTTGGAGGGTTAGACCTTTGTTTTTTTTTTTTTTTTCCCTTAAGCTCCCTGAAATACTATAAAAAAAAAAAAAAAAAAAAAAAAAAAAAAAAAAAAAAATTAAAAAAAAATAAAAAAAAGAAATGCTCAATCCTAAGGCTTTTTTATTTCTTACTTATATATATATATATATATATATATATATATATATACTTATATAGTATTATGTGTAGATGGTTGGCCTAGTATACTAGAAAAAGAATAGTAATCCACGTACGGTATGTTATTAGAAATGTGCTACAAATATCTAGTGATAGAGGTTGATAGTTGAATGAAGTGACAAATAAAAGTTTTAGCTTTTATTCATTTATTTGGAACGATATTACTTTACCCAATGGTTGCTCCTGAAAGCATTCATCGAGTAAACGACAGTAAAAAACGCCACACATTTAACCATTTACACCATTCTCTGTCATTTAAAAAAAATATTTCGTTTACCTGGATGAATGGCTTTTATCAGACCATTGAGTATATCGTTCCCAAAATAATGAATAAAAGCTAAAACTTTATTAATGTCACTTCATCAACATTATATATATATTAATATATATATATATTATATATATATAGAACTATTAGCTATATATATACATATATATGTGTTTGTGTGTGTGTGTGTGTGTGTGTATATATATATATATATATATATATATTATATATATAATTTCATTTATTACTTTTTTTTGTCTCATTATACAACATTTCATTTGTTTTTCTCCAGGAACGTCTCAATGCCTTGAAAAGGGGTGAATTGTTAACCCGAAATATTGGAATTTGTCAACCAGGAACAAAAGCATCAATTAAATATTAAAATTCGATTTTGGTTTCGTTTTTCAGGACCAAAAAAAAAAAACGTTCCACAGGACAAATAGTTTATACACAACACCCGCACACACCACACACACACACCACACACACACACACACAATAGATATTCATTAATAGTATATTTATATATATATATATATATATATATATATTATAGTATACATACATCTTGGAGGATACACCGGAAACTGTGAACAACGATCCTGCTTGGTCTTAGAGAGAAAAACTTTTTCATTATAAACTAAGAACAGTGCTTTAATGTTTATGACAATTATATGCAACAAATTTGGATTAACTACATTATGCTGACTACAATGAACAACATGTTAGAAATTTTTTGGATCTCTCCTCTCTCTCTAACTTAATATATATAATATATTATATATGAGAGTAGAGAGAAGAGAGGGGGGGCCTGTTGCATAAATATACGTTAGAGACCCCAACTTTCACGTCCGTACTGCACATGTTTTTAACATCGTGAGTTCGTCTGTTCACCATGAGGACCCATGCTTAGGAACCCTCAAGCAAGCTCTGTCACATAACTACATATAAGACAGGCGCGTGGTCTAATTGTGTTGGAGTTCGTTAGAAATGGTGGATCCCTTGTCTAACCTGAGTTCAATTCCTCGCACGAATGCTAGTGACAAATATATATATATCCAGGCCGTGACAAAGTTGTAGTGAAATAATTATATATAATATATATATATATTTATATATATTGTTGCTGTGTTCGTGTGTTGGGATGTTGTGTGTTAACTGAAATCAGATGACACTATACTTTTTTAGAAGTGGAAACAAAAACAGATTTAACAGGAAGTACGAAAATCTTTTGTTCTTTCAAGGAAATAAAAACAGATCCTGACAAAACGTACAAACATTTTTTTTTTTTTCTGAATGGAAACAAAATACAGATCTCTACAAAAATGTACGAAACTTTTTTTCTCAGAAGCGAACAAAAAAATAGATCTGACAGAAAGTACTGAAACATTTTTGTCAGAAGGGAAACAAAAAAACAAGATCTGACAAAATCTGTTTACGAAACCTTTTTTTCTCAGCAAGAGAAACAAAAATAGACTCTGACCAGAAAGTACTAACAACATTTCTTTGTCAGAAGGAAACAAAAAACAGATCGTGACAAAATGTTACGAAAACCTTTTTTTTTCAGAAGTGAAACATAAAATAGGATCATGACAAAAAGGACGAAACATTTTTCCTACAGAAGGAACAAAAACAGATTTACAGGAGCTACGAAAACCTTTTTGTTTTCAGAGGAATAAGAAAACAATTCTGACAACAAACGATACGAAACATGGGATTTTGGTCGAGAGAGGAATACAAAAACAGAGACTGCACAAAAATTGTACGAACCTTTTTTCTCAGAAGGAAACAAAAAAATAGATCTGAGAAAGTTACTAAACATTTTTTTTTTCAAAGGAAACAAAAACAGATCTGACAAGAAAAGTGGACAAAACCCTTTTTTTCAGAAGAATAAAAAAACCCAGATTCTGGACAAGAAGTACGAAAATTATTTTTGCTCAGGAACAAAAAACAGATCTGACAAAAAGTACAAAAACTTCTTTTTGCTTTTCAGGACGGAAACACAAAACAGATATGAGTTCTTGTCACATCCCACTCGGGGTGGAGGCGGTTCTTGGTACAATACATACTGGGTGGCTCAAATATTCCCACCAGCTAAGAAGCTTTTCATTTCTTTTCTTTTTCTTTTGTTTCTCCCTCCTTTCTTCTTTCGTTACATAGACGATTTGTTCACCGTGTTGCAGGCGAACTTAAAATCATAATTCTTACCCCTTCTCCGCGTTTTGACCCCCGTACTTGCATATACCCTTAGATACCGTTATTATGCCCATGTCGTTAAGGGCATATTCTTGATTAATGATATCGTTGAAGACTATTAATCAAATTCTGCTTCAGCTTTTATGTGACGCTTACCTATCATAGGGACTCTTATCAACCCGGACAATGAATGATTTACTGATTTTTTTTCTAGCTATATCACCTACCTCTCAGAATTATTCAATGTGTTCACTGTAACTTGATACCTCTTTTTTAATTGGTGGTAGAGGTAACCTGTCATTTCACATAAGCAGAATCATATTCTTACTTTTTGAATACTAAGTTGTGTATATATCTAAGAATTCTACCCTAAGTATATGGGCTTTTAGAAATACACCGACCACACTGAAGAGGGGTAAGAGAAACCCCTTCAATGGCGGCCACCTGATTTGACGTGGGTTGGTGACCATGATACTTAAGGACGGAATCCTGGTGGATGAGCAGTCCAGGACCATTGCAACACTCCACTTAGATTGCTTTTACTTAGGCTAGACGGGCGGCCGGAGAGGCCCCACTTCCGATCAATCGGTGGTCAGTCTAGCTGGATGTGTCACCGGGATAAGAGATACATTTTTTCGTAGGCCTCGGACAGCCCTTAGCCTTGGATTATGATATTTTTCCAACCCTATTCCTGTATTGCAGTCCCAACCCTTCTTTTGAGTTGTATATGGGTGCTAGAGGCGGTGGCTGTGGGTCTAATGGCCGAATGAAAATCATTTTGTATTAGCAAGGGACTGCAGGATTAGACTTATAGTCCTACTGTTGGTTTAAGTTAGTCTCCCATTAAGTTTTGAAAGCGCCATCGCTAAAAGACACGTCAGTCTCTCTAGAGGACGTTTGCTTTTTCGTGTTTTTATCCGCGGCAAATCTACCAATTTAGTGATATGATTGCCCCAACCCTATTGCCATAATGGCAAGCCCCAAAACCCTTTTTATCATATGGTGCTAGAAGCACAGTGGTTGGCGAGGTCTTCATGCCCTGGGAATAGACGTTTAAACTCTATTTGATGGATTGAGGTTCCACTTACTGGAAGAGTTGGGAATTGAGCCCCCTTCTCACCATTGTTCCGCGATCCACTGCTGACGCGGACGAGTGGTGAGTACTGGTAGCAGAGATCCCATCTATTGTTTAAATAGAAAAGGTGTCATAAAAAAATTGTGTATCCATTATGAATGAATTTGTATAAAAAATTGTCGGGCGATTAAATTGAGCCACAGAAGTTTGATATGCCGTAAGAACAAACCAAAGTTAAAGTCAAACTAATGTGTAGTGTCTGTGGCGTATCCCATTGATGGGCGTAACACAATTCCCAAGATATTGTGTGATTCAAAGTTAACGTACCTGAAAAAATGGTAAAAGTCTTAAATAAAAAGTAAGCTGCGTGCCATTATATTCTTATTCATTAGATATATCACACATGTTCCAACCCGTCCTTCGGACCGGGGGTCCGGTGCGCGTCGGCCGAGCTCGGACCGGTCATGTTAAGATTAATTAGTCGTCGATCCAGCGGGGCTATCCCCCAGGGCAACACCTGCCCCCTTGACTTAAAGGGGTCAAGGGCTGGCTTTATTTGCCCGACCCGGAGGACGCACCCTTGTGGAGGGAATTAGGCCGAAAGGAACGCATCGGCTATTTTGTTTTGTTCCCACGCCATGAGCTTCGCCTTGTGGGTGGCCACGTTAAAACGGGCCTTGTGCCCAGCCCATACAAGTGGGGGTATGAGTGCAAATACCCATTAATATATCAACACTGAAAAATGTTATTAAATTTCGGATAATTCCTGATTTTTTGGTATTTTTTTCATCTTTTAGCGGGTGTGACACACGATGGTGAATTTAGGTCCGTTAAGTTCGATTTAACCTCCGATGTTTGTCAAAAATGTTCATAAACTGGTAGTTGTAGCATCAGAGTTTTCAATTGTGCGACCCCAATTGAGGCTGGACATGAGTTATGGTTAACGAGACTATCGTTTAGTGACAGAAGCACATTAAATAATTTGTAATCAATTATTCTACTATTCTCTTAAAGCGAGTGAAAAGAGAGATACAATCTGATTCTTTGCATAAATTCATGGTGACGTTTAGGTGCTAAAGGGTCGCTTTACGGTTCCCCTTGAGTTGAGGATTGATTGATTGGGGGTGTTTTTTGGAAAGGAGGAGTCAAAGTTCATTTGGTCACCGAGTGCTGGAGCTCGAAGTGAAGCCTTCTAACTTGAGTATCCCTAAAAAGGAATTTGAAAATGAATAAAGAAAATATGACGAAGAAGTAAAAAAAAAAAAAAAAAAAAAAAAAAAAAAAAAGGGAAAGAAAGGATAACGAAATAAGAAAAAGCAAGAAATAGGGTTGGAATATAAAAATGAAAAAGAAAAGAAGAGAGAAAGGAAAAGAATAAAAAAGGAGAACATACTTAAAACGATGAAAACGGATGCGAATGAAAATNTATATATATTACAGTTTATTTCTATGTGTGCTGTGTTGTGGTTGTTCATGTGTGGTGGTTGTGGTTGTGCGTGTGTGTGTTATTAACTTTGTTCCTGTGGAGGTTTTTTTTTGCTTTGTTCTGAACAAACGAGACAAGAAGGTTATCACAGAAATTTTAATAATTCAATTTTGATGTTCTGTTCCTTTGTTGATCCCAATGTTTCCAGGTATTTCGGTGTGAACGTTTCATTTGTTGGGCCTTGTTTTTCGGAAGGTATATGAAGCGGTTCTGAGGAAAAATAAAAAAAGAAATGTTGTATAATGAGGGGAGAAAAACGGTTGTCAATTAAACTGAAATTATATATATATATATAGGTAGTATATTGCTTCACATCACACATGGCTATGCAGGTGCTCACATGGATATTTATTGGAGGTTACGCGGTGGTTATTTGTATGGGTTGTTTTTGTTTGTGTTTTGTTTTGGTCTTTTTGTGTTATTTTTTTTTTTTTTATTATTTTTATTTTTATATTTTATATTTATTTTATTTATATTGTTAGTATAGATAGTTGAATGAAGTGACTAATAAAAGTTTAGCTTTCATTTCATTTATTTGGGAGCGATATTACTACCAATGGTTTCCTGCTAAAAGCATTCATCAGGTAAACGAAATAGTTTTTTTTTTAAATGACAGAAATGGTGTAAATGGTTAAATGTGTGCGTTTTTATTTCGTTTACCTGATGAATGCTTTCAGCAGGAAACCATTGGGAATAATATCGTTCCCAAATAAATGAATAAAAGCTAAAACTTTTTGTCACTTCAATCAACTATCAACGCTCTACCACAGATATTGAGCACTCTTCTAATAACACTGTACGTCGGATTACTATTTCTTTTTCTAGTATACTAGTGCCAACCATGCACATTAATATATATATATATATATATATATATATATATATATAATATATATATATATATATATATATATATATATAAGTAAAGAAATAACAAAAGACTTAGAGATTGAGCATTATAGTATTTCAGGGAGCTTAGGCAAAGTGTCTAACTCTCCCAACTCATCAGATGCTAATGATGAAATCTTTATTACTTTAAAGGCATTTGAAAACAGATTTTTATTTTTTATTTTATTTTTAAAAATTTAAAAAAAATATGAGTTCCAACTGAAAACATTGATGTTGCAAAAATTTTTTTTTTCTTAAAATCACTTCCGTCAAAAGAAATGGGTTAGTGAAACATGTAACTAATAAAGTATCCAATATAATTTGACATCAAGAAAACCAGACAGACAGATCAAGCAAAATTCACCTATTCAACCAATACAAAAGAGCAACTGGAATAATGAAGGATTTTTAAAATATATATATATATATATATATAATATATATATATATATAATATATAAGAGAGTTTCATAATTTGCTTGAAGCATTGTGTATGTATTGGTTAGGAGGTAGATTTAGAAGGCCATCACAATGCAGTTTGGAATAAATAAAAAATAATAATACGGTAACAATGGTGGTGTGTGTTGACCTGTATTTTTTTATTATTTCTATTAAGAAATAATAAAAACCTGTATTTTTTAATTATTTCTATTAAGAAATAATAAAAAAATACAGGTCAACACACACCACCATTGTTACCGTATTATTATTTTTTATTTATTCCAAACTGCATTGTGATGGCCTTCTAAATCTACCTCCTAACCAATATATATATATATATATTAATTATTAAATCTAAAGTAAGATAGTTAAATATCAAAATCTATATATATATTATTATTTGTTATATATAAAGTGAGATAGCTAAGAAAGAAAGTAAAGCTAATAAATATTAAATTAAATTAAATATACTAGCAAATATATGCACCCTCCGGGTGCAAGTATTTAAGTTTAAATGTAATAAAATATCGTATTAAATTAGAAAGGTTAATAAAACTAAATAAGAATTCAGATAAAAAGATTTGAAACGGAGGGGGTATAATCGAAAAATAGAACAACTGAAACTTACTCTTTCATCACTTCCGTTTTTCAATGCTAAATTTTCCTAATTTAACTATTTAGTTAAAATAGGAAGTAAAGAATAAAATTACAGTTATTTCTTCTTGTTAATGAATTTCTTTTAGGATTTATTGAAGAGATTTTTACTCATATTCATTAAGATAAAACCAAACAATTAGAAATCAATAATATCAAGCACATTTTTATTAAAATCAGTTTTTTTAATATCAATATGCAAATTAGCTTTACGTTTACACTGAAAACTGGTATTTTGTTGTATATATAAATACAATTGCATGTTATTAGTATTTAGGTAAGGCCAACAGTATTAATAATGTCAAACAGTTTTATTATTAATTGCGGTTTAAATAGAAATAGAATCATGGAGAATGTGTCGTTAATAACTAAGGAAATTGTGACTTGAGTAGGGATATAGTTTCGGTTACAGACAGAAAAACACACAATCTCCATTATAATAAGATATATATATATATATATATATGAATAAGATATAATGAAAAAACAAACGATGTTTACAACTGAAATAGGCTCATCAGAAGAGAAAGTGTGCAAACCGTTTCGGGGCCAATTCTCTTGACGGTTTAAAAAGCAACACCCGGCCCATCCTCAACTAATATGAGGACCCTATTGCATTATAATGTATCAACCGCACGTGGGTCGGTCATCAACAAAAACAAGACGGGAAAAAGACCGTTAGTAAAAACAGAACGCTGCTAGTCAAACGTTGGAATTAATCAAAAAATCAAAAAATCAAAAATAAATAAATAAATAAATAAAATTTTTTTCCCGTCTTATTTTTGTTGATGACCGACCCACGTGCGGTTGATACATTATAATGCAATAGGGTCCTCATATTAGTTGAGGATGGGCCGGGTGTTGCTTTTTAAACCGTCAAGAGAATTGGCCCCGAAACGGTTTGCACACTTTCTCTTCTGATGAGCCTATTTCAGTTGTAAACATCGTTTGTTTTTTCATTATATCTTATTCATACTGTCGGATTAATTTCCATTTTATTTTCATATATATATATATATATGAGCATTCTGAAATAGATAAACAGACAGACATATTTTCATATATTTTAACACCTAAGTAGATTTTCTGAAAATATATTTTTACTAAATTTTGTTGAGGTGTTTTTTTTTTCTATTTTGCTTATATTTATTTATTTATTTTTTGTTTCATCACTGAAATCACAAAACTTTATTGTCTTTTTGACAAGAAACGTATACATCCAGATCAATTACATTTGACAATAGAACAATTTTACGCGCCCCTGATTTTCAATGGCGGGAAGGGAAATAGTGTTAAATTAGCTTTCCTGTATGATCAGAAGGAGAGACTGCCGGAGTTTGGTTTTATATATATATATATATATATATATATATATATATATATGTGTGTGTGTATATATATATATATATATATATATATATATATATATATATATATAACGTTATCGTACGATAGGGGTCTCGACGGGATGGCAGATGATAAGCGGTAGCGCATACCCCCCCTCTAGTTAAGCACAGACACACACGGACACACACGGTTGACATATTCATGTGGTCGAGATTCTCTATTACTCTGCGTACGGGGGCTTTGATCGGAGTCACGCTAGCCATTCATGGTGAGTTTAATGACCCTTGATAAAGCTGACCTGATACGACGAGTGTCTATTAACCTCTGTGTTTTGTGCGCGAACGATCTTTCACATACACAATTCATTCAAAGAATTTTACAACACACACACACACACACACACACACATATACAGGGTGCGGCATAAGTAACGCCCTTTGTTTAAGTGGAACAAAATTGAAGCCTTTTTGATTATCCTTTATTTTTTTCGAGCATGAATGTATTGCCACAGTTTAATGGATTAATATAATATATTAACAAAATTTATATAATGCTTATTCGGTTTAATAATGTTCAATACAAATTAAATCAAACCAAATTATGATATTAAATTAAAAAGGATGTTACTTATGCCGCACCCTATATAACACACACACACACACACACACACACACACACACATATATATATATATATATATATATAGGCACTCTTCCTATCTATAGCTCTGCTGATTTGGCCTAATAGGCCGAAATGTACATACAGAGATTGACTTTTCTCGATTTGTTTAGCCTTACATTTGAATAGGTATGCCCGCCTAATTAATTAATCATTAATTAATTAACTTTCAAAATTAGGTACGATTTCAATTAAGCACATATTCTCCCATATATATATATATATATATATTATATATATATATATATATATTCATACGGACGCCTCCTCGTAAAACAAGGAACGAAAAGGAGTGAAAAAAAAAGAGGAAAGAGGCCGCCGCAGAAAAAAGAGCCTAAAGGAATGAGAGACAACAACAACTCCAGCAAGCATCACTGTTTGTTTGCAGTCACTGCACCAGAGATTGCCATTCAAAAATTGGTCAATTCAGCCACTCATGCAGTTGCAGATAAAGAGAGAGAAAAATGGACTCTACGCCATCGTCTTTAGTAGACGGAAGGATGCCATCAACAATACATACATACATACATATACGTTGAAAGGATGAATAAATAAAGGAAAGAAAATGTTGAATGGATAAAATTGATTTAATTTGAGTTACCAACACGTGTTTCGGCTAGGAGTTTGTTCATGCACACATGTATTCTATTTATTATTATTTTACATATAAAATAAAATAATAATACTTTAAATATAAAATATTATTTTAAAATAAAAATATAAAATAAAATGATAATGATTTAATGATAATATTTAAAACTTTTGTTAAACAAACCGAAACACTGTAGTGTCGGCTTATTAAAGATCACTTGTGAATGAAATTATTTTTAAAAAATTACATTGATATCTATGTAAACATAGCCGTAACGGTACATGATAGCGATAATTTTATTGAGTCTATTAGCGCTAAATATGATTTTTCAATCCTCCTTATCTATCTATCTATCTATCTATCTATCTATCTATCTGCGATTGTTATAAGTTAGCTAATATTTGTTAAAAAGAAATTTTTACAGAGCTCAGTCGTTAGAGTACTCACCTAGGAACTACAATATCCCAGGTTCGATACTGGTACCCTTCAACTCACCGCATGAGTAATCTGATCTGTACGGTAAAGTGGGTTGCTGGCGGTAGGTGTGGTGCTCCACCTCTGAATTTTTTTTCCCTGGTCTACCGCTAGCGAAAAGATGATTAATTTCCTCGCTGTCCGGCTGTTACTGACCATAAGCCATTCCAATAACTTTACTTTTATTTACAGGTTATTTTTAAATGATTCATATATATATATATATATATATATATATATATATATATATATATATATATATACGTGTGTGTGTGTGTGTATATGTGTGTGTGTTTGTGTGTGTATATATATATATATATATATATATATATTATTTTATGTTGGCGGGATCAAGAACGGTAGGGCCAAAAAGGGTAAAGAATGAAATTTCTTTTGTATACAAAGAGCAGGAACGAATGTGTTAATGAGGGCCTCGAATACAGCTAGGTGTAACTTGTTGGATGCCAAGATGGTGAACATTGAGGGCTTATATGCTGCAGCACAACCAGGATTATCCAAAAGGTGTCTCCCAATGCTGGAAGGTGAATTTAGATTGCTTGGTGGGGTAGAGCAGTCAAAGTTATTGTTGCAGATAACATATGGAATGTGCTGGTTTATTTTAACCTCCAATCATTGGGTAGTGCGCCCAATTGAGAATTTGCATTTAAATTTCTAAATTAGACAACTTTTTTTGGTGAGGGGTAACACTATCGTTAACTCTTAAAGTCTTATAACACCTCATTCCACCCAGCCAGAAGTCTCATTTGTTTTCCTAATACATCCCAAATGATAGCCTTTTTTTAAATGTAATATCAAACACATTTAGAAGTCTTTGATTTAAGGGAAATAACTTGTAACTTTAGATGCAAAGGTCATTTTTAGTCCTTTTTTTAATATATCCTTATAGGAATGCTCTGGACTTAGAAAATTCTCAACAGGGTGTTAAGAGTTAAGTTTGTGAGCAAAGAGCGTGTTGGATTTGAGAACAAATCACAACTTAACTGAATTAAAGCAATGGTTATTTTAAGTAATTCTTTGGGCTTACATTTTGTAGCGGCCACTAAAAAAGTGATATACAGAGAGACAGACAGCGATGGTCAGAAAGCGAAAGAGAGAAAGTCGAAACACAAAAGAAACAAAGCTCGCCCTGACAATAGACCGGATCTGAACGGTTGTATCAGTTTCAAAAGGATACCCTTGGGTAAAAAAAAGGGGGGGGTGTACTCCTCTACCCAACGATCGTGGGATTTCGAGCGCTTCCCTTTCGCCACTTTTATTTTATCCGGACACCTTCACCAGTAACATGGTCATCATCGCCGCAGGATTCACTTCATTCTTTCGGGCTGGGCATCTCCTTAACGATATCTGCCCTTGAACCCTATACCGGCTCTTATCACCTTTGTAGTGGTGAAGGGAGAAGCATATTAAGGCGGGGACCTCTCCTACAAAATAAACCTAGACAAATAAACAAACAAAACAATATATATATATATATATATATATATAATATATATATGAAAAGAGCAATGTTCAGAATATAAACAATGAATATCTTAATTTTATTTATTTTCCTTGTATTTCGTGGTACGTTTCTCTTTTTCATCAGCCTTTTTTAACAACACACACACAACACACACACACACACACACACACACATATATATATATATATATATATTGATAATTTGGCTGCTATATTTATAAGTAAATAGTGCTCAATATTGCTTAATAGGCAAGAAACTGTCAGTAGCAAAGCGCTATATACTCCATCTCCGCGTTACTCTTACACACACGCGCACGCACACACACGCGCACACACACACACACACACACACACACACACACACATATATATATATATATATATATATATATATATATATATATATATATTATGGACTCTCTCCTCGATTTTCGACGCATGAGGGTTCACACTCACAA
>CM042147.1:124517343-124529843 GCA_023376005.1 Doryteuthis pealeii | reverse complement strand
CTGAGGCCCCCTGTTAGCCGTGGGTCGTGACCCGTGATGCTTAAGGACGGAATTCTGGTGGATGAGCAGCCCATATCATGCAACACTCTACTTTGGCCCTTACTCGATCCATCATCTGGTCACGTCAGGCCCTAGCACCTATATGATTGTTCCAACCTTACTTGCCCTGATAGCAACCCCCAACCTTTTTTATAATGTATATGCTAGAATTATCTGCGTTATTCGGACTATTGTCCCCATCTTTATTATTATTTGTACAACGTTTCGGCCAATATGCCCTCCGGCCTTCTTCAGGTATTTCTTGTCAGACCAAACGTTGTACAAATAACAATGAAGATGTGGACAATAGTCCGAATAACGCAGATAATACTAATCTTCAAGCCTCATCCCCAAACATTCAGAGAAATAGTATATGCTAGAAGGCGGTGTCTGGGTCTTCATATTCTGGGTATGACTTTAAACTCTATCTGATGTTGAGGTTCCAGTTCTGGAGGTATGAGTAATGTGGAGCACCCCTTCATCACCATTGCTCCCTGGCCCACACTGACCCGGAGCAGTAGTATCTTTTAGGGACCCGTCTATAGGTTAGATTGAAACACATGTGTTTAAAAAGAACTTAGCACCCATTAAGAATGAATAAAACAAAAACGTCGTCGGCATAAAATGACCCAACATGGTTTGAAATGCTGTAAAACTCAACCAACACACACACACGCGCGCGCACACACATACACACACACACACACACACACACACACACACCAATAGAGTCAAAGTATAAGTATTTTAAGTAATTTCATCTGTTTTAGTTTCATCTGTTGCAGATGCAGACATGTTTTCTGTGGTAGCGAAGGAGATTGTATCAGTTGCTTCCAACGATGAAGACAAAAGAGTCAGAAAAAGCGAGGCATCTGGCTGAGAATAGTCAATAATCTCATCGGACCGTATTACTTGTAGGCACCCCTTTTTGATCTGAGGGTATTCATGTCCTGGGTATGACGTGGTGAGGTTCCAGTCCTGGGGCTCTGGGGAATGTGGAGCACCCCTTAATCACCCTTGCTCCCAGTTCCAATTTGACTTGAATTTGACTCGGAGTGGTAGTATCTGTTAGGGTCCCGTCTATGGGTTAAATAGAAAAATGTGTTTTATAAAAGAAAATTGAGTATCAATGAATTCAAGAATGAATTTATTTCAAAACTTTGTCGGCATTAAATAACTTACTGAAGTTGAAATGCCGTAAAACAAACCAAAACAAAACAAACGTTGCTGGAATTGTGTACAGGGTTAGTAGGATCCATGTGTGGAATATCCTTTTAATACATCTTCGTGTTTCATTTTTAACCCAGGACTTAATTTGTAGACTTTACGGACCATATTACCTTTAGGCACCCATTTTTTATCTCGATTAAGAAAGGACACGTTTTTCATTTACACCGTCAATATCCGGTTATTTGTTAGGGGTTAGGGTTAGGGTTAGGGGTTAGGGTTAGGGGTTAGTTTTATAATTTTTTTAAAAATCTAAAAATCTTCTGTTTTTTAACAGAAGATTTTTAGATTTAAAAAAATTATAAAACTAACCCCTAACCGGATATTGACGGTGTAAATGAATAACATGTCCTTTCTTAATCGAGATAAAAAGGGATGCCTAAAGGTCATATGGTCCTTCCGACGCTTTAAGATCCAAATTTTCAGGACTAAACCAGCCACTCATTCTCAATTGCTTCCCGCAGTGTATGTTCTTTAGATAACGGTTAAAAATTACCGGACACTATATGTCGTGAGAAGGACTCGCCAGGAGTGATGACCGATATGCTTGGAGAGAGAGAGAGAGAGAGAGAGAGAGAGAGAGAGAGGGGGAGAGAGAGAGAGAGAGACATGGAAAACCGTGTAGTCAGTGCGAAATGATGATGATGATGATGATATTTAACCCTTGTTTTCAGACATTCTAAGAACTAATTTTTGAACTGATCTTATAAGAAAATGTTTCGATCAACTTGAATTGATTAACTATGTGAGGATCCTGGATGTTGTGTGAAGGATTTGCCAAGAGTGATGACCGAAAGAAAAAGGTGGCGAGAGAGAGAGAGAGAGAGAGAGAGAGAGAGAGAGAGAGAGAGAGGGGTGGGGGGAGAGAGAGAGTGGGGGGGGGTCATGAGAAACCGTTCAATCAGCGCGAGATAATGATAATGATGATGATGGTGATGCTATTTAACGATTGCTTTTCTAGCAATAGTTTTTGAACTGATCTTCTGAGACAATGTTTCAAAGTATCATCTGACTATATTACGCTCTTTGGACCATATGAACTTTAGGCACCCCTTCCGTGATCTCGACTCACAAGGACACTTTTCTCATTTACACCGTCAAAATCCAGTTGTTTGTTAGGGGTTAGGGTTAGGGGGTAGGGTTAGGGTTAGGGGTTAGTTTTATAATTAAAAAAAAACCCTAAAAATCGTCTGTTAACAATTAACCGGATTTTGACGGGTGTAAATGGAAAAAATGTCTCCACGAATCGAGATCGCAAAAGGAGTGCCTAAAAGTCATATGGTCCTGCTTTTTAACCACTTTGTATCAAAATTACAATATTCTGCTACGAAATGCAATGTCTCTGGCATTCTTTTTGATAACAAGCACATTTTTGACATAACTCTATTTTCTTTGAGCCTTCTTATGATCGTCCATCCAAATAGACTTTGTCACTGGTTTTGAACTCTTTTAGTCAAGTCTGTCAGGACTTTCTTTCTGTCTCTGAGAACAGTACATTTTTATTAGTTGGTCATCTCTTTTTGTGGTAGATTTTGGATGACCAGAACCCCCCCCCTTTTTTAGACACCATGCTCTTTGTTTTTGCCCTTGTTGTTTATCACCTTTCTTATATTTTTTTCTTTCGTTATAGATGTAAAATTCATGCCCATGTGTATAATGTAAATAGTGGTGATTCTCTAAAGAAGAATTAAAGAATCACTATTATACACAATATTATTATTATTAGTTTTCTTCTTTATGAATATCCCATTTGTTCTCTTTCTCTTTTTTGTTAGAGACATCATCTTTGTACTGATCTTCTTCTTCTTCTTCTTCTTCTTCTTCTTCTTCTTCTTCTTCTTCTTGGTGATAGTAATAATATATTTTCTATATCCTTTTGTCTTTTCATTATAAACACCTCTCTCTCTCTCTCTCTCTCTCTCTCTCTCTCTCTCTCTCTCTCTGTCTTTTTCTTTCTCTCTCTCATCTCTCAATATAAATATTTCTCTCTCTCTCTCTCTCTCTCTCTCTCTCATATATATATATATATATATATATATAAAGATAAATCTAATAAGATTCGGATCTTAGCCCTGAAGAGCATTAAGCGAAACTTTTAGTAGGTTTATCTGACTCATTAGATTTTATCTTTATTATTTGCTCTACTTAGGTATTGAGCACTTTTATTAGCTTTAGTTTCCTGGTGGTTTTGTATGAATATATATATATATATATATATATATATATATATATATATATATATATATATATATATATATATATATATATATATATATATATATTATATAAATTGTTTTTTCTTTGGCCAAAATATTGTACTAATAGATTGGTTGGTGCGATTATGTTGGTCTTTTCTTTTTTTTCCAAAAAAATTTTTTCTCCCCGGGTGATGTTTGGTAGTATATTTTTACAATCAAACTATTTGCTGTTTTTTTTTTCTAACCGCAAGAATTTACCAAGTTTGGTATATTATATATATATATATATATATATATATATATATATATATATATATATATTATATATCTTGCAAAAAATTATCATTATACACTTACACAATAATCTTCTTCTTCTTCTTCTTCTTCTTCTTCTTCTTCTTCTTCTTCTTCTTCTTCTTCTTCTTTCTTCTCTTTCATCATTTACGCTTTCTTTTTTTCTCTTTAAAAAATAAATACCGCCTTTCTTCTCTCTCTCTTCTCTCCTCGCCCCTTCTCTTTCCCTCTCTCTCTCCCCTCCACGCTCTCTTTTTTTTCTCTCTCTCTCTCTACTTCTCACTCTCTTTCTCTCACACACATACAGACATGCACAATTATTCTCATCGTCATACTCACACTCGCACGCTCACTCGCATGCACGCACGCACGCACCTGTCCGTGTATTCACTTCAATCCTTTCAAACGAAATTCGTGCTAACAGCTGAAATCAAAGAGATACCCTAACAAGAACGATGAAGACCCACCGCATTGTGGCCAACATCTCTGCCGTGTTTGACCACAACACAAAGATAATAACAGGGTTATTGTAAAAAAATAAAAAAAAAAAAAAAAATAAAAAGGGGGGGTGCTGAAATCTTTAAGCCTAAACTGGCCACTTTAAAAACCAATTCACATATTGCCATATCAATCAACCGCCCCCCATAGAAGAAAATAAACGCAACCTCGTTGACAAGGGAGGCAAGAAGACGAGAAAGGAAACGGACCGGTTAAATTAAGGGAGGCGTGGTCAACGACGATGAACCCACGTTTTCCTATGTCATGATTCATTATTAGTATTCAATCTTCATAATTAAGTTATTGTGTTCTTTTCCCTGGAGTTACCTCGCGTTTCTGAAGATGAGCGTGAAACCCAGTTGCTTTGGGATGGTTTAGAAACCCCTGGGTGGTTGACAGCAGTTTTGTCCGGTGACGATTTACTGTCTTTCCGTGTAAGCATGTTGGATTTGTCGTTATTCACTCGGTTGACAATCATCTCTCTCTCTCTCTCTCTCTCTCTCTATATATATATATATATATATATATATATATATATATATATATATATATATATATAAAGGGCAGTTGTGTGTATATGTATGTCCGTAGGAAACTTCGAAAATAAAACAATTAAAGACAAAGTAAATATATATATATACACATTAAATATCACCCGGGCTTGGTTTTTGAGCAAAAATAATAGACTGTCTTTCCGTGTAAGTATGTTGGATTTGTCGTTATTCACCCGGGTGACAATCATCTATACATATATAAAAAGCGGTTGTGTGTATGTATGCATGTCCGGATGAAACTACGAATATAAAAAAATTAACGACAAAGTAGATATATACACATATTAAATATCACCCGGGCTTGGTTTTTGAGCAAAAATAATAGATATTTGATTACTGTCTTTCCGTGTAAGTATGTTGGGTTTGTTGTTATTCACCCGGGTGACAATCATCTGTACATATATTTAAAAAAGCGGTTGTGTGTATGTATGTATGTCCGGGTGAAACTACGAATATAAAACAATTAACGACAAAGTAAATATGTATATACACATTAAATATTACCAGGGTTTGGTTTTTGAGCAAAAATAATAGACATTTGATTTATATTCGTGAAGATAATTTAAAAAAAAATTTAAATGATAATAGCATGGATTTTTTCCTTTAATATTTTAGAAAGTATACATTAACATTTCTTTTCAGTGTAGCTGGATCAATGCAAGGTCTATTTTTTTTACATAGGGATTTAAATGGGGCATCCCACGATGATTCAACTCACGATTCAGTAATAATGGATCTGCAGGACTAACTTTAAAAAAAACCCCTCTACCCAGGTGACGCCGGGTACCTGCTGCTAGTATATAAAAATGATTGTGTGTATGTATGCATGTCCGGGTGAAACTACGAATATAAAACAATTAACGACAAAGTAAATATATATACATATTAAATATCACCAGGGCTTAGTTTTTGAGAAAAAATAATAGAGATTTGATTTATATTCATGAAGATGATTAAAAAATAAAATTTAAATGATAACAGCATGGATTTTTTTCTTCATTTAATATTTTAGATAGTAGACATTAACATTTCTTTTCAGAGGAGCTGGATCAATGCGAGGTCTATTTTTTTACATAGGGATTTAAATGGGGCATCGCACGAGGATTCAATTCACGACTCAGTAATAATGGATCTGCGGGACTAACTCTAAAAAATCCCGCTCTACCCAGGCGACGCTGGGTTGCCGCTGCTAGTACATATATAAAGGGCGGTTGTGTGTATGTATGTCCGGATGAAACTATGAAAATAAAACAATTAACAACAAAGTAAATATATGTACACATTAAATATCATCAGTCCTTGCTTTTGGAGCAAAAATTAGGAAGATTTTATTTATATATAAAAAAAATTAAATTATACATATAACATAGCATTGAATAGCATTGGGATTCTACTTATAAATGTCCACCATTTGTAAATCTCAGAAGTAAACGAATCAATACACTGGGGTTCTCTCCTCCAATACCCAGGCATTGCTGGGTATCCGCTTCTAGTCTTACATAAAAGACAGGATGTTGAAGAAGTCCCCATCTTGTTTAAAACATATGAACTACGTTTTTTTCTAAATACACATGTAGAAATTACCTTGGTCGCATATATATATATATATATATAACTACATGTGAATTTAGATAAAAATGTAGTTCATAGAAAAGGTATGAATTAAGCTATCATCCTTCCATCCCAGGGTAAATAGTAGGGTCGTCTTGGTTCTTTAAATTTGATTGGTAACCGGTTTAGGAGAAAGAAAGCCCATTTCCAAATTCAAAGCTGTTAAACTCTGCTAAAAAAATAACCTTGTGTTATATCCTGCTCGTGCAGAGGGGTTGGGCATATAGGTAAATTTTTGAACCGAATAAAGTTGATTGGCTAGTTGGCTGGTTAGTTTTTACTACATGTCAACCCTATTTAATCTATAGATGGGTTGCCTGACTGGCTGGCTGGCTGGCTGGTTGGTTGGATTTTATGGCATGTCAACCCTTGTTAGGTTATTTTATGCCGAATACATTTTGTTTTATACATTCTTCAAGGGTATTTGCTATGATTTGCGAAAGAGAAAAAACAAAAAAAAAAAACCAAAAAAAACAAACAAGCAAAAAAAAAAAAACAACTGGTAAAACAAACACAAACACAAAATAAGTATAACTTCTTTTGTAGTTCCATCAGCACATTAGCGCCATCTGTTGGCAAAAAAGGTAAAACAAACAAAACACCTCGCCGGGAAAAAAAAGCCAACAGTCATGATAGTCTTGTTCTACATACCGTATTAGTATTGCACCCTGGCGCAACACCATGAAGATAAGGGGTCCAGAAGAAAGCAGCGGCAGCAAAGCAGCGGCACATCAACATCTTCAGGGACAGCCTTCACATGCGACATCTGTGGTCAAGAATGTTTCTCAAACATTGGACTTCACAGTCACAGGAAGCACTGTAACTTCAGGGGCACAAAAAAAAATATTTTAGTCTTCCGAGACTGAAATGCCAATGAATTAGTTCGTGTATATATATTTACCAACACCTCCACACGAGCAGGATGCGACAAAAGGTCAATTGAATTCAGAGTTTTTCTTCTCCTAGACCGGTTGCCTAACCAAGGTTAAGTTGGTTGGTTGGTTGGTTGGTTGGGTTTTACGGTATGTCAACCCCTTGGGTTATTTTATGTCTACTGGGTATTTATATAGGGGTTTATTTGCTGTAATCAAGTTTTCTGTTGAGAATTTTAACATCAAGAGAGTGAATGGGTGATTTTTGTAGGTCTGTGAACATACATCCTTGATAAGAGGCCGGTTCTTTTCAAAAAGTTTAGTTGGTTGTAACCAAGGTTAAAGAGCCCAGTCTGCCCTACTATTTAATTATAGCTGGTGGGAGAGTAAGATTCATACCTTTCCCAAGGGTATTAGAACTATGTGAAATTCAAACAGCTTCGTGCAGGAATTGAACTCGGGTTGACGAGTCCACTTCCTATGACTCTAACCATTAGACCACGCGCCTTCAATTAGTTCGTGTATAAGTCGAACTTTGAACAAACAATTTGAAATTCAGATTTGACGGTCAGCATCATTAATAGATTCATTTGGTTTAAATCCGTGCACAGTAAGCTCAAAAGTATAGCTCTTAAGTAAACATATCAAACGTTGTAATAATTAAATTATCATACTGTGGTATATCCAAAGGTCCTGATTGTATACATTATTGCACTAATATTCATATACATTATGTTTTAAGTAACTATTCCTATCTAATAATAATCATTTATTTGGACGAAGTTATATGCTTTTAAGTAACAAACAATAATAATCCCTGGTAAACAATTATATCTATGTATAAATTTGGCTCAGGGCCGCCGTCGGTGGCGGCAGAATCTCCTTAGAGGACTGTTCATGTCAGAAGTTACCTTGACACAACACCATGAAGCTAAGAGGCCTAGAAGAAAGCAGCGGCAACAGAGCATCGGCACAGCAACATCTTCAGGGACAGCCTTTAAATGCGAAATCTGTGGTCGAGAAAGTTTTTCAAACATCTGACTTCACAGTCACAGGAGGTGCTGTAACTTCAGGGGCACATAAAAAACTTTCTTATAGTCTTCCGAGACTGAAATGCCAATGAATGATGATATACACCAACCCTTACGCACGAGTAGGATATGAGTTTTCCATCTCCTAGACTGGTTATCTAACCAGGGTTAAAGAGCCCAGTCTACTTACTATTTACCCATAGCTGGAGGGAGAGTAGTAGAATTCATACTGTTCCCACGGGTATTAGCGCCATGTGAAATGCAAACAGACTCAGATTCAGGATTTGGACTCGAGTCGACAAGTCAATTTTCTTACGACTCTAGCCCCTACACAACGAACCTCCAACAATTATAGCTTCAAGTAACTATTCTTGATACAAATGATTTGCATAATGGTTTCAAGTACTTGTATCGAAAATGAAAAATTCTATTTGATAATACAGTTATATAGTTTCTCGTGTTTTATGTTATTTACCGCGTACCCCACATGTACGGGTCAGGCACAAAGTCCCTATTAACGTGGGACCACCCACAAGCCGAAGCTCCTGGAATGGCAGGTGCAAAAATTGCGTCGATCCCGTCGGCATTCCCCTCAAGGGGGCGCCTCAGGCACTGGGCAATAAACCCAGCCCTGCCCCTTTAAATCGAGGGGGCAGGTGTTGCCTGGGGGATGGCCCCCTGGGATCGACGCTATTATTATAAACCAACCGGTCCAGCGGCCGAATCTCGCCGGACCCCCAGTCGAAACCGGGCGGGTTTTATATCAAACAAACCATCCGTGTGAGGCGAACAAGACACGGTGGGCACTGCTGGAGAAGCAAGGATGAACACATTAGTGAAGTTCTTCTGTGGAAGCCATCGTATGGGCACGCCGGAGTAGGCCGTCCAGCAAAGACGTACATAGACCAACTCTGCGCGGATATTGGATGCTGCGCAGAGAACCCCCATGAGCAATGAATGATAGGGACGGTTAGCGAGAGATTGTCATGGATATTCGTGTTGCTAGGGCGACATGATGATGACTTTCCGTATACGTCTTTATTATTTTTTTTTCAATGGTTTTCTTATTATTGTGCCGTTGTTGCTACTGCTGCTGCTGCTGCTGTCTTTATTTTCTCCCGTAGCAACGAAGGCGGGGGTGGGGCGGTGTTTTTGGAAGTCTCTCGTCTTTATAATTCCTTTATAGCTAACAGGTGCGTAGAGTTTGTGAAATATCTTTGTGTTAAACCCACAGTAAATGCATTTGGGGGCAATGTAAATAAACACCAACGGAAATGCGGGGATTTTCGTTCGTGAATAAATGGAAGATTTTTTTTGCGATGAGCGGGGGGGGGGGGTAGATCTTCTAGAAACAAAACTCTATCTTGTCATTTTCTACAAAGATAACTGATAAGTACTTTTGTTCTCTTCCAACAAGTTCGTATGTATGTATGTATGTATGTATGTATCTATCTATATCTAGTCTCTTCATATAAATCTATCTAGTCTTTTCATATCTATCTATCTCTATCTATCTGTCCTGTCCCCCCCCCTTCTCTCTCTCTCTCTATATATATATATATATATATATTATATATTATATATATATGGTAGAAATGTGAGGAGGTTAATCCGACAGTATGTGGAGAAAAAAGTAGACAAACACGGGATGTTGTGGAAACTTGATGTTTATTGTCGACGGTGCAACGTTTTCGGTCTCTTATTAGACCATCTTCAGGACTTGAATATAGTTCTTACTCCAATGATGGAAATTCTAAAAAAAAAAAAAAAAAAAAAATTTGAGAATTTCCATCATTGGAGTAAGAACTATATTCAAGTCCTGAAGATGGTCTAATAAGAGACCGAAACGTTGCACCGTCGACAATAAACATCAAGTTTCCACAACATCCCGTGTTTGTCTACTTTTTTCTCCACATATATATATATATATATATATATATATATATATAGGCAACAGTGGGCACTGAAAGAATATGATATCAAAAAGTCTTGATTCGGCATTAAATGTCCTGAAAACAGTTGATAAACCGTAAAAAGAAACAGTCGGTCTATCTATCTAGTTCTGTTTACGTTTGTTTATATCTATCTATCACAGTTTCTGCAGTCTGTAAAATATCTATCTCTATCTCTCTTTCTCCCCCCCCCCACTCTCTCCCTCTCTCTCTCTCTCTCTCTATATATATATATATATATATATATATATAATTCTTTAAAAAAATTTTTTTTAAATATTTGTGGCCTTGAAATTCTGCTCATTTTGTATATACACTCTTACAACTATTTCTCCAAGGAATATGCCCCAAGCTAAGCCACACCCCCATCCAAACATAGACCTCCCTGCCTCATCCAAAGAAAATAACCCCACCCATTCCAAAATCAGACACCAACCCTCCTCCCTAAATTGATAGATATAAAGAGATGTTACTTTGGGAAATTCTCAGTAAGAGTCATGTTCTTGTGATTACCTGAAGATGCCGTATTAATACGGTTGAAATAAATTATTGTAATGAAGCAAGTTTAGAGTTTTTCTTCATTTACTAAATATCTTGCTCTGTCCTTCTACTCACTGGTATTAGGTACATTGAGCTCTACTTATGGTCTACCTGCATCAGCTTGGTTAAACCACACATGGAAAGACCCTAACTACGGAAAAAAACTATATATATATATATATATATATATATATATATATATATATATATATTAAGAAATAATGGCAAAATTATTGAATGAATGAAATAAAAATGAATGAGATGAGTGGAATAAATGAAAAAAATTATTTCCCAGAGACCTCTCTCAAAAGTAAAAAAATAAAAATAAAAAAAATAATAAAAAATAAAAAATAAAGAATGAAATACAATTTCTCTGAATGTTTGAGATGAGGCTTGATGATTCGTATTATCTATACAAACAACAATAAAGATGGGGACAGTAGTCCGAATAACGCAGATAATACTAAAGAATGAAATGTTTTTTTAAAGAGACGCCCCTAATGGAAAGTGTTTCTCAACTACTATTGAACTCTTTTGAAGCATTAAATTAATATATAATTATTATATAAGCTATTTGAGAAGATAAAATCGGTCTCTTACCTTTGTGATATTTATTGAGAAAAGATTTGAATTTTTTTATATATCTAATATAGTCAAATCCACATCCGGTGGAATATTGCAACAATGTATACTTTTTGAATTTAAATAAAACTCTAAGATTTTTTATCAGTTTTTGCAGTCGTAAGATAAAATAAATGAAATTGATTTGATAAGTAAATAAATAAAAAGACGATCTTCAATTATATATTAGAAAGATTGATGAATGATTTAAGAAAACTATATTTTATGGGTATTTTTAAATTTAAATAGATGAAATATAATAAAATAAAATATTTAAATTATAAATGGCAAAGTGATATTTTTCCTTTTTCAACAGCCCTAAACTGACCGTAATTTTAAGAGGGTATGATATTTTTAAGAATTTACTTGATATAAGGATACATTTTATTATATAGAAATTACATATATATATATTATATATAATATATATATATATATATATATATATATTATATATATCTTTGAAAGGAAGGAAAAACTCAACACAGATATCCATAATAATTGATTTCGACTGGATCATAGAATAATAATACAATGTGTCTTAGAAATCACATATAAAATCATCCTTACTACAAAGTTTTGGATACCTCACTTTTCTCTCTCTCTCTCTCTCTCTCTCTCTCTCTCTCTCTCTATATAATATATATATATATATATATATATATATATATATATATATTCGGTCTCTGTCTTTTTTGTTTATTTATGTTAAATAAGGTTTGGTTTGTTAAGTTGATGGTATATCAATATTCGCAGGTTATTTTATTGTAGAATAACAGTAGTGTTAGTATTTAAACCGTAGCTGATAAGTAAGTTGTTTCTTTCGTTTCCCAAGCGTATTCGTCCGAAAATAAACGTAATAGCATGGCTGGGGATCGAACTCGCTTACTACGATGTCACAGTCCTGCACTTTAGCAACTATACCACAAAGACTTTCCCCATGATCAAGTAGTAGATATTTACCTGATACCCCACTTGTATGGGTTGGACACAAGGTCTCGTTTTTACGTGGGCGAACAAAAATTGCATCGATCCCGTCGGCATTCCCCCTCATACGCTGGCA
>CM042147.1:124509843-124514843 GCA_023376005.1 Doryteuthis pealeii | reverse complement strand
CTATTATCAAAAAAAACTGTATGTATTGACAATGTCAAATCACATGACTTTAAAAAATCAAGTAATTTATAATCTTTCGTTGCCACCTCGTCCCATGATAATGTGTTCTTTGTAGTAAAATGTGTGAATCAAGTCCTAAATTAAAAACGTACAATGAAGATTAAATAAAATCAATCATACCAAATCACGTAACCTTAAAAATCTCGTCCTTGTGATTATACATACATGTTATTTGTAGTAAAGTGTGCGATGTTGAATTCAAATATGTTGTAAAAATGATATTGTGTCTATCCTGCTCGTGGGGGAAAGATCGGAAAGAGACACACTGGAATATATATGTGTGATGTTATATTCTCTCGGCAAAAATAAAGATAAATGTAGGAAATACGGCAAACAAATCTATCGCAAATGGATAATATTTGACCGGTGAATCTCAGAAAATATAGAAAATCAAACTCTGCGCTTGTATTTTCCTGATCAATCTTTGAAACGGTGTTAAATGATAGGTCATCTACTGCTGTCACTAATACCTAATTGAATGACTCTGGTAGTGACATATTTGTTGCATATTTATAGTGACGTGAATTGCTTCCTTAATCAAACTGAATGCTTTATTTAAGAAATACAACTATATTGAACAAGTCAGGTATAGATGATCGAAATCTATCACCCATGAAATATTTTACTGTTAATCAGCTAGTAAAAGGAACAGACAGTCTCTCTATTTTCGTTTGGTTTGGTTGCTTTGTTTAAAGCCTTGTGCATCATCGATAATATTCTAATCTTTTGGTCAATCTGTCTGTAGCGTGGTCACAGCGACATACAAAGCTTAAGTTGTATAGTAGTAGGAATGGTCACCTAATTGGTCACACACAAGCAGCAGCGTTCAACATAGATAGTTGGTTCCAAAGAAAACAATACCCGAAATAATAGTGGGTTGCAGAGCCCAAAAAGAGATTCGTGTTTTTTTGTTGTTGTTTTTTTTTCGAGAGGAAGAGTAAGATCAAACCTTTCTATCATAAATTGCATTCATTAATAATAACTCCAATTCACGGTCGGTCAATACCAACCCCCAGCAGGGCACGGGAAACGACGTCCGTCTCCTCGTGAGACACCTAGATAAAAAGACAGAGTTACCTTTACTTTCATTTGTGGCCCTGGGTTGGGGAATGGACATATCCACTAGATTAAAAATGCACCATAAAGATTAAAATCAACCATATCAAATCTTGTCTTGTTTTGTTGGCATTGTTACGATTTTATGGGCCATCTTTTAGGCTTCAAAGCAAGAGCGCTGGTCCAGCGGAAATCCCTTGGTAAAGAATCCTTTGGTTGTTCCTTGGTGCTCCTCAGTATTGCAAGTCTTAGTCAATGATTGCAAATGCACGTCTCTCAGTATCTGTGATTAAGTAGTCAACCAGCCTAGAATTCTGGCTGTTGATTGGCTGAGGTTTAAACCACGCGTCTTCGCCTAGTCTATAAATTTGAGTGGTGTATTGTAGCACGCCTTATATACCAAAATATTCCAACAGACATTCTTCCGTCTACGAGAGACGATGGAGTAATGTCCAATTTTTTTAAAAACAACATTGCCTGGGCGGGTTCCTATGAGCTGTTGCCCAAGCAGCAAATTTTGATCCAATGGAAAGGTAAGGAACCAATGCAGTTTGACAGCGGTAGTGTCGCAGGATTTCAGAATCACTCCACCTTAGGGACTCCGCCTCTTGATTTGTTTTCTGGGTTTGCTCCCCTAGCATTTCCATGGGATGAGGTAAAGCCTCTTGGCAGCTGAGGTTTTGTATCGGACATTTCTCGTCTTAGATGTGTTGCCGACCAAAGCTAAGGGGCCCTTTCTAACCCATTTGGGGATTTATGTGAGTAATAAATATTCCAATCCTCCTACTGTCGGTGTTCCTGAAATATATCACATTACTTTAAAAATCAAGAAACTTAAAATAATTCGTTGTTACCTCGTCTTCAATATAATATGTGTTATTTGTATTAAAGTGTGCAAATCAACTCCTGAAGTAAAAACACAACATTCAGATTAATTAGAATCGACCATATCAAATCACATAACTTTTTAAAAATCAAGAAACTTATAATCTTTCGTTGCTACCTCGTCCTCAATGTAGTACGTATTGTTTGTAGTAAAGTCGGATCATATGACCTTTAGGCACCCTTTTATGACCTCTATTAAGAAAGGGCATGTTTTTCATTTACACCGTCAATATACGGTTGTTTTAACAGACGATTTTTAGATTTTTTTAAAAATTATAAAAACTAACAAACAACCGGATATTGACGGTGTAAATGAAAAACATGCCCTTTCTTAATCGAGATCAAAAGGGGGTGCCTAAAGGTAATATGGTCCGTAAAGTCTACTAATTAAGTCCTGGGTTAAAAATGAAGCATGAAGATGTATTAAAAGGATATTCCACACATGGATCCTACTAACCCCGAACACAATTCCAGCAACGTTTGTTTTGTTTTACGGCATTTCAACCTCAGTGGTTATTTAATGCCGACAAAGTTTTGAAATAAATTCATTCTTGAATTCATTGATACTCAATTTTCTTTTATAAACACATTTTTCTATTTAACCCATAGACGGGACCCTAACAGGTATTACCACTCCGAGTCAAATTGGAACTGGGAGCAAGGGTGATGAGGGGGTGCTCCACATTCCTCAGAGCCCCAGAACTGGAACCTCACCATCAGAGAGTTTAACGTCATACCCAGGACATGAATACCCTCAGCCAGTGTCTGATAGCACTGTCATTGGCATTGCAGTCTCGGAAGACTATATAGTTATTGTGCTCCTGAGTAACAGTACCTCCTGTGATTGTAAAGTCCGGGGTTCGAAAAACATTCTCGACCACAGATGTCGCATGTGAAGGCTGTCCCTTAAGATGTTGGTGTGCCGGTGCTTTGTTTCCGCTGTTTCTTCTGGACCTCTTGGCTTCATGGTGTTGCGCCAGTATGGCTTCAGACATGAACAGTCCGATACGGAGCGCCTGTCGCCACCGAGGCGATCCTGAGCCAAATGTTCCCAGCTGGAAGTGATAATGCCAAAGCACTAGCACACAAATATTTGTGGGTTGCCAGAAGGGAAATAAGGTTGGGACAATCATATAGGTGCTGGGGCTTGACGTGACCAGTCTATAGATCGGAGGAGGCCTTTCCGACCGACCGTCAAGCACAAGGAAGGCCCCAAGTGGAGTATTGCATATCCTGGACTACTCATTCCGACCTTAAGCATCACGGGTCGCCACCCACAGCCAACAGGTGGTCCCATTTGGGGTTGCTACGTTTTTTAATGTTTGCCTTAGGTCCTCAGCAGCTGGGTCACTTGGGAGCTCATGAACGTGGATTAATTATTAATCAGGATATTCTAATCGTCGTTTTCGTGTAAATCCCCAAAGGTATTTGAAAGTTTCCCTTACTTGGTCGGAAACCCATCTAGGATAAAGGAAAAATCAGATATAAAACTCCGCTGCCTAGCGGGTTTACCTCTTCCCAAGGAAGGGCTGGGGGGTGAAAACCCCGAAAACAAAGCCAGGAGCTGGAGTCCCTAAGGTGGTGTGATGCTGAAATCCAGTACTACCCAGCAACTCCTGCGACACTACCGCTGCCAACGCATTGTCTTCTTACGTTTCCTTTATATCACAGCTGCAGTGTGGAGACGGTGTGAATTTTTTACAATGGTACGTATAAGCACTGCTACATACATCAGTGATAAACATAGCAGTACAAAAGCGTACCAATACGTTGTCATTCACTTTTTTTTTTTTTTGATCATCCCATTTCAAAATCTGGTGCTTCGTGCGGTACTGGAATTTAACCCTTACTTGACAGTCACTGTAAATAAACAACCAAACAATAATGAGATTTTCTTCAAATGAAAGTTTGAAATTGAAAAGAAAGAGAGAAAAAAAATTGAATTAATGAAAAATAAAATAAAAAGTGATGCGATAGAATAAACTTGAAAAAAAAAAGAATTTTGAACAGAAGAAAAAATAAAGACACGAAAAAAATATAATATATATATATATATATATATATAAAATAATTAAAAGAAAGAGAAAACAGAATAAAAGCGTCCTCTAATATTCAGCAAAATAAACACAGGAAGAAAGAAAGAAAGACAGACAGGATGGGATGAAGGAAAGGAAAGAAAGAAAGAAAGAAAGAAAGAAGACAATTGAATTAATGAAAAAGAAAAGAAAAATAATATGATTTATTAAATTAAATGTAGAAGAAAGAAGAACGAAATCTGAAGAAAGAAAGAAAGAAAGAAAGAAGAAAGAAGAAAGAAGGAAGAAAAAGAAAGAAAAAAGAACGAGGGCAAAGTAATGGGACTAAATAAATAAAAATAAAAAAGACCAAATTTTGAACAAAATAAAAAAAAGATAAAGAAAGAAAGTACGAAAATAAAATTAAATTAATGAAAAAGAAAAGCAAGAAAAATAACGTTATCACCTAAATCAAAAAGAAAGAAGAATAGATTATGAAGAAAGAAAAAAAAAAGAAGAAATTTAATTTTAAAAAAATGCAAGAAAAAAGAACGAAGCTTGTGCATAGGAAAAAAAGAAAGAAAGAAAGAAAGAAAGAAAGAAAGAAAGAAAGGGTGGGGGAGAGAACAAATAAAAATGAAATATAAAAAGAAGACTATTGAAAGGAAAATAAAACAGGAAAAAATTAGGGAAACGAAAGAAAGAAAGAAAGAGAGAAAGAAAAAATGAAAGAGAAAAAAAGAAAAAAGAAAACCGAGCTAATAGAAAAATGAGCGAAACGAAAATGAGAAGAAATGACGAAGAGAAGAGAAGAGAAGTGAAGAAGGAAACAACTGAAAGAGTCAGATATTAAAATATATTAAAGTTTTAGATAATGAAGAAAAACTCGATTGAAAATGTACCTCCCCCTTTTTAAGCAGAAACAATATCGATGTATAATTTTTTTCTTTTATAAGATAATAGCCAATTAAATAATTATCGAAA
>CM042147.1:124499843-124504843 GCA_023376005.1 Doryteuthis pealeii | reverse complement strand
TGATAGGAAGTAAGCGGCTATACAGCTGGATTTTTTTTTTCGTGAGATTGTGCTCCCAGGATTTAATAATTATAATAATGAAATGTATTGTGTACAGTGTTCAGGTGCACCACAACACATCAAAGTCTCATGTCTAGTACACAGAATAATGTATTAGTGTCAGCAACATGAATAAGTAAGTAAAGTCATCGGGGTGGCCTAAAATCGGTATCAACCTATCAGCGAGGGATTCTATCCCCTTTTCACTAGCACTAGACCAAGGAGATTGTTTTTGCGTCTAAGGTGGAGCGCCACACCTACCACCAGCTCCTTACTTTACCGCACAGATCCCTGCGCTACTCATACGCTGAGTTGGCGAGGGCCGGTATCGAATTAGAAACCTTGTGTTTTCAAGCCGAACGCTCTACCGACTGAGATAACCCGGCCCTTTACACATGTAATCTATTTTTAATACATTTAAATCTATTTTTCGGTCAATTTTGATCAAATATGACCATAAATGCTGTCTAAAGATGGCGTACAATCTGCCCTTACAAAATAGATTTGTTAAAAAATTCAAATTTGAAAGTTTTGAAATAGAATAACTGATGCATTATAAAATTCATTCATTGATAAATCAACACTGAAAATTCCATTATAATCCGGATAATTCCCTGATCTATGGAAAAAAAATTTAAACAAGGGTAGGTTTAAATTTGTTTCATAAAATATGGATTTTTCGACAAATTGGCTATACCTAATATATATATATATATATATATATATATATATATATATATATATGAGAGTGAGTAAATAAACAATGTGTTTATTTGATATGGCTTTTAGCCGACAATTTTTGGAGGATATGTGCTTAATTGAAGTCATACCTAATTTTGAAAATTAATTCGTTAATAATTAATGAATTTTAGGCGGGCATATATGTTCAAATGTAAGGCTAAACATTTTCTCGGTTTGTTTAGTCTTACATTTGAACATATATGCCTGCCTAAATTTCATTAATTATTAACTAATTAATTTTCAAAATTAGGTATGACTTCAATTGAGCACATATCCTCAAAAATAAATATATATGTATATAAGATAGGAGGGTTGGAGTAAATCCGACAGTATGAGGTAAGGAAAAAGGAGAAGTGGATAAAAAATAATGACTCAAACAAGTAGATGTAGGAGAGAAATATTTCGTTCCGCTTTAAGCGGGAACTTCATCAGTCTGTTTATTCAAAACATGGTACATATATTTGTATTTATAGAAGAGAAAGTGAGTTTGGAGATGAATTCAGGGGGAGGGAAAGTTGGTTGGTCAGAGGATATCTATCAAGGAAAATGGAGGAGGGGAACATCAGAGGACTGTGGTTTGTTCGGGGAGATACCACCCCTTTTCCTAACAAGCACATAGCAACCTCCACATCTTATCTACCCGTACAAACTACAATCCTCTGATCTTTTCTCCTCCACTTTCCATGATATATATCCTCTGACCAACCAAATCTTCATAAACTTTCCCTCCCTCTGAATTCATCACCAAACTCATTTTCTCTTCTATAAATACAAACATATGTACCATGTTTTTAATAAACAGACTGATGAAGTTCCCGCTTAAAGCGGAACGAAATATATTTCTCCTACATCTACTTGTTTGAGTCATTACTTTTTGTCCACTTTTCTTTTTTCCTTACCTCATATATATATATATATATATATATATATATATATATATATATATGAGGTAAGGAAATATATATACATATAGGGTCATCCACAGACACGTGTTTCTCTTCAGTGTGGCTAGACATTTTGTAAGCTACCTACAGCCGGAATTGAAATCCGATCAGTTGGGGACCTTAACCATTAGGCTGTCTTCACTTACAGAATGGGAAGGGGATTTTAACTGTTTTAACACACACATCGCTTTGTGTGTAAAGGCCGTCACAGAGTGCTCCATTCCGTTTGCGGCCTTCAGTTTCAGACATTTCCAGCCTGTCCTTCGGGACAGGGGTCAGTCCGCCTCGGCCACTGGACCGGTCATGTTAAATTAATAGCGTCGATCCCAGGGGGCTATCCCCCAGGCAATACCTGCCCCCTCGACTTAAAGGGGCAGGGCTGGGTTTATTGCCCAGCGCCTGAGGCACCCGCTTGAGGGGAATGCCGAAGGGATCGACGCAATTTTTGTTCTTTCCCATCCATGAGCTTCGGCTTGTGGGTGGGCCCACGTTAATAGGGCCTTGTGTCTAACCCGTACAAGTGGGGTACGAGGTAAATATCAGAATGCTCCATTCCTTATATAGATGAGCGTCGCGTTTACGCTTGAGTTGGTGCCGTCAGCGAAATCCCCCACCCCAGAGTGCTCAACCCTAGGGGATGGGAGAGAGAGAGAGAGAGAGAGAGAGAGAGGAGAGAGGAGAGAGAGAGAGAGAGAGAGAGAATGTATGCCAGCTATCGTTCAATGATGGTTCATTTTTTTTAAAGATCCGTAAGCTTAAATTCATTATAGTGCAGGGCCGGAGAGTTAGGTTGACCAGGAGGAAAACAACACATAGCCATTGACCCGTGAAATAAAGCAAAAATAGCAAAGATTTCTTTTCAGATAATTACAAAACCCACGTGAACTTACATTGACATATCGCTTTATCTAGACGACTGGCTAGCTATTAATCTACTTATTCATCCTTGTCTGTCTGTTTGTCTCTCCCATTCACTCTCTCTCTCTCTCTCTCTCTCTCTCTCTCTCTTTTAATACTAAAAACAAACAAACAAACAAAAAACAACCGAGTTTTCTGATATTTATTCACAGATGAATATATTATGATAACTACATTATTATGGGCCGGGTTAGCTCAGTCGGTAGAGCGTTTGGCTAGAAACCACAAGGTTCCTAGTTCGATATCGGTCCTCGCCAACTCAGCGTATGAGTAACACAGGGATCTGCGCGGTAAAGTAAGGAGCTGACGGTAGGTGTGGCGCTCCACCTCAGATGCTAAAAACAATCTCCTTGGTCTAGCGCTATTGAAAAAGGGATAGACTCCCTCGCTGACTGGCTGATACCGACTTTAGGCCGCCCCGTCTACTCGACATTATTATAATATATCACATTAATGCTTCAGAATAATATCCAAACCTGATATATGTACTTCCAGAAAGCGGATACAGATACAAAAATATCTCAAATATATATACTTGCTAGAAGCATACGGAAACTCCTAAACAACACCATATATATATATATATATATATATATATATATATATATATATATATATATATATTGTAAGTAGGTATTATTGAACAACACGGAACATTTATTTTTAATTATCTGGATTTGTATTTTTTTCCAGTCTTCTAACGATCTTTCTAATGTTAGGATCAAATTGGAATAGGATTCTCCCATACTATCTGCCCGAGCGCTTTCGACCGTTTCTTCAGTCGTCAGCAGGGGGTATATGATTTGGTGTTAGTTCTTTTTTTAGTTCTTTTATCTATTTTCGTTTTTAATCAGAAGAGTCCATTATTTTTAGAGGGTTGCGTGATTAGTGTATTAGTTATTAAAGATAGCTTATATATTATGACCGATGTTGAATGCTATTTTATTAATGTTATGTTTTTATTTATTTATTTTGTATGCATATTGCTTCAAGAATTTGTAGGCGTTTCTTATTGTTATTTTTATAGATGATTATAGTATTTTCAATGAGGATTTTCCTAATGTCGTAGGAGGTGAATTTATCTAGATGTTCTATAATTAAATACTGTTTTATGGCACTAGTGTCGGAGATATGGAATGTAAGGCGACGGGAGAGTGTTGTAGTGGTATGTCCAATGTAGTTATTAATATTTGATTTGTTTTCTGAGAGGCACTCTCGGAATGGGCAAGTGAATCTATAGACTACGTTCATTTGGCTTAGGGGATTTTTAGGAGAGTTTGTGTTATTTTTTAATGAGGAGGTTTGATGTTTTGAATTTGGTGTAGTAGATGATTAGTTTTATTTTCTGTTGTTGGTTGACGGGTTTGATGTGTCTGTGTATGATGTTGGTTATTACATGTTCATCGGATTTGTAGTTTTTGTGGATTTGATTTCGGTAATATAGATTGATTCTGTTATTATTGTTGTTGGGGTTGTTATTGTTATTTTTGTGAATGGTGTGCAGATATAGTTTTATTTGTTGATCAATGGTTTTGTTGGGAGAGTTGTTATTGGCAAGGGCTTGTTTAATATCAAGAAGTTCTTTGTAAAATATTGTTTTAGATGAGGAAATGTAGAAGGCTCTATGGATTAGGGTTTTAATGAGGACTATTTTATATTTTAGTGGACATTCACTATTGTAATTAAGTAATGTGAGGTTTTGGCTAGTTTGTTTTTTAATATACTTGTTACATAATTATTAGTTTCTTAATATTTATGTACAGTAGTGTAGAAATCAAAATGGCTGTTATAAGTTGCAGCCCACGGCCTTGAAGGATGAGTGACAAGGCTTGACCTCATCCTGGTCCTTCCCGGTGGATACCGTGAGAATCGGTGGAGGAGACCCTTAGATTAGAAATAGATTTTAGTCAGATCGGCCAAGACCACGACTGTGGTAAGTCGTGTTATGCACGTGGCCGACTCAATCTGCACAGGTAGTCTGGTGGGGATTTCAGAATAAAATATGATCTAAGTGAATCGAAGTCTTGTGTTATTATCTAAAAACTACCAATGACACAGGGCTTCTGATAAAGAGAAATCCCCAATGGAAGACCAGACACGAAGTCCCCAAGAGAAGTCCAGACGTTAGAAGAGACTGACCTAAAAGAACTTAAGATATCAAGACCCCAGAAGAAGAATAGAAGTAAGTAAAGAAAGAAGGGTATACAACATACTAATGTGATGTTGTTTTTGTTTCTAGAATCAGTAAGTACGTCTAGGAAGGAGATTTTTCTTTTGTTAATGTTGTGTTCTATTGTAAACTTTAGTACATAGCTTTTTTCGAGGGTGTATTTTAATGTTTTGATTTCGTCAGGGGAT
>CM042147.1:124447343-124489843 GCA_023376005.1 Doryteuthis pealeii | reverse complement strand
TGATTCCGGGGTTGATGCTCCAACCCTAACCCCAACCCTAACCCTACCATGACGATCTACCGACTGAGAAGTCACGTTTAAAAGAGCTCATCTTCAAGAGAAAAAAAGACGGCGAAAATGCGCCATTTTGACAGAGACAGATTTTGATTTATAAAATTATCCCGTTGTAGAGACTATAACATTTTTTTTTAAATTATCCGTTGTAGTGACTGTAAAAAAAATATTAAAAAATTTATCCCGTTGTAGAGACTAAGAAATATATATATAAAAAATTATCCCGTTGTAGAGACTATAAAAAATATTTTTTTTAATTATCCCGTTGTAGAGACTGTAAAAATATATTTAAAAAAATATCCCGTTGTAGAGACTAAAAAATGTATTTTAAAAAATTATTCCGTTGTAGAGACTGTAAAAATTTATAACAAAATATTATCCCGTTGTAGAGACTGTAAAAATATATTTAAAAGAACATCCTGTTTTAGAAACTGGAAAAAAGATTAAAAAATATTATCCCATTGTAGAGTCTGTAAAAAAATATGAAAATAATTATCTCGTTGTAGAGACTTTAAAAAATATTTTAAAAACTTATCCCGTTGTAGAGATTGTAAAAAACTTTTAAAAATTATCCCGTTGTAGAGACTAAGAAATATATAAAAGAATTATCCCGTTATAGAGACTGTGAAAAATATTTTTTTAAATTATCCCGTTGCAGAGACAATAAAAAATACAAAAAAAATATCCCGTTGCAGAGACTGTAAAAAATACAACAACAAAAAAATTATTACCCCGTTATAGAGACTGTAAAAATATATTAAAAAATATCCCGTTGTAGAGTCTGTAAAAATTTGTTTTAAAAATTATCCCGTTGTAGAGACTGTAAAAATGTATAACAAAATATTATCCGTTGTAGAGACTGTAAAAATGTATAACAAAATATTATCCCGTTGTAGAGACTGAATAAAAATGTAAAATATTATCCCGTTGTAGAGAAATGTATATCAAAATATTATCCGTTGTAGAGACTGTAAAAAATGTATAACAAAATATTATCCCGTTGTAGAGACTGTAAAAATGTATATCAAAATATTATCCCGTTGTAGAGACTGTAAAAAATTATATCAAAATTATCCCGTTGTAGAGACTGTAAAAATGTATACAAAAATTATCCCGTTGTAGAGACTGTAAAAATGATTACAAAATATTATCCCGTTGTAGAGACAAAAGACTGTAAAATGTATATCAAAATATTATCCGTTGTAGAGACTGTAAAAATGTATAACAAAATATTATCCCGTTGTAGAGACTGTAAAAATGTATAACAAAATATTATCCCGTTGTAGAGACTGTAAAATGTATAACAAAATATTATCCCGTTGTAGAGACTGTAAAATGTATATCAAAATATTATCCCGTTGTAGAGACTGTAAAAATGTATAACAAAATATTATCCCCGTTGTAGAGACTGTAAAAATGTATAACAAAATATTATCCCGTTGTAGAGACTGTAAAAATGTATAACAAAATATTATCCCGTTGTAGAGACTGTAAAAATGTATAACAAAATATTATCCCGTTGTAGAGACTGTAAAAATGTATAACAAAATATTATCCCGTTGTAGAGACTGTAAAAATGTATAACAAATATTATCCCGTTGTAGAGACTGTAAAAATGTATAACAAAATATTATCCGTTGTAGAGACTGTAAAATGTATATCAAAATATTATCCCGTGTAGAGACTGTAAAAATGTATAACAAAGTATTATCCCGTTGTAGAGACTGTAAAAATGTATAAAAATATTATCCCGTGTAGAGACTGTAAAAATGTATAACAAAATATTATCCCGTTGTAGAGACTGTAAAAATGTATAACAAAATATTATCCCGTTGTAGAGACTGTAAAAATGTATAACAAAATATTATCCGTTGTAGAGACTGTAAAAGAGACTGTAAAAATGTATAACAAAATATTATCCCGTTGTAGAGACTGTAAAATGTATAACAAATATTATCCCGTTGTAGAGACTGTAAAAATGTATAACAAAATATTTCCCGTTGTAGAGACTGTAAAAAATGTATACAAAATATTATCCCGTTGTAGAGACTGTAAAAAATATATAAAAAACATCCCGTTTCAGAGACTGGAAAAAAGATTTTAAAATATTATCCCATTGTAGAGTCTGTAAAAAAATATGAAAATAATTATCTCGTTGTAGAGACTGTAAAAAATATTTAAAAAATACTTATCCCGTTGTAGAGATTGTAAAAAACTCTAAAAATTATCCCGTTGTAGAGACTGTAAAAATCTTATTATAATGGAGATTGAGTGTTTTTCTGTTTGTAACCGAAACTATATTACTACTCAAGTCACAATTTCCTTAGTTATTTACGTCACATTCACCGTGATTTTATTTTTATCTAGACCCCAATTATCAATAAAATTGTTTTGCATTATTATTACTATTGGTCATATCTACATTCGAATAACATGCAATTGTATTTATATATACAACAAAATAGTGGTTTACAGTGTGAACGGGAAGGCTAATTTGCATATTGATCTTAAAAATTTGATTTTAATAAATATATGCTTAGTATTATTAATTTCTAATTATTTGGTTTTAACTTAATGAATATGAGCAAAAGTCTTGTGGATACATCTTAAAAGAAATTCATTGACAAGAAGACATAATTGTAATTTTATTCTTTACTTCCTATTTTAACTGAATAGTTAAATTAGGAAAATTTAGCAATGAAAGACGAGATGAAAGAGTAAGCTTCAGGTGTTCTATTTTTCGATTATACCCCCCCCCCTGTCTAAAATCTTTTTATCTGCATTCTTATTTAGTTTCATTAGCCTTTCTGATTTAATATAACATTTTATTACATTAAAACTTAAATACTTGCACCCGGAGGGTGCATATATTTGCTAGTATATATAAAAAAATTAGAATAAACACTTAGTTTTCCTATTTTCAACTCTCTTAAGTTATGTGTTAACAGCTCTATATATTCTAATTCTTGTAAAAACTCGAATTAGCAAACTTAATGGATCGTAACTTACTTTTTTATTTAGCAGTAAATAAACTAATAAGTGATAAGACGTCATTTCTTTTCTTTAATAGCTGAACATTCTGGCCTCATAAAATACACCTTGAATAAACTAGATCAAATTATTTAAATTAACGGTATAATTTTTTCCAATTCATGTAGAAGAAAATATCAGGAAATATGGATATAATTATGGAATTAACTCATTAATCGCATTCTTAAAACAAATACCAGCTGAAGAGCCTAGATATGCAAAATCGGTCGACAATTAAAAGATAGTATATATATATATATATATATATATATATATATATATATATATATATGGGGTGGGGTTGAAGGATGCATGCTCGTGCGTCTGGACAAAGACACTTATTTTTACCTTATAAATCTCGTTACTATCTGGTTGTATTGCAATTATTCTGAACCAGATATAGGTGTATATAAGTAATTAACTGCACACCTGTACATATATTTGTAGTAAGTGGACTTATATTAAGGTGAATGTTTTTGACTCATTAACTTACTATTTCATATCAGTGATATATATATATATATATATATATATATATATATATATATATATATATATATCACTGATATGAAATTGTAAGTTAATGAGTCCAAACAAAACATGTATATATATATATATATATATATATAATATTATATAATGAGAGAGAGAGAGAGAGAGAGAGAGAGAGAGAGAGAGAGAGAGAGAGAGAGAGAGAGAGCGGGGGGGTTAAAGCAAATATTACGTCTGTTAAGAATGTTTATGGCGCCATGATCTTCAGTTATTATATTAATGCATTTTCATATTCACACCAGATGTTTAGCTGTTGATTGCTAGTGATTGAAACTTTTTTTAAATCTTGGTAATTTTTTTTATTTTTATAGAGTCTCCTCTTGGGTTGCCATTCCTGATAATATTAAGCTTTGTTTATTAGTTGTTTGTTTTTCTTTGTTTGTTTGTTTATTTTTATTTTTTTATATTTTTAATTTTATTTTATTTTTTGTTTTGTTTTGGTCATTCATACGTCAATCACTGGATCATACCATTCAATCATTAAAAATCAAAAACAAAATCCATGCGTCAAATAGTAAAAAAGTAAAATCGTCCGGGTGTCCTAAAATCGGTATCAGCGAGACAGCGAGGGAGTCTATCCTCTTTTCACTAGGGCTAGACCTAGGAGATTGTTTTTGGCGTCTGAGGTGGAGCGCCACACCTACGATCAGCTCCTCACTTTACTGCACAGATCCCTGTGCTACTCATACGCTGAGTGAGCGTGGGCCGGTATCGAACACGGAACCTTGTGGTTCCTAGTCCAACGCTTTACCGACTGAGCTATACCGACCTAAAAATTTATTGTATTCGATAGAAAAAAAAACTCTTAAAACTATAAAAAAAATTTTCAAAGATTACTATTTAAATTAAAGTCCTGTTAGTGTTAAGGAGACTTTGTATCCGTGAGACTATCATCTATTAATAATGGAGATTCGCTTCCGGTTTTAGTCTGTAATAAAAATTACGTCACTGCCTACGTCACATTACCCAAAATCGTCATAACATAGAATAAAATTTCGAGTGTTTTTATTCAATAAATACACTCAATATTTGAACATGCAACATTAGACAGTCCTCATTGTTTTTTAAAACAAGTTTTAATCAATACATGATTGGTATTATATATCTATATATAGTTTGTTTTATTTTAATACTTATTTAAAGTTTACATTTCAAATTGTTTTATCTTTGAATCCATTAATGAATTTGATGATTTTACTTACTTAGTGTACAAACTCGCTGACATTGAATTTTTAACTCCCACCTCTCAGGCAATATGTTTCAAAAATCTATTTTTACATCGCCAGGAGGTTGTTTTTTTATTTTGTACTATAGTTTTTGTACTAGTACATTTAAACGGGGTTTCATCTCGCATTGTTAAGGAAGGTCTATTCAATACCTTGCGATGTTAATGCACGCATAGGAAAGGCATGGTCTTCTTTAAACAGATTATCACTCATATGGAAATCTGATCTCACTGACAAGTTAAAGCGACAATTCTTCCAGGCCGTAGGTGTATCAGTGCTACTGTATGGCGGCACCACCTAGACCATAACAAAACACTAAGCGAGTTGGGAGAGCTGCACAAGAATGCTGTGTGCCATCTTGAACAAATCGTACCCCACGAGGAAACAGCTGTATGGCCACCTGCCCCCCATCTCACAAACTATTCGAGTGAGATGGACAAGGCATGCAGGGCACTGCTGGAGAAGCAAGGATGAGCTTATAAGCGACGTTCTCGGTCCAAATCGTGGAAATAACATCCCACAAGAAAGCAGCTGTACTGCCACTTGCCCCCTATCACACAAACCATCCGAGTGAGACGAACAAGACATGCTGGACACTGCTGGAGAAACAAGGACGATCTCATAAGTAACGTTCTCACGAGGAAGCTAGCACATGGAAACGCCAGGGCGGGCCGTCCAACAAAGACATACATTATCCAACTCTGCGTGGATACAGAATGCTGCACGAAGGACCAGAGAGGGACAATGAACGGTTGGTGAGAGATTGTCATGGATACCCGTGCTGCTAGCATGATATGAAGATGATGATGATGATGATGATGATACAATATCTACTGGAATTTAAAGTGAGTGGACTGATAAATAAATAAAAAAAGGCACAACAGTAAATGTCGCTTAATTTCCTTTATCTTCTATGTGTTGCATAACCTATGGTAGCACGTGGTGTAATGGTTAAAGTCATAGGAAATAGACTCGTCGCCCCGAGTTCAAATCCTGGACGTGGTAATTGCATTTCACTTAGCACTAATACCCTTGGGAAAGGTATGAATTCTACTCTCCCTCCAGCTATGGGTAAATAGCAGGGCAGACTGGGCTCTTTAACCTTGGTTAGGCAACCGGTCTAGGAGAAGGAAAACTCTGAATTCAAACCTGTTAAACTCCGCTTAATAAATTGACATTGTGTCACATCCTGCTCGTGCGGAGGGGTTGTTTAAAAATATATAATTATTGACAATACTGTGTAACGGAAATACAAAGTGCCCAAATGGAAAGTTACAGACCGTTTGGGAACTTTGACCCCAGACGCCGGAAAACCGCAAATCACGTGAGAGTTAGTTAGGTTCTCAGTACCAGTCAGGATTTCAGGTAAGAGAGACGTTTCTTGCCTTAGCTGGATTCATCTTCGCTCGTAATGTGTTAGTTAGTTAAGAACAAAGTTTTTAAAAAGCAACATGGCGTTGTTGGTTAATAAACAAGAAGACTGTTATAGATGATATAACCTATGTACATAAATGGAATGCACCGACGACTACTATAAGTAGCAGGAACAAATGTGGCTTGAGACGAAGCAACGCGAATCAGCTCGCAACTGTATGGTCGGACGCAATCTCCACTTTCTTTTCTGTAATTTCTACTCCTTTTTGTTCAATACATTTATATCCATTGTTACCAGTCGTTTGTCTTATTTTTTACCCTTAAAAACCCCACAACAAAGACATAGACGATCACAAACGGCCAAAGCAAAGAAGTAAGTTATGCAAGTTATGCATCTCATCTAAATATCTCTCTGATACTCTGTCTAATTCTCTCATCTCTCTATCAAAAGAACTTTGTTTATATACCTGCAACTTGTGTGGGTATATAACATAAGTAAGAATCAAGAAAAATATCATAAATGCCAATGCAGCAATTTAGCATTAAAGGAATACAGGACTAGGCACAACTGATTGGGAAAGATGATCCACTGGGAACTGTGCAAGAGGTTGAAATCTCACCATACTGACAAATGGTATATGCATAAAATTCTCTGGGACTTTGAGATATAAAAAGATCCTCCAATTCCTACCAGAAGACAAGACCTTGTTGGGTCAGTAAAATGGTAATTCTTGTGCATAGAGTGAGTGGAGGGGAGGCTCTCTGGGATTGGATATACCAATCACGTGATGAGCCCAGAACTCTTGGCGTCTGCACTCTGGCGTCCGTAATAACGGTTTATATATATATATATATATATATATATATATATATATATATATATATATATATATGTTGTTCTGGTTCCAACGGGAGAAAATTCAAATATTATAAAAAAGAAGGTCCGCAAAATGTATTATGTTTTCAGAAAAAAAATTATTCTTTTTATCTTATATACGCGACACGTGTTTCTGATCTTTTGGTATCTTCTTTAGAATATGAAAATATTTTCATATTATTGATCAAAGCCTGAAGAAGATACCAGAAGATCTGAAACACGTGTGGCATATGTAAGATAAAAAGAATAATTTTTTTTCTGAAAACATAATACATTTTTCGGACCTTCTTTTTTATAATATATATATATATATTTTTATTTTATTTTTATATATATAACCTTTTATTTTATTTCAAATAAAGAAATTTTACAAATAGAAAGAAAAATCCGAATTTTACAAATCATCCGAAAAGTTTGAAAAAAAATCAAAATACAAAATTATGTACAAAATAATCAGGAAAAAGAAAAGTTACCGAAATAGTCAATCTAAGCTAACAAGTATAAAAGTGCTCAATGCACCAAGTTTCACCTTGAGGATCTTCAGTGTTATCCTGAAAACCCTTTGGGGGAAACCTAGGTTGGAAGTATCTGACTCAATTTAGTTTTTTTTTTATTTTATTGATACATATATAGTATATTTTGGCATCAAGTAATTGTTTAAGGTTTTGTTAAAGACCACAGAATATTTTTTCTTAATAGTTTTCAAGTGTAGAGGTTCAAGTCTTCTTGTTGTTTTCAGTCCATCGGGATCCAGATGGTCGGGAAAATGTCCCATATTTATTACTCAAGCGCTTTCACCCATATTTCCAGTTGTCCTCAGGGCGTTATTGGTTGTAGTGAGGGCTTGTTTGGTGCAAATTTTATTCGTTTGAAAGTTGCTTTTGGTGATTTCTTCAGTTAGGCTATATATATATATATATATTATATATATATATATATATATATATATATATATATTTGGAGGATACCTAATTTTGAAATTTAATTAGTTAATAATTAATGAATTTAGGCGGGCATATATGTTCAAATGTAAGGCTAAACAAGTCGAGAAAATGTCAATCCCTGAATGTACATTTCGACCTATTAGGTCTCATCAGCAAGGTTATGAGACCTAATAGGTCGAAATGTACATTCAGGGATTGACATTTTCTCGACTTGTTTAAAATTCAGCCTAAATTCATTAATTATTAACTAATTAATTTTCAAAATTAGGTATGACTTCAATTAAGCAAATATCCTCCAAAAATTGTCGGCTTAAAGCCATATAAAAATAAACACATTTGTTTGTTTACTTACCCTCATATATATATATATATATATATATATATATATATATATATATAAGGGAGTATCCAATTACCGCTTTAACTAAGGAATTACATAGACATAATTAAGCGTATGTTAGTGTCCTGATGAAATCATTTGGATTGAAACCATGGTAGACCCTTAACTCTTTTCATCTACTAATATTAATGATATTATCATAATTACACACACACTGATATATATATATATATATATATATATATATATTATATATATATATATATAAAAGGATATGAAAACACAATGCTGTTAAAATGAAAATATGTTATATCATATTCAAAGCTAATAAAATATTTTCATTTTAACAGCATTGTGTGTTTTCATTCCTTACTCTTAACTTATTATATATATATATATATATATATATATATATATATATATATATATATATATATATATAATTGTGAGATGAGTAAAAATTAATGCAGATGTAACATTTTACGGACATTTAATATATATATATATATATATATATATATATATAATGATAATTGTGAGATGAGTACAATTTATGCAGGTATAAAATTCTACGGACTTTTAATATATATATATATATATATGTATATATATATATATATATATATATATATATATATATATAGAGAGAGAGAGAGAGAGAGAGATCGAAATAGATTACGTACCGAAATAAATAACTGTGTGCGTGTTCCTGTGTGTATGTGTGTGTGTGTGTGTGTGTGTGTGCGTGCGTGTGTGTGTTGTAGTCATATATGTTTTTTCACTCTTAAAAAATACTACGTAATGAGAAAAAAAGGCGTACACAAAGAGATATAGGCGCACGCATGCGCACGCGAAGAACAAATACATTGGGCGCACCCGCACTTCAAGCGCTCGCCCCGCACTTCAAACCAAAGCCTATTCTCTCCTTATTGTGAAAACGGAAAAACCACCATTGTACTGTTAAGTGCCTCCACTCGGTCAGGGAGAAGAAGCTTTGCTATGGCGGCTTTGGGAATCCATAATGCATCTGGGAGTGGAAGTATAAGGGCCGATCCGTTGCCTCTGCGCGACACTTGTCACGCCTTTTTAAGTTGTCGAATTGAAGGGGCTTTTTGCAGGAGGCGAAGAGCCAAACAGAAGGGAGATTTTTAAAAAAAAGATGACCGTCCGTTGGGTGCTTGCTCGACACCACTGAAGATGCCAAGAAAAAGGATTCGATGTTAGCCCAGGATTTAATCAAATGGAGGATTGTTTTTTTTTTTTTTGTTTTTTTAAAATTTATTCTATTTTATTCTTTTTTATTTTTATTTTTTTTTCTCTTGTTGGTCCGGACAAGGGGTGAATATTGTGTTTGTGTGTGCGCATGCATTTCAAGGTTTTCTTGTTTATCGATAGCGCATTTAAAAATTTTTTATTAGTTTGACACAAGGTCACAATAAAAAGATCAGTCTTATTTTTTAGTCCGTCAAACTATTAAATCTAAGCAAAATTATATATACTAGCAAAGTATTTAAGTTTTTATTATAATAAAATATCATGTTAAATTAGAAAGGCTAATGAAACTGAATAAGAATTCAGATAAAAATATTTGGAACAGAGGGGGTATAAACGAAAAATAGAACAACTTTGAAACTAACTCTTCCATCATTTTCTATTACTCCCGTCTTTCAGTGGTAAATTTTCCTAATTTAACTATTTAGTTAAAGTAGGAAGTAAAGAATAAAATTCCAGTTATTTATTCTTGTTAATGGATTTCTTTTAAGATTTATCCCCGAGATTTTTATTCATATTCAATAAGATAAAACCAAACAATTAGAAATCAATAATACTAAGCATATATTTATTAAAATCAAATTTTTAAGATCAATATGCAAATTAGCCTTCCCATTCACACTGTGAACCGTTGTATATATAAATACAATTGCATGTTATTAGTATGTAGATATGTTTAACAGTCTTAATGATGTAAAACAATTTTACTAATAATTGAGGTTGAAATAAGAAAATAAAATCATGGACAATGTGGTGTAAATAACAAAGGGAATTGTGACTTCTATAGTAATATAGTTTCGGTTACAGACAGACAAATTCACAATCTCCATTATAATAAGATATATATATATATATATATATATATATATATATATATATAATCCAAAAACCCGGAGAAGAAATCTTCCTTATGACATAGGAGTTCTTTTTTTTAAACCTGTCGCAGTTTGCAGAGCTCAATGTGTGCTCTTATTGTTAGAGTCACAGAGCAAATTTATAAGTAAAAATATAACAAAAGACTTCAGGAACCTTAGACAAAGTGTCTAACTCTCCCAAATCACTTTGTCTAAGGTTCCTGAAATAGACTATAATGCAAAAATTCTAAATCTTTTGTTATATATATATATATATATATATATATATATATATATATATTATTTGAAAGGAAGGAAAAACTCAATAAACCACCATTCTGATATCGTCATTACATAGAATAAATACACTCAAAATTTGAGCATGAAACATTAGGTATTACTCATTGTGTTTTTAAAACAAGTTTTAATAGATACATCCCCAGTATCATATATTTATATATAGTTTGTTTTATTTTAATAGATATTCGAAGTTAATAGAACTTAGTTTCGATTTCAAATTGTTTTTTTTTTTACTCCTTTAATAAATTTGATGATTTCATGATTTATGGTTCAAACTCTCCGACGTTTAATTTTTAACTTCCACTTCCTCAAGCAATATCTTTCAAAAATGTATTTTTACATCGCCCGGGGGGCCGTTTTTTTTTATTTTGCTAGTAAATATAAATTAGCCAAAACTTAAAAGGCTTTTAGAAATTTATATCAATTTCTAAAACTCCTTAAGTTTTCAGTCTCTGCCTGTCTGATGAGACTGAAAATTTAAGGAGTTTTATAAATTGGTTTAAATTTCTAAAAGCCTTTTAAGTTTTGGTCGAAATAAATTTATTACAGAATGACGGTTTGTTGAGTTTTTCCTTCTTTTCAAAGGTAAATATTGCTCTGTATTTAATCTAAAATAGATTATTATGCATTATACATTCATAAAAATCCTTGTATTTGCACCTACTAAAATAATTATACAGTGTAACTTTCAAGATCCCATGTAGAATCATCCGTTACTACCATTTTTGGATACCTTATATATATATATATATATATATAATATTATATATATAATATATATATATATATAAGTTGAAAAATGGAAGTGAATCCGACAATTACGTTGAAAGATAAAAGGAAAGAAAAGGCTGTATGGGATTATTTTGTATTCAAAATGATAATGAATAGAATACAATGTATACGAGGTCAAACACTTGGTCAAAACACGTGTCGGCATTTCAATAAATAATTTTTATCCATACAACATTTTCTTTCCTTTTATCTTTCAACATATATATATGGTCTACCTGCATCAGCTTGGTTAAACCACACATGGAATGACCCTAACTACGGAAAAAAAACTATATATATATATATATATATATATAGTAAAATGTAGTTGACGGGGTATCCTGATGTGGCCATCAGCTAGACAGTGAGGGAGTCTATCCCCCTTTCACTAGCGCTAGACCAAGGAGATTGTTTTTGCGTCTGAGGTGGAACGCTATACCTACCATCAGCTCCTAAGGGGTACAGGGTTCCTGGTTCGATACCGGCCCTCGCGAACTCAGTGCATGTGTAGCACAGCTTATATCTGAAAATCTTAAAGGTTTTAGATAGAATCCTATAACTATTCCGTTTTATTTTGCTGTTGTTGTGAGGAAATATTTATGAGGAGTTCATTGAAGTTAAAGATTGCTTGACTGGTCAATCAGTTCTCAAAAAAGCTTCTCTCCTTTTTAGAAATTGATATCATTGGATTGAATGAATTGTATAAAAGGAGTCAGAATCAAAAGAAAAAAGGTTTAGTTTGTTTTGTTTTACGGCATATCAACCTCAGTGGGTCATTTAATGACGATAAAGCTTTGAAATGAATTCATTTTTAATGGATACACAATTTTTTTATAAATACATTTTTCTATTTAACCCATAGATGGGACCCTAACAGGTACTACCACTCCGGGTCAGAGTGGACCAGAGAGCAATGGGGATGAAGGGATGCTCCACATTCCAAAACTGGAACCTCACCACCAGATAGAGTTTAACGTCATTCCCAGGACATGGAGACCCTCAGTCACCACCTTCTAGCACCCATGTGATAAAAAGGGTTGGGGCTTGCCATAAGGGAAAAGGGTTGGGACAATCATATAGGTGCTAGGGCTTGACGTGACCAGCCGATTGATCGGAGGGGGCCTCTTCGACCGCCCGTCTAGCCCAAGAAAGGGCCAAGTCATGGACTGCTGAACCACCTGGGTTCTATCTAAGCATCACGGGTCGCCACCCACGGCCAACAGGTAGCCCCTTTGGGGTGGAGTCTTACCTCCCTGCAGAGGTGCAGTCGGCGCATTCTAACGCCCCAGCCGACAGGGCTTAAAGGAAAAAGGAAGAGAAAACTGAAGGCTTGAGGAACTAAAATATTCCTCCTACTCTCTTAAAAGAACAGGCACGAGAACAAGCAGGAGTGTTAGGAGGGAAGTAAAAAAAAATGTAAAAATAAATATCAAAATAGATAAAAGGAAAAATAAAATAAAATAAAATAAAAAGAGATTTCGTCGAAGACGGGGGGGAAAGGTTCGGACAGGGGCCCTGTTAAAAAGTGGAACGGAATAAAACGGAAAAAGAAAAAGAAAACAAAAAAAAACGTAGCTGGAGAGGCAAAAAGGGGAAATGGTTTTTGTTTAGGTATGGCATAGGCTGTTAAGAAATACGGAAACAGAGGAGAGAGAGAGAGAGAGAGAGAGAGAGAGAGAGAGAGAGAGAGAGAGAGAGAGACAGAGAGAGAGAAAGAGAGAGAGAGAGGGGGGTGAATGAAAAGAGTGGACGATCAAAGGGACGAATCAGGGAAGGGTTGTTTGTCACGAGGATTGTGGTTGTTCGAAAAGGCGGAATGGAGAACTGTAAAGTGTGAGTCGAGAGTCGAAGTGAAGTGGTTACCATAACGAGGCTGTGAATGATACAACACTGCGAAAGGAGAGGCACAAATAGTTGAACTTTCTATTAGTATTATTATTATTTAATAGATGTCCGAGATGTTATTATTATTAGCATTAATTTTTCACGAGAAAAAGCATCACTCTTTGTTTGCAGTCACTGCACCAGAGATTGCCATTAAAAAATTGGTTTATTCAGCCACTCGCGCAGTTGCAGATTAAAAAAAAGGTGGACACTACGCTATCGTCTTTAGTAGACGGAAGGATGCCAGCAATCAATAATAGGTGCGGTATTCTGCTCGGCATTAGGCGATCTGTTCACATCTCAAATTCCCTGAGAATCTTACGTCTTGTTATCTATGATGAATTCTGGTTTATGAATATATTATTTTGTAGTATGGTCAAAATTCTTGCATAATTCACAGTGGATCGGCTCTCCCGCCCAGTCGAGCCTGTATTTATACTGCTTTTGTGCTAGTTTGCTGCATTCGCTTATTATGTGATTAAAAGTTTCGTCTTTGCCTCCACACATCCTACACATGTTATTCTGTTGGGTGTTGTCTATTTTCTCTTTGATATAATTAGTCCTCATGGCATTATTTTGTGCTGCTATTATAAGAGATTCAGTTTCTCTCTTGAGGTTTCCCTTTCTTATCCATGTTCAGGTCTTCTTGGGAGCAATCTCTCCAGTTTGAAAAAATATATCTATTAATAATGGAGATTCACTTCCGGTTTTTGTCTGTAACAAAAATCACGTCACTGTTTACGTCACATTACCCAAAATCGTCATAACATAGAATAAATACACTCAAAATTTGAACATGCAACATTAGACAGTTCTCATTGTTTTTTTAAACAAGTTTTAATAAATACATGACTGGTATTATATATCTATATATAGTTTTATTTTATTTTAATATATATTTAAAGTTTACATTTCAAATTGTTTTATTTTTTAATCCTTTAATGAATTTGATGATTTTACTTACTTAGGGTACAAACTCGCTGACATTGATTTTTTAACTCCCACCCCTCAGGCAATATGTTTCAAAAATCTATTTTTACATTGCCCCGAGGGCGTTTTTTATTTTACTAGTATATATAAATATAAACACCTTCTGTATCATAGGTAATTAGCTATGGTGTGGTTTCTATTAAAGACTTTATTATGTCATTTCCGGTCTCACTGTAGATTTTGTTTATTGCAGGTCGTCTAGTTTGAATAAAATCCCTTCCATGATAAACAATAAACTCCTGCAACTTGAATGTGCTATTAACTGCAATTTTGAGGAAATAAAAAAATATTCGATGAAAAATAACAATTTTATAAAAATTTAAAAAGAAAACATGACAAATGTAATTTATTATGATGAATTTATTGATTCAATATTTATGGTATATACATAGTATGAAGTGATCAAACAATGTGTTTGAAATGGCGAAGGCCGATAATTTGTGGGAGATTATGTGCTTAATTAAAGTCATACCTAATTTGTTGATTAATTAATTATAATTAAACGAATTAGGCGTGCATATCGGTTTAAATGTAAAGCGTAAACAAATCGAGAAAAAGTCGATCTCTGTATGTAGATTTCAGCCTATTAGGCCTCATCAGCAGAGCTATAGACAGGGCAGTGCTTTATGCGTGATTCGAACCCTACCGGGGGATGTGAAAACTAACCATTATATGATTGTTATAATAAACTAGCAAATATATGCACCCTCCGAGTGCAAGTATTTAAGTTTTTTAATGTAACCAAATATTATATCAAATTAGAAAGGCTAATGAAACTAAATAGGAATACAGATAAAAAAGATTTGAAACAGAGTGAGTATAAACGAAAAATAGAACAACTGAAACTCACTCTTCCATCATTTCCGTCTTTCATTGCTAAATCTTTAATATATATATATATATATATATATATATATATATATATATATATATATATGGTGGTAATTGCATTTCACTTAGCGCTAATACCCTTGGGAAAGGTATGAATCCTACTCTCCCTCCAGCTATGGGTAAATAGCAGGACAGACTGGGTTCTTTAACCATGGCTAGGTAACCAGTCTAGGAGAAGGAAAAACTCTGAATTCAAACCTGTTAAACTCCGCTTAAGAAATTGATCTTGTGTCACATCCTGCTCGTGCGGAGGGGTTGGTAAATATATATATATATATATATATATATATATATATATATACCTCCTGTATTATAGGTAATTACCTATGGCGTGGTTTCTATTAAAGACTTTAATACGTCACTTCCGGTCTCACAGTAGATTTTGTTTATTGCCGGCCGTCTAGTTTGAATAAAGTCTCACAGTAGAATTTATTGTTTCAATATTTATGATATATACGTAATTGTTAAGTGAATCATCATTTAGATCATCGAAAAAATTCGTATGGTTGTCGGTTTTTATCGTTGTATACTATCCTGGAATTATATTCTGTGTATATATTTACCATAAAGACACCGGCGGAAGTGAAAACTAACCATTACATGATTGTTTGTTTGTTTTGTTTTACGGCATATCAACCTCGGTGGGTCATTTAATGCCGACAAAGTTGTGAAATAAATTCTTTCTTAATGCATAATACAATTTTGTTTATAAACTCATTTTTCTATTCAACCCATAGATGGGACCCTAACAGGTACTACCACTCCGGGTCAGAGTGGACCAGGGAGCAATGGTGATGAAGGGGTGCTCCACATTCCCCAAACCTCCAGAACTGGAACCTCCCCATCAGGTAGAGTTTAACGTCATTCCCAGGACATGTAGACCCTCAGCCACCGCCTTCTAGCACCCATATGATAAGAAGGGGGTTGCCATGAGGGCAATATGGTTGGGACAATCATATAAGTGCTAGTGCTTGACATGGCCAGCCAATTGATCGGAGGGGGCCTCTCCTACCACCAGTCTAGCCCAAGATAGGGCCAAAGTGGAGTATTGCAAGTCATGAACTGCTCATCCACCTGGGTTCTATCCTTAAGCATCACGGGTCGCCACCCACGGCCAACAGGTGGCCCTATTGGGGGAGTCTTACCCCTCTGCAGAGATGCAGTCGGTGCATTCTAACGCCCCACCGACAGGGCGGATTATATGATTGTTATAATAAACTAGCAAATATATGCACCCTCCGAGTGCAAGTATCTAAGTTTTAATGTAACCAAATATTATATCAAATTAGAAAGGCTAATGAAACTAAATTAGATTACAGATAAAAAAGATTTGAAACAGAGTGAGTATAAACGAAAAATAGAACAATTGAAACTCACTCTTCCATCATTTCCGTCTTTCATTGCTAAATCTTTCTAATTTAACTATTTACTTAAAATAGGAAGTAAAATTACAGTTATTTCTTCTTGTTATTGGATGTCTTTTAAGATTTATCCCCAAGATGTTTGTTTATATTCATTAAGATAAAACCAAACAATAAGAAATCAATGATATTAAGCAAATATTTATTAAAATCAAATTTTTAATATCAATATGCAAATTAGCATTCCAGTTAACATTGCAAACCGCTATTTTGTTGTATGTATAAATATAATAGCATATTATTAGTATGTAGTATTATCTGCATTATTCGGACTATTGTCCTCATCTTCATTATTATCTGTACAACGTTTCGGCCGATGTGCCTTCCGGCCTTCTTCAGGTATTTCTTGTCGGACTCGGGAACCTTCTTTTCGAACTTGGGAACCTTCTTGTCGTAATCGGGAGCCATCACGGAACTTTGAACCAACCCACGGGTGTATCCTGTTCTCATTCCGCTAACCATAGCTGGGGTAGAGGCGTTAAGCTGTGTTAATTATTATTCTATGTTACTGCTGCCCTTGACCAGGATTGAACCTGTAGTCCAGAGATAACTGCTACTTAGCACTGTCTTAACCTAACTCCTTTATCCACTAGGCCATGTGTCCAATTGGACAACCCAGTGTGAATTTTGGGAACTTATAAACCCAATGTCTTGTTTTTGGTTAGAATATTTACCTATTCACTTATGTATGATTTTTTTTACCTAGACTCATATTGTTTTGTTTTTGTTTTTGTTTTTTTGTTTTTTGTTAAATCTTATCTAATCTAGCCTTTTTAATAATGGGTTCAAAAGTGAAACATGTCGTCCACTGAAAGTAAGACGGTCCGAAGCAAAATATTTTTAACACGCTGTAAAAAATAATTTAGTGGATAAAAACACATACAAATGACACATTTAAAAAGATTCTTTTCTTTTCTTTCGAACTAAATAAATATTTTAAAGATTGGACAAAAAATAATTTGTTTTTACGTTAAAATTTAGTCATAGTTGTAACTAACATTCTAAATGACTGCAAGCCAACAGAAAGTGGATATATGCAGCAAGCTCCTACTGATAGACCCAGCAGCAGGAGCATCTATACGATACTTCCCGAAAATCGATTGATTTTAGTTTAATTAATTAATCATATCCCTTAATCAGTAAAAATCAATACCCAAATTTGGTGTATTTCTTTGTTAGAAGGGTATTAAGGTGTATACAAGATTTCGAATCTGAGTGACGCCTAACTTCGGAGTTATAGGTCGACACGTACATACCAAACTTTCTTTTATATCTATCTATCTATCTATCTATCTATCTATCTCCCTCCCTCTCTCTCTCTCTCTCTCTCTCTCTCTCTCTATATATATATATATATATATATATATATATATATATATATATATATATATATATATCGTATTATTTGATCTCTTTAACCAAATCTATGATAGAACTAAGTGAGTATTCTTCCAAGCTGTCACCGTGTCAGTGCCACTGAATTGCTGCACCGTTTGGACTTTAACGAAACTATTAAAAAAACTAAATTGGAACTACATGCTCTTCTGGACAAATATATATGTTGTTCATACAGCTATTTTTTTTTTTTTTTACAACAACATGGTATATAATATTTATCAGACACTTCTGCGAAAGTTCGGGTTGATTTGGTTTGGTTTGGTTTGGTTTCTTTGTTTAATGGTACAACGGTACAATGCCAAAGTTATCCTTGTAGAAGAACAGTAGTGGTATTATTATTATTAAAACTATAGCTGGCGTATGAGGGAGCTCATATCTTTCTCAAGGAAAGGTATGAGTTTTCCCAGATCGTTAGACACTATGCCGCGGTGATCGCCCCACCACCTTGGAAAGTTCAGATGATACGGGGTAAGAATATTAAAAGCTGGAAAAGACTATGCAATCGCTACCATATCACAAAGAAATAGGATATGCTCCCACGATACTGTGTGTAGAATAACATCATAGCGTCAGTAAAACAAGGCAGGGCCATCTCATTAAAATTGGTCCCTGGTGCAAGATTCGTAGAGAGATTGTTAATCGATTTAAGAGACCCAGAGCCGGGAATTCCGCGTAGTATGCAGGGTTCCTTTTTGGTTTTCGGTTCGGTTCGGTAATACTTTGTTTGGTACTGCCAAACTTCTACTCGCTCGAGTTCTGCCGATGACATCAGCTTTAGAGACGCCCACAAATTTTTATGAAAACAAAATTCTCTTCGCTTCACCAGTACAGCCATCGTTTAACGTGTACCCTAGACTTACTTAGAAATGAAACAATTATTTTACTTTTAAAACGTAATATTTTTTAGCTTAGAAAATTGAAAATTTTAAATTAAAAAAAACAAACAACAACTTTGAATCATGTAAATTTCTGGTTCTACAAATATTTTTTCTTTAGTTACGAATTTTTTTTTATTTACATTTTTATTTATAAATAAAACGATTCTATATTTTTATATAATTTTTTATTAACAATTATTATAATATGCATGAAACTTTACATTTTTTTTTTTTTAGAAATCAAACAATCATTTCATTTTTCACTTCACTCGATATATTTTAAGATGATCTTTGAGTTAAAACTTTATTAAAAAACAAAACAAAACATAAATGAATTTTCTAAGCTAAAAAAATATTACGTTTTAAAAGTAAAATATTTCATTTCTAAGTAGGTCTAGGGTTCACGTTAAGCGATGGCTATACTCGTGAAGCGAAGAGAATTTTGTTTTCATGAAAAAATGTGGACGTGTCTAAAGCTAATGTCATCTGCAGAACTCGAGCGAGTGGCAGTTTGGCAGTACCAAAAAAGTATTACTCGTTCGGTTTACAAGTTTAAAGATGAGTTATTTGATCAAAGCTGAGGTCTATGTAACAGATTGATAGATAGATAGATTGATAGATATAAGGGGAAAGAAAGATATGAATAAGGTCAGATAGATAAAAAAATAGATATACACAGACTAAAAAAGGGACAGAGAGAGAGAGACAGACAGAGACAGAGACAGAGAGAGAGAGAGAGACAGACAGACAGACAGACAGACAGACACTATAGAAGTTAATATACTAGAGTTGTAAACATTATTAGTACTAGCAAATTTATGCACCCTCCGGGTGCAAGTTTTTAATTTTTAATATATTAAAATATCATGTTAAATTAGAAAAGCTAATAAAACTAAATAAGTATGCAGATAAAAAGATATGGAACAGAGGGGGTATTATCAAAAAATAGAACAGTTTTGAAACTAACTCTTCCATCATTTTCCATTACTCCCGTCTTTCATTGGTAAATTTTCCTAATTTAACTCTTTACTTAAAATAGGAAGTAAAGGATAATATTACAGTTATTTCTTCTTCCTAATGAATTTCTTTTAAGATTTATCCCAGAGATTTTTGCTCATATTCAATAAGATAAAACCAAACAATTAGAAATCAATAATACTTAGCATATATTTATTAAAATCAATTTTTTAAGATCAATATGCAAATTAGCCTTCCCATTCACACTGTAAACCACTATTTTGTTGTATATATAAATACAATTGCGTATTATTAGTAAGTAGATATGGTCAAACAGTCTTAATAATGTAAAACAATTTTTATTATTCATCGAGGTTTAAATAAAAATAAAATCAAGGAGAATGTGATTTAAATAACTAAGGGAACTGTGAATTGAGTAGTAATATAGTTTCGGTTACAGACAGACAAACACACAATCTCCATTATAATAAGATATACGTCTCTGTATAATATGAGTATGCAACATAACAGCTAACTCAAAGTGAGAGAGGACCTGAGAGTAATGGCTAAAAAGGTGACCCCAAACAATCCAGATGCACTTTATATTATACGGTGGAGACACGTGGTGCTATGGTTATTACTGTAGGAAATGGACTCGGTGACCCGAATTTAAATCCTGGACGAGGCTGTTTGCATTTCACATAGCACTCGTCCCCTTGCTAAAAAAATGTTCCCAATAATTATAGGTTAGTCGTAATTTAGGGCGCCAGATGCCCCCACCCCACCTCCAGTCAAAGACCCCATTTGCATGGGTGCCAGGTGTTTACTTGGTATAGTCCTGGCTAAGTGGTAAGAAACAGATGTCGACTTTACAACTTACATACACACACATGCATTCTTTCTTTCTTTCCTTCTTTCTTTTTTTCGCCTCTTTCTTTTTTCTCTTCTTTTTTTCTTTTCTTTTTTCTTTTCTTTTTTTCTTTCTTTTTTCTTTCTTTTTCTTTTTTCTTTTTTATAAAGGTGGTCTCGGCGCAAGCGAACAGAGAGCCACACCCGATCTGGTTAAATGTGTTTCCTTTCATTTTGTTGTTTTGGTTGCGACTGTGGGATTGTCGGGAGGCAGACCGTAGAAACGAACACAGGAATATCGAGATCAAAGATGGCTGTCATTTCGGACGGACAAACAAGTTGCCTGTTTGCGATAATTGTTCTAGGAATTTGTTTCCCGATATGCTCTTGCGTCTGTCTGTTTGTCGCTTGGTATACCTCAGTCAGTGTCTGTCTGCCTTCACCATTGCGTGCATATATATATATATATATATAATATATATATATATATATATATATTTAAATAAATATCAAAAGACTTAGAGATCTTGCATTATAGACTATTTCAGGGAGCTTAGACAAAAATGTCTAATTCTCCCGACTCATCAGATGCGAAGTCGGGAGAATTAGACATTTTTGTCTAAGCTCCCTGAAATAGTCTATAATGCAAGATCTCTAAGTCTTTTGTTATTTATTTAAATATAAATTTGCTCTTTGACTCTAACAATAAGAGCACACATTGAGCTCTCAAACTGCGACAAGTTGTTTTAAAAAAAAACCTATGTCGTAAGGAAGATTTCTTCTCTGGACTTTTGGATCATATATATATATATATATATATATATATATATATATATATATATATAACCTGGAAAGGAAGAAAAACTCAACACCGTTATTCCATAAATTTATTTCGACCAAAATTGGGGCCTTATAAGTTGATTTAACAAAGTTCCCCAAATTAAGTCTCATCAGATGGATACTGGATCGTACAATAATAATACAGCGTGTCTTAGAAATCAGATATAGAATCATCCCTTACTACAAAGTTTTGGATACCTCACATCTATCTATCTATCTATCTATCTATCTATAATATATATAATATAATATATATATATATATATATATATATATATATAACGGTAATCTTAAAAGTAAGATCTCCAAGGTGCTGGGGACGCGGGAAAACTGTTTCGTACGGCTATTGGCAACGCTACTGTGTTTGTTGTGCATGTGCCCACTCCTTTCCCTGCACGCTTCTAGCTGTCACACTCTGCCTTGGCTTTAGGGTAGTTTTTGATAGAGTTCCCACTTGACACCACAGTTATTTAGGTTTTGAAAGCAAAAGGCAGTGAACTGATTGAAACTCAACGTCAATTAACGGAAGTGTACGGCGAGTTGTGCATGGATGTCAAAAACGTCCGCAAGTAGTGTAGGGAGTTTGCAATGATGATGTTCATCGCTTCCTCAACGACATGCCGGTGAGCTGGTATGACATGGGCATACAAAAAATCGTCACTGCGATTACAAAAATGCATGGGCCAAACTGGCGACTATATAGAAAAATAGAAGCGCTTGGTGTAATGGTTAAAGTCATGGGAAATGGACTCGTCGCCCCTAGTTCAAATCCTGGACGTGGTAATTGCATTTCACTTAGCGCTAATACCCTTGGGAAAGGTATGAATCCTACTCTCCCTCCAGCTATGGGTAAATAGCAGGGCAGACTGGGTTCTTTAACCATGGCTAGGTAACCAGTTTAGGAGAAGGAAAACTCTGAATTCAAACCTGTTAAACTCTGCTTAAGAAATTGACCTTGTGTCACATCCTGCTCGTGCGGAGGGGTTGGTAAATATATATATAGAAAAATAGATACATGTTAAAACTTTTTTGTAAAATATATTTTGTAGACGTTACCTTTAGGATTACCAACGAATCTCCCCCTTCTCTCTCTCTCTCTCTCTATCTATCTATCTATATGTATATATCTATATATATATATATATATATATATATATATATATATATATATATATATACGATTGTAAAAGGTATTCAGAATCTTCCAGTTAACCAGTTTTTATCTTAAATTCAAAAGTATACATTGTTGCAATTTTTTACCGGAAGTAGAACAGTCAACATTAGATAGAAATAAAAAAAATTGAAGCATTTCTCAATATACATATTTTCCAACCCCTCCGCACGAGCAGGATGCGACACAAGGTCAATTTCTTAAGCGGAGTACAACAGGTTTGAATGCAGAGTTTTCCTTCTCCTAGACCGGTTGCCTAACCAAGGTTAAAGAGCCCAGTCCGCCCTACTATTTACCCATAGCTGGAGGGAGTGTAGAATTCATACCTTCCCCAAGGGTATTAGCGCTAAGTGAAATAATTGCCACGTCCAGGATTTGAACTCGGGTCGACGAGTCCATTTCCCATGACTTTAACCATTACACCACGCGCTTCCTACATTTCTCAATATAACCTCACAAAGGTAAGACACTTTATCTTCTCCAATATCTTATATAATACTTACATTAATTCAATTCTTCAATAATGAGTCCGGTGGAGTTGAAGAAGGCATTTCCATTAGGGACCTCTCTTTTGGGAGAGGTCGTTTGGAAAAGATTCTTTCATTTATTCCATTCATTAATTCATTTTTACATTAATTATTAACTATATATATATATATATATATATATATATATATATATATATATATATATATATATATAATATATATATATATATATATATACAAAAGACTTAGAGATTTTGCTTGTAGTCTATTTCATGGAGCTTTCATTTGGAATTCATATCACAGAACTATAAAATTTAAAAAATTAAAAGAATAAAAAAATTAAAATCTGTTTTCAAATGCATTTAAAGTAATAAAAAATTCATCATTCGCATCTGATGAGTCGGGAGAGTTAGACACTTTGTCTAAGCTCCCTGAAATAGACTATGATGCTAAATCTCTAAGTCTTTTGTTATTTCTTTACTTATATATTTGCTCTGTGACTCTAACATTAAGAGCACACATTGAGCTCTCAAACTGCGACTTGGTTTTTTAAAAATAAAACTCTTGTGTCGTAAGGAAGATTTCTTCTCTGGACTTTTGGATTATATATATATATATATATATATATATATATATATATATATATATATATATATATATGAGAATGGGAAATGAATCCGACAATATGAAGAAAAAATGAGTAAAGAAAAGAAATGTAGATGGATAAAAATGAATTTTATCGATATCATAGATTTTGCCGACCTTCATCAGAGTAGTATTTTTTATTTTTTTTTTTTTTATAAACAGACCGAAACACATGTATAAGTGATATCGATTAAAAGTGATATCGATAAAATTCATTTTTATCCATCTACATTTCTTTTCTTTACTCAATTTTTCCTCATATATATATATATATATATATATATATATATATATATATAGTATTTATCAAATTTTTACTTGAAGGCACTTACAACGCATGTATCGCATAAAATTCGATACTTTTTCTTATAGAAAATGAACTTGGCAAGTGTAATCCCAGCAAAGGATGGCTCGGTGTATATATATATATATATATATATATATATATATATATAGAGAGAGAGAGAGAGAGAGAGAGAGAGAGAGAGACAAAGAGAGAGAGAGAAAGAGAGATAGAGAGAGATCATCGCTAATATTACTTACAATACACCTTGTTTATGAAATTCAATTAGCCGTTACATTTCATTGCTATATATTTCCGTGATGTGTGGGTGACATTGTGTTTGTGTCAGTGAATGAGTGGGTGAGTGAGTGAGTGGGTGGCTGACATTGTATGTGTATGCGTGCGTGCGTGCGTGCGTGCATGCATGTGTGGGCATGAATGATGTGCGCGCGCGTGTGTGTATATATATGTGCGTCTCTGCAAGTGTGTGTCTTTGTACGAGCGTGGATGCGCGTCCTCCAACGCCTTTTTGAGTGGGGAACGCCAATGGATATATTTGGTATATATCTTACTGGCAATCCTGTTACTCGATAGGCATTCCACCCGTCTATTAGGAGTTTGCACTCGCCGCCATTTGGAGTGTAAGTGAATACGACCCATTAGATTCTCAACCTCGGTAGGGGGTGTAGATGAATTGCTGATCTAGCGTATACCCCAGTGTAGGCACGCATATATATATATATATATATATATATATATGTCTATAGCATATACTGTTTGGGATTTAGTATAAAGCATTAGGTGTGAAATATAAGAAACTCAGTTTTAGAATATAAGAAACGCAGTTTTAGAATTAAATTTTCGGGGACATTTGAACCCCTTCATCAGAACTGCTGGACTTATATATATATATATATATATATATATATATTAATGATTGGAAGGCAATTACAATGCATATAAAATGAAAATAAAAAAACGCGTCCATTTCTGAAAACCGTCTCTGAAGATAAAGTTTACTTTGAAATCTATAAGACTAAAAAACATCTTTTTGTTTTTATTTTAAATGCATTCTAATTGCCTTCCAATCATTAATATATAATAACATACTTAACAATGCTTCAATCAAATTACCAATTACTATTATATATATATATATATATATATATATATATATATATATATATATATATATATCACAGATGTATGTATTTAAAACAGTTAAAACAACGCTTCTTAAACGGCAGCTGGCCTAGAGGTTAACGGATCGGACAGTCGTAAAGTCAGTCAGTGTTTACTTATGATCGGAGTTAGTTGTGTCTAGCCACACTGATGAGACGTGAAACATCGAAACACGATGTCTATGGATGACCTTATATATATAATATATATATATATATATATATATATAAATTGGTTGGAGCTCTTGATATACCTGAGTATGATAATTTAATTATTACACCGTTTGATATGTTTACTTAATAGTTACTTACCAAATAGTTCAATGCGTAAAAATATTATAATCTTGATTTTACTGCCTTACATTTTTTCATTTTTTTCCTTCTTTTCATCTTAGAAACAGATTAGCGTATTCACTTTCACGCGCTGACCCCCTTGCTACCTTTCCCCTACTCTCTTTCTTTCTTTCACTCTTTCTAATTATATATTTCTGTGTAGCATATCCCTTTTCTTCCCATTTTTTTCTGTATATATTGGAAACGGAATGGTCTATTGTTTAGCTGAGGTGACAAATATCAAAAGAAATAAGCAACACCAAATAATCAAGATTTATATTTTTGAATTCCATCTTGAACGATTTGTATGGTCTTATCTTTAAACAGAGGGTCTTGCAAGAAAAAAAAAAACGGAAATATAATTCGCCGGCTGACAAACAGATGGGCGATCCGGCAATGACCCCGACCGGGCAGTCGAGGCGATGGCGGCCGGTAGTAAAATCTCAAGTAGGTCGGAACTCCCAGAAGCGAGAGAAGCCGCTCCTAGACAAGTCTTTGATGTAATCAGACTTGAGTCTCATGGAAAAAGATAAATCCTGTTTTATAGATTACCGGAAAATGAAGAAACCGGAATTAAAGAGAATCTATTGTTTTTATGTTTCCTTAACACTTAAGAATGGAGATAACTCTTGTTGAAAATCGAAATTAAAGAAAGTCGAATGTATTTAAAAAACATTCAAGTGGCCGGAAGAGATGGCACCCAGATTGGTGAGCGGAAGTAAATTTGATTGGCTGGTTGGAAACAAGAGGGAGGCGGTTACCCTGCTTGAGTGGGAGGAGCAGAAAAATTCCCAATATCTTCATGCCGGCCGGAAATAAAATTGTTCCGATCGAAATGTTATTTAACTCAGACGTTTTTGGCTTGAGGGCAGATTAAGCCACGCTGCGCTTGAAAGAGGACGTTGTGATTGCTTGAGGATCACATGCGCTGACCGGGCTAGCTGACAAGATTAACGCAATACTGAGAGCTGAGAGTAACTGACTTCAGCTAAGACCATTTTGAAAACTTAGTCAACTTACGAACTGTTTTGCACAATACTTTGCAGAAGACCAGAAGTATTTAATTACGGGCACATCACTCCCACAAACCTTGAGAAGTAATTATTTGTATTCTTGTATTTTTGAATATAAATGTTGTTGATTTTTGAAAAAGAAAAAGAGTCCTTATTCTTTTTTGTGTGTAACCAATCGGCCGCCATTAACCTCGGAAATCAGTTTCTATAGCAGATTTCTAGTCGTTTGAGATCTTAGCACAACGTGGGGCATTCGGCTAGACTTCCAGCAAATATAGATACCCTGCAATCCGTGGTTGATGCAGAAAATCCGATCTTGACGGCCAATTTCGGAGATTCTGTGAGCCCTTTAGCTCGGTAGCGACCGACGGGTTATATAAGCATTCTAAGTGACAATCGCAGGTTGCAGGTTCAATCCTGACTACGGGCAAAAATAACATAGAATCCTTTTTTTACTTAGCTTAACATTTGTACCCGATCAGGGGTAACGGAATGAGAACAATCTACCCCAATGGTTTAAATAAAGGGTTCCGTATCGAAGTTCCGTGAAGGTTCCAGATTATGATATGAAGGCCCCTGATTTCGACAAGAAGGTTCCCGAGTTCGACACGATAAACCTAAAGAAGGCCGAAAGATATATCGTTGTTGTGTATATGACAGTAAAAATGCGGACAACAGTCCGAAAATCCAAGTGATAATGCTAATCTGTTTCAATCGAACATAATGAAAAGATAAAAAGAAGGAAAGAAAGAAAAAAAGAATGAGAGAGTTGAAGGTTATTTCCTATAAGTACAAAATGATCAAAGGGAATCACTCTTCACTGATAAATTATTTATCTATTTTCCCTTTAAACTAACCCTAAACCCTAACCCTAACCCTAACCCTAACCCCGTCTTTTTTCCCTAGAAGATCAATAGATAAATAAATAATTTATCAGTCAAGAGTGGTTCCCTTTTGATCATGTTAGACTTATAGGAAATAACCGAGTTGAATTAAGATTATTATACTTTTTACATATTGAACTATTTGGCAATATAAATATATCAATACAATAATCTTCATACAATGACTGCTATTTACACAGTAGCATTGCAATCAACAAAGCCTTCATCAGATGATGACTCTGGGTTCAGGCATGGTTTCGGGGCCGAAGCATCATTACCACTAACCCAGAGCGCCCCAGCAGTATCTTACGATACCACCAGACTTTGTCGGTTTGATGTCACAATATAGGACTGCCATATCCACGCTGATGCGGTTAGAGCTTTCTCCTGAATCTTTTTCAAGTATTTCCTCTTGTCTAGTAGAGAAAGTCCAAGTTTAGACAAAAATGCCGAGGTTGAGTTGGCAATAAACCCCCGACATCCGACCTCAATGGGAAATACACCCGTTATCCATCCGTTTCTGACGCATTGCTCACATAGGTCTTCATATTAATTAAATGATCATACTGTAGTATTAATGTAACTTTTCCCTCGGCGTATACGAGTACATCAGCTAGTTAATGTTTGGTTTTTAACTTCTTCTCTAGATTTACACGTAATGAATTTTGGACATTTCCTTCCACTCCCCCCAGCACCTTGTAGACGTTCCAGAATTGTCTAAACCGCCCGCAGTTCTCGGTGTCTCTCAACAACAAAGCCCCAATGTTAAAATCAGTCAAAGAAAGACAACACTGGCCGTCAGCTCAACATTCATCTTTGGCGTATCCGCCCTTCTTGTGCTTCGCCCACATTCAACTTTCCTCCCCTCATCTTGAAATAACATTAACAATTCCAGAAACATTCGACAAGAATTCGAAGAATGGATTATTGCGATTTCTTATGAGGAATTCGGAGGGACCTACATTTCGGTAAAAAGAGACACCGGCACCTAAGGGTTCGGTGGACGCTACCAAGGTTGACAAAGGAGGCAGCGGCTTTTTAGGATCCCCCACAAGGATTAGCGAAAACCTTAAGTCTTAAGCGCACGTATTAAACAAAACTTGCGCATTTTTTTTTTTTTTTAACCGCGAGTTAACACATCCATTACAATTAAAAACCGAGTTCGATTCTCACCGGATACCCCATACTGTCATACTTGTGACACATCCTGTCTGTGGCAAACGTGTTGGATAGATAAAATGGGCATCGGGTTAGCTCAGTCGGTAGAGCGTTCGGCTAGAAACTACAAGGTTCCTAGTTCGATACCGGTCCACGCCAACTCAGCGTATGAGTAGCACAGGGATCTGTGCGGTAAAGTAAGGAGCTGATGGTAGGTGTGGCGCTCCACCTCAGATGCTAAAACAATCTCCTTAGTCTAGCGCTTTTGAAAAGGGGACAGACTCCCTCGCTGACTGGCTGATACCGACTTTATGCCGCCCCGTCGACTTTACTTTACTTTTACTTACTGTGTTGTAATGGTTAGCAAGTTAGTCTCGCAGATCCATTACTACTGAATAGCGATTTCGATCATCACTGGGTGTCCTATTCTTCCAACTTTATTACATCCCATCCGTAGTAAACGAGTTGGATAAATATTATAGGCATCCCATTATGGTATGATAATTAGCAGGCTATTCTCCCAGATCCATGACTACTCAATAGCGACTTCGAATCTCACCGGATGCCCCATACTTGCGACCTTGTGTCACACCCTCCCTGTTTCATGGCTTTATATCATTAACTTCTTAGTCAGGTTAAGAACCTTCAGCACCCACTTGTATATGGTTATTATTTTGTAAAGGTATGTAGAATAATACAAGATGATTAAAAAATATTAACACCTTTTATGATATAATTTCAGAACTCTGGTTTCGACTAGTGGGAGGGGGGGTCCAGTGGCTTTGGCCCTGGACTATAGAAGTTAACAATTTTGATCCCAGGGGGCCATCCTCCCAGGCAACAGCTGCCCCCTTGATTTAAAGGGGCAGGGCTGGGTTTATTGCCCAGTGCCTAAGGTGCCTCCCTAGGGGGAGAATGTAGATGGAATCAACGCAAGAACCTGTCTCGAGTTAACATATCACGAAGGTTGGAAAAGAAAAGAGTAGTTGGCAAAGTATTTTATCAAACCACTTCCCCATAACTACTTTACCTGCCCAGATAGTCGCAGGAAGAAAAATAATTCGACTTTCACCTTGAAATTCTTATTTGGTTTCCGCGAATATATAAATAAATAAATAAATGAATAAAAGGAATGGAACTGAAATTGAAATTGATTGAACAACGGATATCACGGCTCTTCCGCGTGGCGTTATAACAACCCACGAGACGCGTGTTTATAACGTCCACAACAAAAACCACACAAGATCGCGTCCATTTCAAAAACAGTCTCTGAAGAGGAAGTTTCTTCGAAATTAATTAGACACTGGAAATTATTTTTTTTATACGCATTTTAATTGCCTTCTTAATATAAATAAATAATAATATACTTAACAATGCTTCAAGCAAATTATCAAATACTATTATATATATATATATATATATATATATATGAATTTAACTTTTTTTTGGTGAAAAAACAAATGATGTTAATAGTTTGCTGACAGAATCTGTTTCGACCGTTTTAATAGAGCGGTCTTCATCAAGAGCAACATATGAATAAAAGACGGAATGAATAACCGTTAGAATAGGAGGTACAAACGAACACTAAATTTCGATGCTGAAATTTAAAAAAAATGCGTATTCTATGTTTAAAATAAAATAAATTTTATTATTAAAAATCAGAAGCATTATAATCCATAATAACAACTCAAAAGAGTTTGATGTAAAAATATATAAAAAAAGTGTATAATAAGTATCAAAATGTTCATGATATATTCCAGCTACAAAAAGTAAGTTAAAAGTCCACAGCATAAATGAACAGCATAAATATATATATATATATATATATATATATATATATATATATATATATATATATGAACAAAAGTGATGAGAAAAACAGGAATATTTATTTTATGTTGTTTATTTTTCTCAATTAGTTTTGACCTTTGGCCATCGTCAGGAGACAAAAATTTATTTTTTGAAGAAATTAACAAAATTAAAAGATTTTTAATTCTTTGACAGGCCACTATAATCCGGGTAGAGAATTGTGTTAGATGTGGCGAGTCCATTATGTATATATATATATATAAATATAAATTCTTCCGCACGAGCTGGATGTGACACACGGTCAATTTCTTAACCGGAGTTTAGCAGGTTCGAATTTATGATTTTCCCTCTACTAAACTGGTTAAAGAGGCCAGTCTGTCCTACCTTTTACCTATAGCTGCAGGAAGAATAGTTGGATTCATACCTTTCACAAGAGTATTAACGTTATGCGAAATGCAAACAGTCTCGTCCAGGATTTGAACATGTCTCGTCATGTCCATTTTTTACGACGGTAAACATTACACCACGATCCTCCTTGAAAACTCATCTTTAAAATTCACGTCACGCTGTTTCCCCAGCAAACAGCATCGTCGTTCTTAGAAACAGGGAAGATACTTCTCTCTAGCTCCGACTCCTCAACAAGGAAGCTTCTGCGGATCGGGAAGTATTAAAGTAGAGCACACCTAGGTATGTTGGTAATTACTAGTGTATAAATATATAGATGCTTGATATAACTGCGTGGAAACAAATTATTATAGTAAAAAATGCAATTAAAAACGAAATTTCTCTGAATTTCTTTTAGATGAGGCTTGATAATTAGTATTACTAGCAAATATATGCACCCTCCGGGTGCAAGTATTTTAGTTAAATTTTATAATAAAATACCATATTAAATTAGAAAGGCTAATGAAACTGAATAAGAATGTAGATAAAAAGATTTTGAACAGAGGGGGTATGATTGAAAAATAGAACAACTTTGAAACTAACTCTTCCATCATTTTCCGTTACTCCTGTCTTTCATTGGTAAATTTTCCTAATTAAACTGTTTAGTTAAAATAGGAAGTAAAGAATAAGATGACAGTTATTTTTTCTCGTTAATGGATTTCATTTAAGATTCATGGAAGAGATCTTTGCTTATATTCATTAAAATAAAACCAAACAGTTAGAAATCAATAATACTAAGCACATATTTATTAAAATCACATTTTTAATATCAAAATGCAAATTAGCCTTCCCGCTCACACTGTAAACCGCTATTTTGTTGTATATATAAATATAATTGCATGTTGTTAGTATGTAGATATGGTTAACAGTATTAATAACGTAAAACAATTTTATTAATAATTGAGGTTTAAATAAAAAATAAAATCATTGAGAATGTGATGTCAATAACTAAGGGAATTGTGACTTGAGTAGTAATATAGTTTCGGTTACAGACAGAAAAACACACAATCTCCATTATAATAAGATTTGTATTATTCGGACTATTGCCCTCATCTTCATTGTTATCTGTACAACGTTTCGGCCGATGTGACCTCCGGCCTTCTTCAGGTATTTCTTGTCAGACTCGGGAACCTTCTCGGACTCGGGAACCTTCTCGGACTCGGGAACCATCTCGGACTCGGGAACCTTCTTTTCGGACTCTGGAACTTTCTTGTCGTAATCGGGAACCTTCCTGTCATAATCGGGAGCCATCACGGAACTTTGAACTTAATCCTTTATTCAATCCACGGGTGTATCCTGTTCTCATTCCGCTAACCATAGCTGTGGTACAGGTGTTAAGCTGTGTTAATTATTATTCTATGTTACAGCTGTCCCTGACCAAGATTGAGCCTGCATTCTAGAGATAGCTGTCACTTAGAACTTTCGTAACCTAACTCCTTTATCCACTAGGCTATGTGTCCTGTGGAATCATACATTTACAAATAAATCAAACTTCGGCATTTAAGGGGTTGATATACCGTTAAACAAACCAAACCAATGCATCAGCCTAATAGGAAGTCCGAAACAGGCGAAAAAATCTGAAAAAGAAATAAAAAAAAGAATTAGTATTATCTTCATTATTCGGACTATTGTCCTCATCTTCATTGTTATCTGTACAACGTTTCGGCTGATATGCAGTTGTATTGATTCAAACAAATTCATCTTTTCATTGTAGATTTACGGTGAAATGAAAAAAAAGAAAAGAATTGTTTATTCACTTTTACCAAAGGTTTAAACTGACTTTAACTCTTTGCTTAATTCAAACCGCTCAACATGGTTAGTTCATTATAATTAAGCATTGAATCTTAGGACTGGTCTAGGTCAGTCGGTAGAGCATCTGCCTAGGAACCGCCTGTGTTAATCCGGTCGGGCTTGAAGTCAGGTAAATAAAAGGCATTGTGCGTGGTATAATGGTTAGAAAGTTGGTTTTACAAATCATTGTTAGTGAGTTCGATTCTCAGTGGGTACTCCATACCCATGGCCTTGCGCCACAACTAAGCTGAGCACAGGAAACTACTACCAACACACACACACACACACACAGAGCCACTGCGAGCAGCTTAAATTAGGCATATATATATATATATATATATATATATATGTATACATATATATATGGTGATGCCGCTTTTTGACAGAAGAAGACCATTTCTACAAGTAGTCCAGATGTGAGCAGTTGTGAGCATGCAGATGGCCCACGGATCCAGCTTGTTTTTATGTACCCTGTCACACACGAAACCCTCGACATACAGGCCCTGCCACACAGGTCAGACTCCAATCTAGGAAATGTTTCCATGGCGTCCGTCATGTGTCGCTTCAGGATGGAGGGCTCGAGTCACATTACCTCAAACTTCTTACAGCTACCATCGGCCTGTCTTTCCATGAGGATGTGTATCCAGCCCACCCCCTTCTGTCAATTGGTCCTTATAGCTGAAATTGACTTCCGCAGGGGCATCGATGTCGGACCCATATCGAGATGTTCCCCTGTCACAATACCAGTACGCAGTGTGGGGTTTCCCAATTTCTCAAGATCGGGAAGTGTCGAGACATTCCAGGTGGCTATTCTTAGCCTTGTTTTATAGTATTTTCTTGTTTTCGCCCAGCCAATGTGGACATCCATATATAATATATATATATATATATATATATATATATATATATATATATGTGTGTGTGTGAGGAAAAGTGGGTTGGAATGAATCCGACAGAAATGAGGTAAAATATGAGGAATGAAAGAAAAAACTCAGACAAAAATATGTATATTTCGCTGGAGTAGGGAACTCGGCGTCTTCAGCTTTTATTGAATTATCAGGATCATACAAGTGTTTTATAGAAGGAGGAGAGTCGGTAGGTGCTACCTACTTTTCCCTTTTATAAAACAGATAGATAGATAGATAGATAGATTAATTGATAGATATGAACAGATTAAGATAAATAGATAGATAGATAGATAGATAGATATCTCAGTTGATTCATGTATAGACATGAACAGACTAATATAGATAGATAGATAGATAGATAGATATGTTGATTCATTGATAGATATGAACTGACCAATATAGATAGATAGATAGATAGATAGATAGATAGATAGATCAGTTGATTCATTTATAGATATGAATAGACCAATATAGATAGATAGATAGATAGATAGATATGTTGATTCATTGATAGATATGAATAGACCAGTATAGATAGATAGATAGATCAGTTGATTCATGTATAGATATGAACAGACCAATATAGATAGATAGATAGATAGATAGATCAGTTGATTCATTTATAGATATGAATAGACCATATAGATAGATAGATAGATAGATAGATAGATAGATAATAGAATCAGTTGATTCATGTATAGATATGAACAGACCAATATAGATAGATAGATAGATAGATAGATATGTTGATTCATTGATAGATATGAATAGACCAGTATAGATAGATAGATAGATCAGTTGATTCATGTATAGATATGAACAGACCAATATAGATAGATGGATAGATAGATAGATCAGTTGATTCATTTATAGATATGAATAGACCAATATAGATAGATAGATAGATAGATAGATAGATAGATCAGTTGATTCATGTATAGATATGAACAGACCAATATAGATAGATAGATAGATAGATAGATAGATAGATAGATAGATATGTTGATTCATTGATAGATATGAATAGACCAGTATAGATAGATAGAATAGATCAGTTGATTCATGTATAGATATGAACAGATAGATAGATAGATATGTTGATTCATTGATAGATATGAATAGACCAGTATAGATAGATAGATAGATCAGTTGATTCATGTATAGATATGAACAAACCAATATAGATAGATAGATAGATAGATAGATAGATCAGTTGATTCATTTATAGATATGAATAGACCAATATAGATAGATAGATAGATAGATAGATAGATCAGTTGATTCATGTATAGATATGAACAGACCAATATAGATAGATAGATAGATAGATAGATAGATAGATAGATATGTTGATTCATTGATAGATATGAATAGACCAGTATAGATAGATAGATAGATCAGTTGATTCATGTATAGATATGAACAGACCAATATAGATAGATAGATAGATAGATAGATAGATCAGTTGATTCATGTATAGATATGAACAGACTAATATAGATAGATAGATAGATTCATTGATAGATATGAACAGATTAAGAGAGATAGATAGATAGATCTGTTGATCCATTGATAAGATATGAATCAACTAAATATAGATAGATAGATGATAAATAGATCAGTTGAGTTCATTGATAGATATGAACAGCCCAAAATAGATAAATAGCAGATAGATAAGAATAGAGTGAGATAGGAACAGAGATTGGTCTGTTCATATCTATACATGAATCAACTGATCTATCTATCTATATATCTATCTATCTATGTCTCTCTCTCTCTCTCTATTATATATTTATATATATATATATATATATATATATCTCTTCTATTATAATGGAGATTGTGGGTTTGTCTGTCTGTAACCGAAACTATATTACTATACAAGTCACAATTCCTTTAGTTATTTACATCAATATCTCCATGATTTTATTTTTATTTAAACCTCAATTATTAATAAAATTGTTTTTACATTACTTACACTGTTGACATATCTACCATACTAATAACATACATTTGTATTTATATATACAACAAAATAAGAAGTTTACAGATGAATGGAAGGCTAATTTGCATATTGATCTTAAAAATTGAATTTTAATAAATATATGCTTAGTATTATCGATTTCTAATTGTTTGTGTTTATCTTATTGAATATAAGCAACAATCTCTTCAATAAATCTTAAGAGAAATCCTTAACAAGAAGAAATAACTGTAATATTATTCTTTACTTCCTATTTTAACTAAACAGTTTAATTAGGAAAATTTTCCAATGCAAGACTGGAGTATACGGAAAATGATGGAAGAGTTAGTTTCAAAGTTGTTCTATTTTTCAATCATACCCCTGCTGTTCCAAATCTTTTTATCTGCATTCTTATTCAGTTTCATTAGCCTTTCTATTTAATATGATATTTTATTATAGTTAAAACTTAAATACTTGCACCCGGAGGGTGCATATATTTGCTAGTATATATATATATATATATATATATATATAGTATATATATATATTATATTATGTATATATATATATATATATATATATGTATATATATATATAATATATATATATATATATTATGTGTATATATATATATATATATATATATATATATATATATATATATATTGGTCTGTTATATATATATATATATGTTATATATATGTTAATATATATATATATATATATATATATATATATATATATAGAGAGAGAGAGAGAGAGAGGAGAGAGAGAGAGATCAGTTGATTCATTTATAGATATGAACAGACCAAGATAGATAGATAGATAGATAGATAGATAGATCAGTTGATTCATGTATAGATATGAACAGACCAATATATAATATATATATATATATATATATATATATATTATATATAATATATATATATATATATATATATATATAGACAGATAGATAGATTGATCAGTTGATTCATGTATAGATATGAACAGACCAAGATAGATAGATAGATAGACAGATAGACACATACATACATAGATAGATGTCTAAAATAGCAGATGTTTAAAGTGTCTCTATGTGAATTGCTTGAATGGTCACAAATGAAATCCAATGTATTTTTCTGAGTGTCAGAGTATTTGCCAGCGACAGAGTGCATATTTACCGAGAGTGTGTATATAGGTGAGGCTGTGCGTGTGTATCTAGGGTGGACACAAGGTCGACTGCACGTTCCAGGACCGACGATGCTCGGTGACAACAACAACAGAAAAACACATATTTAATAGTTTTTCTGCAAACCCACCCGCACACACCAACACCACCACCCCCTCTTCGGTAATCAACTCGAGCGTAAGCTACTTCGTATTCGTTATTAGAATCGAAAAAAAAAAAAAAGAAAAAGAAAAACCTTGTGGACAAAAACTCGCCTACGTACAAGTTTCTCGACCTATTTGTACACCCCTTCCCCCCAGCTCCCCTCAATCCCTGCTCCCGCCCACCGGCTTGTTGGGTTCTTTTTTTTTATGTTTTGTTTAGTGGGTTTTTTAAAATCTTTTATTTTTAAATTTAAAAAAATAAGTAAACGACAACCCCCCCCAAAAAAAAAAAACAAAAAAACTCAGGTAACTTATATTTGTTTTGTTCGTTATGTATCGCTTTCTGTTCAATACTAATAAATGCAATTTGTTCAAAATCAATATATTATTATGTCTCTTATTTATTCATGGAGTTGCTTGTCTCGGTCTACGTTCATATATATATATATATATATATATATATATATATATATATATATATATATATCAACTAATCTTTGTTAAAAAAGACCAGACCGAGTACTAAATTAACAAGGAAAAAGGAACTTGTTATCTTGTGGATTTTGACGTTCTGGCAGACAAAAAAAAAAACGAAAATGAAAAAAAAAAAAAAAAAATGTAAGAAAATGAAAATACTTGGACCTTGCCCTTGCCAGAGAACTGAAATTTGACAATATATATACAAGGTGTGTCATAAGTGTCGGGTTTGAAGCTGTATTCACCAAGATAGAGACGAACAATTATTGGAACGTTCATTTTTTTTCAGAATACAAGGTGTGTCCAAAAATACAAAAGATCTCAATACTTTTTTGACACACCTTCCGTTCTGGCAGACCAAAAACTAAAAATTAAAGAAAATGAAAAGATGGACAAATTCTAGGACCTTGCCAGAGAAATGAAAAAAACAAACAAACTGTGGATCATTATCGTACAGATGATACCAGTTGTAGTTTGTGCCCTGTGAGGGATCCCCAAGAGTTTGAAAATGAAACCAAAAGAATTAGAGGAAGAATCGAGACGATCCCGACGATATATATACAAGGTGTGTCATAAAAGTGTCGAGTTTGAAGCTGTATTCACCAAGATAGAAATCAACAATGATTGCAACGTTTATTTTTTTCAGAATACAAGGTGTGTCAAAGAGAACAAAAAATCTCGATACTTTTTTGACACACTTTATATATATATATATATATATATATATATATATATATATATATATATATCATCCACATACAGTTCTGTTTCGACATATCACATTTCTTCAGTGCGGCTAGACTTAGCAGATTACTTCCAGCCGAGATGGAAACTCTACCGATTTATCATTGGTCAGAGTCTATAACTACCAGGCTATAACCACACTCACTAGCGTTAAAGAAGTTTTACTGATAAATACATACATATGTATATATGAAGGAAGGGTGGATGGGTTTAGGATCCGACGATATGCTGTAGATAGAAGAAAGTGGTCAAAAAATGATCAACTCAAAACAAAGTCACAGGGTGGTACGTTTCGTCTGTATGCACAGACTTTCTCAGCCGATCATATGTATATATGTAATGGCTGTTGGAGAGGGCTCCATCCGTTTTTAAGGATATCCTTGCAATTCAAGTGTAATCACCCGAGCGCCCATATAATCTCTTTCTCTCACACGCACACTCTCTCTCTCTCTCTCTCTTTAAATTTATATATATATATATATATATATATATATATATATATATATATATATATTGGAAAAATCGCAGCAGCTTACAACATCATTCTCAAAAATTTCCCATAAGAAAGAAATGCCATAATTCTCTTCCCAGAGCAAAACAAACTTCTGAATAAACAATCAGAAACCTATATAAAATGTACTGTAGGCATAAAACAAATTCATGTATATATAATATATATATATATATATATATATATATATATATATATAGTATCTTGATTATGCGATTTTTAACAAAGTACTTAGTTTTAAAATGGCATTAGCGAGAAAATTCACTTACAAATTGCCGTTGACTTCATATCTTCGCTACCCGAACTTATATATATATATATATATATATATATATATATATATATGTATAAAATATTGTTCTGGTTCCAACGGGAGAAAATTTAATATTTCATAAAAAAAGAAGAAGGTCCGCAAAATGTATTATGTTCTCAGAAAAAAATGTTTTATTCTTTTTATCTTACATATGCGACACGTGTTTCTGATCTGATGTCTTCTTTAGGCATTGAGTTATTAATTTGGCAGAATATGTCCGCTATTTGATAGGTTGTGTATGTTTTCTGCAATTTTTCTGTTATATATATATATAACACACACACACACATATATATATATATATATATATTATATATATATATATATATATATATATATATATATATAATCTATCAATGATATTGACCACTTTTTATAAATATAGCAAAGTATATCAATATATATATGTGTGTGTGTGAGTGTGTGTACGCGCCTGTGTGAATGTGTATGTATGTGATTGTGTGTGATTATGTGTGTGTGTTGATTACTTAACAATATTTTGTCATTCTTAAACTTATTCTTAATTCTGATAAACAATATATATATATATATATTTGTAGGTGTGTGTATAATATATATATATATATATATATATATATATATATATGCAAAAAAGTGTTCCCCAATACCTGGCACATCCTGAATAATTACAGCTTCCCTCATTTTGTAGGAAACCGGAGGTTCACTCTGAGCTGAGTCACCTGGGCCAGGGTGTCCGATACTGAAAGACGTGAAACATCTGATGAACTCGTAAACATTGCAAATGGTGCATTTCAGTGCATCTATGATATATATATATATATATATATATATATATATATATATAGTGGTGTGTGTGTGTCTCTCTCTCTCTCTCTCTCTCACTCTCTCTCTCTCGCTCTCTCTCTCTCTCTCTCTCTCTCTCTCTCTCTTTGCTTCTATCTGTGAAGAGATTTGAGTGCTATGATTGCCATAATTTTATGTTGATGTTTTGTTTTTGTTTTTGTTTTATTCATTCTCCTTTTTTTTTTCTTAACTAAGTCTCCAGAGCTTTTAAGATAATAACTCTGATTGTTCCCAGGAGTGGAGTTAAGGTTTTAGTTATAGCTGTCGTTATTTGCGGGACATTACTTATTCCCGATGTAATGGGTCGCAGTGGGATGTCGGGTATATGAATAATAAAATAACGGCAAGCCTTGAAATCAAATCATTATACACTGAAATAACAAAAGAAAAATCTGTGTACACTTGGTACCACCAATTTTCCCTGTAAAGTTTACCCCCCACCCATATCTAACTCAATAAAACTTGCATAAAGGTTAATATTATCTTGAATTTTTGTTTTGTTCATCCGAAAGACATTACACAAACTCCTGATGATTAAAAAGAATGTTTTCAGCTTATGGAAATAATGAAAATTATAAACGAAAACAATGTTTACATTTTAGCACCGTTAAATCAATTGAAATTTAATGTAGCCAAAAACAAGTTATGACTCGAGGCTTTCTTAAAAAATTCTATGAAAAATCAATTAATGGTCCGATTTTCACGGAAATTTCCATAATTACTTACCTTTTGATGAAAATATGTCTGAAATAGTTTTTCCAAAATATATTAGGGGAAATATTTTTTACGAGTTCTCCCCCCTATTTTATTTTATAAAATATGAAAAAATGAACCGATAAAAACGATTTTGACTTTTTTTCTATAAAGATAAGAGTCTGAATAATTATATCATAAGATTTTTACAAGTTTCAATGTGAGAGTCTTTTAGTAAAAGAACCATGAATACAGAATTTTGCTAAAAACATCAATAAAGAAACTGAACGTATTGTAAAAACGGACTGTTTTACTTATTTTTCAAGATGACGGTGAGTAATTTTCCCCAATCGGATAATTTGATCTTGGGATTAACTGTTTTTCTTAGTAACAACTCTTTATGTTCGTTATTCTTTTTTGCGAGATTTAAAAAAGGTTAAAGAATATTTACGTTTCTTCCTTCAATATTGCCTAAACGGATCACGTGACGTATTTTGGTGGTACCCAGTGAACACGTGGTTTCGTTCCTACGTATGTGAACTTTCTGTCGTTGTCCTTGATTTCCAGCCTGTTGGCTCTACCTCTGCAGAAGTGTAACCCCCTTCCCCAATGAAGGCCACTTGATGGTCGTGGGTGGCGACCCGTGATGCTTAAGGACGGAATCCTAGTCTTCTTCTTCTTCTTCTTCTTCTTCTTCTTCTTCTTCTTCTTCTTCTTCTTCTTCCAAAACAAATGATTTCTTCCTTTTGTCTCCTGGTACTATAACTTAATTTCCTGACTACGCACAATAATATCTACGTACATCCTCCATATCAACCCGACCAGGCTACGTAGTTTAAAAAAATGGACACTACTCCATCGTCTTTCGTAGGCGAAAGGATGCCACCAAAAAAGAATCTATGGCAAAAGTGCGGATAAATTTTGACTTTCCCTCTTCTTCTTCTTCTTCTTCTTTTTCTTCTTCTTCTTCTTCTTCTTCTTCTTCTTCTTCTTCTTCTTCTTGAGTTATCCAATTCCATTTTTTGCTTCCTATTTCATCCGTTAGTCAACTCATTCACTTCATCATCTTGTTGTTGTTGTTGTTGTTGTTGTTGTTGTTGTTGTTGTTGTTGTTCTTCTTCTTCTTCTTCTTCTTCTTCTTCTTCTTCTTTCTTTCTTCCTTTCTTTCTTTCTCCCATCCCCATCATTTATACTTCTTTTAATTGCAAAACAAAACTATTTTCCCCCAATTTTATTTTTATTTTATCAGACCGTTTTCCCTGCCTCCTTCAGTGAAATCATCATTTAATTTTTTCTCGTGGGAGCCGCGGGAATTGGGCAGGAGCAGACGAGACCACCGGCCGTTAATACCAGAGCATCCAATTCACTACGCCTCGCACGCATATTACCTTAGATAATTTACATAACGTTACATTGGCCACACAGCTGAGATTCGGGGCCCATTAGCTGTGATAAATGAGTACAGTTCTAGCAGAAACGAAGAAGACGAGTGAAAAACTGGAATCGACTCGGCCTCCGTTATTCATTTTATTTTCCTTAAGAGATTTTTCGTTTCGTTTGTTTCGGTTTGTTTTTAATAGATTAAATAAAAATGGGAAATGGAACAGAACTTAAAGGTGAAAACACCGAAAAAGGAAAAAAAAATAAGGGCGGGAACGGTAAAAAAAAGGATTTATATTATTACAATTACAAACTAGGATAAAAATCATGAAAAAGTTACTTTTCTTCCTTCTCCTCTACTTCTACTTCTTCTTCTTTGGAGGCGCGTGGTCTAATGGTTAGAGTCATAGGAAATGGACTCTTCGACCCGAGTTCAATTCCTAGACGAAGCTGTTTGCATTTCACATAGC
>CM042147.1:124432343-124444843 GCA_023376005.1 Doryteuthis pealeii | reverse complement strand
AAAGAACTTGTCAACTGGTGGATTTTGCAGTGCCAGCAGATCACAGGGTGAAGCTGAAGGAAAATGAAAAAAATGGACAAATATCTAGACCTTGCCAGAGAACTGAAAAAGTTATGGAACATGAAAGTGAAAGTGATACCAATTGTGGTTGGTGCACTTAGAACAGTCCCAAAAGGATTAGAAAAGGGTTTGGAAAGTTTGGATATCAAAGGAAGGGTTGAAACCATTCAGAACACTGCACTGCTGCAATCTGCCAGAATACTCAGAAGAGTCCTGGAGACCTGAGGAGACGTGCTGTCACTCAGACTCCAGTGAAATACCATCAGCTAACACTGGTGTGAAAACTCAAAAGGAGTGAGCAATAATAATAATAATAATAATAATAATAATAATAATGTGGAACTTATAGGTGAAGAACTGTGGAACATGAAGGTGAACGTTGTACCAATTGTAATTGGTGCCCTTGAAACGCCCCAAATGCTCTGGAAAAGAATTTGGGTGAATTGGAAATCAGAGAAAGAATTGAGACCATGGAAATTACAGCACTGTTGGGATCGGCTAGAATACTCAGAGGAGTCATGGAGACCTGAGGAGACTTGCTGTCACCCAGCCTCCAGTGAACCACCGGCTACGGCGGGTGTGAAAAATTCTAATGGAGTGAAATAATAATCATAATAATAATAACGATTTTACTAATAAAAAATATTCGGACCATATGATCTTTAGGCACCCCTTTTTGATTTCGATTTAGAAGGACATGTTTTTCATTTACACCGTCAATATCCGGTTATTTGTTAACAGAAGATTTTTAGAGACCTTTAAAAAATTATAAAACCAACCCCTAACCTTAACCCTTAACAAACAACCGGATATTGACGGTGTAAATGAAAAACATGTCCTTCTGAATTGAGATCAAAAAGGGGTGCCTAAAGGTCATGTGGTTCAAATATTCTTCAAAATTGATGTTTTAAAAATACTTTTCTAATTACTTATCAATATTAATAACCATTTTATGATGGAGAAAATAAATAACGAAAATATTTCATTGGTCAAAATTTGATAATAGTAAGAAAACTATTTTGAAAAATTATTAATTAATGCTAATATTAATAACAACGCGGACATCTATTAAATCTTATTATAATGGAGATTGCGTGTTTTTCTGTCTGTAACCTAAACTATATTACTACTCAAGTCACAATTCCCTTTGTTATTTACATCACATTCTCCATGATTTTATTTTTATTTAAACCTCAATTATTAATAAAATTGTTTAACATCATTAAGACTGTTGACCATACCTATATAATAATAACATGCAATTGTATTTATATATACAACAAAATAGCGGATTACGGTGTGAATGGGAAGGCTAATTTGCATATTGATCTTAAAAATTTGATTTTAATAAATATATGCTAGGTATTATTAATTTCTAATTGTTTTGTTTTATCTTATTGAATATGAGCAAAAATCTCGGGGATAAATCTTAAAAGAAATCTATTAACAAGAAGAAATAACTGTAATATTATTCTTTACTTTCTATTTTAACTAAATAGTTAAATTAGGAAAATTTACCAATGAAAGACGGGAGTAATGGAAAATAATGGAAGAGTTATTTTCAAAGTTGTTCTATTTTTCAATCATACCCCCTCTGTTCCAAATCTTTTTATCTGCATTCTTTTTTTAGTTTCATTTGCCTTTCTAATTTAGTATAGTATTTTATTATATTAAAACTTACACCTGAGGGTGCATATATTTGCTAGTACTAATAATAATACTAATAGAAAGTTCAACTATTTGTGCATCTCCTTTCGCAGTGTTGTATCATTCACAGCCTCGTTATGGTAACGACTTCACTTCGACTCTCGACTCACACTTTACAGTTATCCTTCACAGTTTATTTCATTGTTGTTAATTGTAATAATATTAATTATTTTACCCTCTCCCCCTTTTCCTTTATCGGTGTTTCCACCTTCAGTTCCGTTCCATTTCGCATTCTATTTAATCTATTAAAAACAAACCGAAACAAATGAAACGAAAAATAAATTTCTTAATGAAAATAGAATGGAAAACGAAGGCTGGGTCGATTCCTGTTTTTCACTCGTCTTCGTTTCTGTAAGAAATGTACTCATTTATCACAGCTAATGGGTCCAACTGAGATTCTGGACCAATTAGCTGTAATAATAATTATTATTATATAAAAGCAAAAATAGATAAGACACAATAGAATAGCAAGTGTAGAATATGTGGGGAGAAAAGACGAAACTGTCAATCACATACTAAGCGAATGCAGTAAATTCGCACTAAAAGAATACAAGACTAGACACGAGTGGGTGGAAAAGGTGATCAACTGGGAACTGTGCAAGAAATTCAATTTTCACCATTCAACTAAATGGCACAAGCCTAAATATGTCCTGGAGAATGAGACGCACAAAATTCTCTGGAACTTTGAGGTACAGACGGATCACCTAATCCCGATCAGGAGACCAGACCTAGTTTTGATTGTCAATAAGAGGAAGACATCATTTTGTAGATTTTGCCGTCCCGGCCGATCACAGAGTGAAAATGAAAGAGAGCGAAACGATCGACAAATACATAGACCTTGCCAGAGAACTGAGAAAAATTAGGGTGAAAGTCGTACCAATTGTAATTGGGGCCTTTGGAACGATCCCCAGGGGTCTGGAAAAGAGTCTTGGGGAATTGGAAATCAGAGGAAGAATCGAGACCATTCAGACTACAGCAATGTTGATATCAGCTGGAATACTCAGAAAAGTCCTGGAGACCTGAGGAATTTTGCTATCACTCAGCCTCCTATGAACCACCGGCTAGAGCAGGTGAGAAAAACTCGAATGGAGTGAAATAATAATAATGATAGTATATGCATCAACCAGAACCTGTTCTTGAGAATGAAATGCCTAAATTTCTCTGGGACTTTGAAATAAAGATGGATCACCTTATCCCAGCCAGAAGACCAGACCTAGTATTGATTAACATAAACTAAAGAGAGAGAGAGAGAGAGAGAGAGAGAGAGAGAGAGAGAGAGAGAGAGAGAGAGAGAGAGAACATGTCAACCGGTAGATTTTACAGTTCCAGCAGATCACAGGGTGAAGATGAAAGAAAACGAAAAGATAGACAAATACCTAAAGCTCGCCAGAGCCTTGAAAAAGTTGTGGAATATGAGGGGGAAAGTAATACCAATTGTAGTTGGTGCACTAGGATCGCTCCCAAAAAGCTTGGAAAATACACTGGAGGAACTGACGATCATAGGAAGAATTGAGACCACCCAGACAACTGCATTCCTGAAATCGGCGAGAATAATCAGAAGAGTCTTGGGGACCCGAGGATATTTATTGTCACTCAGACTCCAGTGAAAGACCATCAGCTAACGCTGGTGTAAAAAAGAACTCACAGGAGTGAAAATAATAATAATACTTTGACTTTGTCAGAGAGCTGAAAAAGCTGTGGAATATGAAAGTGGCAGTAATACCAATCATAGTCGGGACACTTGTAAGGATACTCAAGTACAAGGAAAAGAGAATCGATGAACTGGACATAAGAGGGGGAATTGAAACTCTTTAGACCTCAGCACTGCTTAAATTGATCAGGATACTTGGAAGAGTTCAGGCGACTTGAAGAAACAAACTCCAGTGAAAAAAATATCAGTTAGAACCGGTGGGAAAACCTCACAAGGAGTAAAATAATGGAAGCATAAATTCGGAGAGAGAGAGAGAGAGAGAGAGAGAGAGAGAGAGAGAGAGAGAGAGGGGTAAGAAAATGAAATATGGCATTGGGTGGGGAGGAAGTGAGCGATTGTAATTTTTTTTCTGCTCCATTATTTTCATATTTATTGCTTGTAAATGGCGATAAAGATCTCAAGTTATATTTTCAACCAGGAAGAAAACATGATAAAACTCGACAAAGAAAAGTTTGTGACTCAAGAAAATAAACAATTCCTTTAGTTATAGAATAAAACAAATATTAATGACCTTGGACTTTCGGTGGGGTGTGTGTGTGTGTGTGTTCATGTGTGTGTGCATGTGTGCGCGCGCGCGTGTGTGTGTTTCAACGTGGTTGAGTGTTAATCCCTGTGCATATATGATTATATGTCTAAATGAGTGTGAATGATTATTATTATTATTTTAAGTTTTTCACACCAGCATCAGCTGAGGGTATTTCCCTGGGTCTGAGTGACAACGAGTCTCCCAGGTCTCCAGGACTCTTCTGAGTATTCTGGCAGATTGTAGCCGTGCAGTGTTCTGAATGGTATCAATCCTTCCTCTGATGTTCAAACTTTCCAAACCCTTTTCCAATCCTTTTGGGACCGTTCCAAGTGCACCAACCACAATTGGTATCACTTTGACTTTCATATTCCATAACTTTTTCAGTTCTCTGGCAAGGTCCAGATATTTGTCCATTTTTTTTCATTTTCCTTTAGCTTCACCCTGTGATCTGCTGGAACTGCAAAATCCACCAGTTGACAAGTTCTTTCTTTTTTGCTTATCAACACTAGGTCTGGTTTTCTTGCTGGGATAAGGTGATCCGTTTTTATTTCAAAGTCCCAGATTATCATTATTATTATTATTATTATTATTATTATTATTATTATTATTATTATTATTATTATTATTATTATCACTACTTTTGATTTTTTCACATCAGCGTTAGCTGATGGTATTTCACTGGAGTCTGAGTGACAGCAAGTCCCCTCAGGTCTTCAGGACTCTTCTGAGTATTCTAACCGATTGCAACAGTGCAGTAGTCTGGATGGTCTCAATTCTTCCTCTGATTTCTAGATCCTCCAGTCTTTTTTCCAAGTTTATTGGTACCGTCCCAAGTGCACCAACTACAATTGGTATCACTTTCACTCTTATATTCAACAGCTTTCTCAATTCTCTGGTAACGTCCAGGTATTTATCCATCTTTTCATTTTCCTTCAGCTTCACCCTGTGATCTGTTGGGACCGCAAAGTCCACCAGTTGACACGTTCTCTTTTTTTTTTTTTTGTTAATCAACACTAGGTCTATTATTATTGCACTCTTTTGAATTTTTCGCACTATCGTTAGCTGATGGTCTTTCCACTGGAGTTTGAGTGACAACAAGTCTCATCGGTTCTCCAGGAATATTTTGAGTATTTCAGCCGATCTCAGCAACGCAGTTGTCTGGATGGTCTCAATTCTTCTTCAGATTTCCAGCTCCTACAGACTTTTTTCCAAGCTTTTTGGGGAGCGATCCTAATGCACCAACTACAATTGATATCACTTTCACCCTCATATTTCACAGCTTTTTCTATTCTCTGGCTAGGTCCAGGTATTCTTATATCTCTTGGTTTTCCTTCATCATCACCTGTGATCTGCTGGAACTGCAAAAATCTCCCAGTTGACTCGTTCTCTCTTTTTTTTTTTTTTTTGTTAATCAATACTAGGTATGGTCTTTTGCCAGGCATAAGGTGATCCGTATTATTATTATTATTATTATTATTTGTCTATATTTTCGTTTTCTATCATTTTCACACTCTGGTTAGCTGGAAAGGTGAAATCAACTAGATGACATGTCTGGTATTCTGGTAGGGATGAGTTGATCCGGTTTTATCTCAGAGTGCCAGGGAATTTTATGCGATAAGTTCCCTGGGACAGATTCCTGTTTGTACATATACAAATTAGTAACATGGTGAAAATTTGATTTCTTGCACAGTTCTCAGTAGTTAACCTTTCCCATCCAGTCGGGTCTAGTCCTCTACTTCCTTTGTGCTAGTTTGCTGTATTCGATTATTATATGATTAATCGTTTCGTTACGATAACGGATAGGGATGGGTGGTGAGAGAGAGAGAGAGAGAGAGAGAGAGAGAGAGAGAGAGAAAGAGAGAGAGAGAGAGGAGAGAAAGAAAGACAGACAGACAGACACAAACACAGACCGCCAGAGAGAGAGAGAGAGAGAGAGAGAGAGAGAGAGAGAGAGAGAGAGAGAGAGAGAGAGAGAGAGAGAGAGAGAGAGAGAGAGATAATCATGGAAATTGCTGCTGTCAGCAGGACCTAATGATGATGAGAACAACGATATATATATATATATATATATATATATATATATATAGTATCCAATTGCCGCTTTAACTTTTTCGTCGCAGTGGCGTCAGTAAATAATTCAAAAGTGCTCAATATTTTAAAAATACAGAGCAGTAATAATACTAATAATATTATTGTTCGATGGAAAATAAAGGGTCTACCATGGTTTCAATCAAAAAATGATTTCCTCAGGACCCTACTCTACGTTAACTAAGTCGATGTAATTCCTTAGTTAAATTAAAGATATTTATCGGATAATAACGGTTAAAACACCGTTATTATCCGAAAAATATCTAGGGACTTAAGGAAATCTTTTTTTGATTGAAACTATGGTAGACCCTTTATTTTCCATCTAACAATAATATTATTAGTATTATATATATATATATATATATATTATATATATATATATATATATATATATACTAGTACAAAATAAAAAACACCCTCCGGGCGATATAAAATAGATTTTTGAAACATATTGCCTGAGGGGTGGGAGTAAAAAATTAAATGTCATAAGCAAGACTCTTTGTTATTTACGGATTTGAAATCTCTAGTTACCGTATCATATATACCTATATATGCATTTATCAGTTTAATGCAATCGGACTCATGCAAAATCAGTCGAATTTCACTCCCGGCTAGAAGTAGTTGCTAAGTCTAGCCACACTGAAATGACGTGAAACATCGAAATGCGGTGTCTGTGGATGACAGCGTTATATATACTAGCAAATATATGCACCCTCCGGGTGCAAGTATTTAAGTTTTGATATAATAAAATATCATATTAAATTAGAAAGGCTAATGAAAGTGACTAAGAATGCAGATTAAAAGATCTGCAACAGAGGGGGTATAATCGAAAAATAGAACAACTTTGAAACTAACTATTCCATCATTTTCCATTACTCCCCTGTTTCATTGGTAAATTTTCCTAATTTAACTATTTAGTTAAAATAGGAAGTAAAGGATAATATTACAGTTATTTCTTCTTGTAAATAAATTTCTTTTAAGATTTATCCACGAGATTTTTGTTTATATTTCTTAAGATAAAACCAAACAATTAGAAATCAATAATACCAAGCACATATTTATTAAAATAAAATTTTAAATATCAATATGCAAATTAGCCTTCTCGTTCAAACTGTAAGCCGCTATTTTGTTGTATATATAAATACAATTGCATGTTATTAGTACGTAGCCCCGCCCAACGGGTGGGGAGTGCTATAATTAACGGCGTCGATCCCAGGGGGCCATCCCCCCAGGCAACACCTGCCCCCTTGATTTAAAGGGGCAGGGCTGGGTTAATTGCCCAGTGCCTGAGGCGCCCCCATTGAGGGGGAATGCCGACGGGATCGACGCAATTTTTTCACCTGCCACTCCATGAGCTTCGGTTTGTGGGTGGTCCCACGTTAATAGGGACTTTGTGCCTGACCCGTACAAGTGGGGTACGCGGTAAATATCACGTAGATCCGGCCAACGCCGGGGTCCAGTGGCTTCGGCCCTGGATCTTTACGATTTAATAGCGTCGATCCCAGGGGGCCATCCCCCCAGGCAACACCTGCCCCCTCGATTTAAAGGGGCAGGGCTGGGTTTTTTGCCCAGTGCCTGAGGCGCCCCCTTGAGGGGGAATGCCGACGGGATCGACGCAATTTTTTCACCTGCCACTCCATGAGCTTCGGTTTGTGGGTGGTCCCACGTTAATAGGGACTTTGTGCCTGACCCGTACAAGTGGGGTACGCGGTAAATATCACGTAGATATGGTCAACAGTATTGATAATGTAAAACAATTTTTTATTAATAACTGAAGGTTTAAAAGAATGAAATCATGGAGAATTTGACGTAAATAATTAAGGGAATTGTGACTTGAGTAGTAATATAGTTTCGGTTACAGACAGAAAAAACACACAATCTCCATTATAATAAGATATATATATATATATATATATATATATATATATATATATATATATATTAGGGAAGATACCGAATCCCTTAAGCATCTTTTCTTTGCATGACCGTTTCGTCACATCTGGCATTTTTGTAAATGCTTATTGGGGGTCAACAATTCATTTATCTTGGGAATCAATCCTTAAAGGATTGATCGACCAATATAATGATACTTGGGGCTGTCTCCTTTAGACGCGCCATTCCAGGCAATCGAATTCTTCAAAAGAACCGACTAGATTAAATGATGCTGACTAAAGTGTCCGTCGTAACAAAAAACCCCGACTTCGGAAAATACTCAGGTAAATGAATAAATAGAAGTGAGTAGCCGAAAGAGGACGAGGGCGGACAACTAAATACGTACACGTTCACTTTGAAGTTACGTGTATTTTCACACGTAATCCTTGGAGCAATTATTCGTTTGGGGGTCTCTCTCGAGTAGGACTCCACCTCTGACTGTCATCACTACAGTATATACTGTGGTACCACACACACACACACACACACACACATATATATATATATATATATATATTGGCGGGAATGCCCACATTGGAGAATAATGTAACAACTTTCGTTCTCTTTTTGCAAAATCAAGGTTTTTTGTTTTTGAACTGATTTGACATTTATCTCCGATCACAAACCCACGGATTAAATGAGCTCTGAAGATGATTCTTGTACAATCGAAATATTGATCAGTATCAGCTATGGTTATATTATAAATTGTTTTCTCTTTAACAACATTGTGTGATGTTTTCATTCCACCTTTTCATACGCATACTGTCGGATTCATTTCCTTTCTTTTAACTTATATATATATATATATATATATTATATATATATATATATATATATATATATATATAAAAGTGTATTTTGGCAGCATTTTTTCTTTTATACAAGTTTTGTTGAACTGTACAGACAATTTTTGTCGGACGAGTTTTTGGTTGATCCTTTCTAATTTTCAGACTATCTTTTTGGTGTCAGGGTGGAACTGATGTAACAGTCCACCAAAGGTTCCGATACGAGCGCTTTCGGCAATACAGTTTACCATCATCAGGTAGGAAACGATATATATATATATATATATATATATATATATATATATATAATATTCTAAACTTATTGGTAAACCCTTGTGGTAAGAAAAAACCTGTCAAATAGTTTGATAGTAAAAATGTACTACCAAACTTCACCTGGGGAAAAATGAAAAAATGAAGAGACCAAGAAGGTCGTACCAACCGAAAATAATCGATTAATACTATAACACTTGGCCAAAAGAATATATATATATATATATATATATATATATATATAGTGACCCAGAAAAAACACTTAAAAACAACTACACAAAAATATGAATACAAACCTACAATATTATTTGTCTGAATTTTTGAGATGAGACTTGATGTGTATAATTTTGATTTTTCGGACTCTTGTCCTTATCTTTTATGTGGTATGAAAAAAAAATTAACGTTTCGGCCTCTGTATGACGTCATTATTTGAATAAGATCCTCGAAAGTTTTTCAACGGCTTGTTTGATCAACAATCAAACTATTAAAAATGATTTCCCAGATTGGGTCATTGCTATGATTGGATAGACAGCGAACACCTGAGGAAGGGCAGAAGATACAGTGGTCGAAACGTTGTATTTTCACATACCACAATAAAGATGGTGAAAACAGTCTTAAGAAAAAATTATAAACGTACAATGAACGCGATTCCTTAATCTCTAGGCATTTTTTTTCAACTTCCGTGGGAGATATTTTAAGTTGGAAGAGGCTGCACAGGCCCCAGTCCACTATCTTGGCAGTTTTGCAATTGGTCCAGTGGCAGGGGAAAGTCCGAGACGACTGGACTGCCGATCTGCTGCAGAGGACTCTCTCAGGTTGGCGTAACTTATACCTATGTTGATATGCTGTTAAAATCAATCAATCATTGAAAAATATCTGCAATATTCTTTTTGTTTTTCATTCACTTGTTATTACGACATCTCATCACGTGACCTATAAATTTAAAAATAAAACTCAATTAAAAAAACATGTTTTTAGACTATCTTTTTCTATTCAACCCATAGATGGGACCATAATAGGTTCTACCTCTCCGGGTCAGAGTGAACCTGGGAGTAATGGCGATAAAGGGGTACTCCACACTCCTCAGAGCTCCAGTATTGAAACTTCACCACTAGATGCAGTTTAACACCAAACCCTGGCCACTAAGACCTTCAGCCACCACCTTCTAACATAAAAGATGAAAAAGGTTAAGGGTTTTCCATAAGGGACAATCATATTGGTAGGAGGGCTTAATGTGACCAGCCGATTGATTGGAGGTAGATTCTCCGACTACCCATCTAGTTTAAAGTAGAGTGTTGCATGTCATTGTCTGCTCAGCTTTCAGGATTCCATCCTCAAGCATCATGGGTCACCATCCAGCTTGACGCCTAATCTGATCTGGTCCTGGAACTCCCGGAGGTCGGATTACAGGACCACTGCCCATCTGGCTTAAAGTGGAGTATTGCATGTGATTGTCTGCTCAGCTTCCAGGATTCCATCCTCAAGCCTCATGGGTCATCATACGGCTCGACGCCTAATCCGACCTGGTTCTGGAACCCACGGAGGTCGAATTATATGACCACTGCATATCTAGCTTAAAGTGGAGTATTGCATGTCATTGACTGCTCAGCTTTCAGGATTCCATCCTTAAGCATCATGGGTCACAATCTAGCTCGACTCTTAATCCGACCTGGTTCTGGAACCCCCGGAGGTCGGATTACAGGACCACTGCCCATCTAGCTTAAAGTGGAGTATTGCATGTCATTGACTGCTCAGCTTTCAGGATTCCATCCTCAAGCATCATGGGTCCCCATCGAGCTCGACGCTTAATCCGACCTGCTTCTGGAACCCCCCGGAGGTCGGATTACAGGACCACTGCCCATCTAGCTTAAAGTGGAGTATTGCATGTGTTTGACTGCTTAGCTTTCAGGATTCCCTCCCTAAGCATCATGGGTCACCATCCAGCTCGACGCCTAATTCGACCTGGTTTTGGAACCCCCCGGAGGTCGGATTACAGGAACGCGACCAAATGAGTCATCACCTACGTTATAGTGTGGTTCACCCTTCTGCAGGGGCAGCTGGTGAGTGTTTGGCACCGTTGTCAGTGTAGACCTCCTGCCTTATCATAGCAAAGCTCAAAGTAGCCAAAAATATGGCTCTTTGTTATCACTAGTTGCCGTCCGACAAGACTGAAAAATGGGGTCGTAGCCCCGTGTCAAACTGAGTTAAGCCTGGTAAATATCTCACAGGGCGTCTGCTGTTGAGCGATTGTTATCAAGCTCGCCGTGTAGATTACTCGTTGCGGTAGTAAATTCGATCTCCGCTTTAGATACATATGTTTCTCGGCCTCTCATAACAGACACAGAAAGGAATTGTGGACGCTTCACGGGGTGCCTGCTCTACAGAGATAATTATTCGATAAGAAAAGGACGAAAAAAAATTAGTTCATTCTATTATATAAGTCTGATATATTTTTCTTTGCATTAACTTGAAAACATATTTACCGTTTAGTCTTGATATATATATATATATATATATATATATATATATATATATATGAAATTTAACATTTTGAAAAAACATATGATGTTTGTTATGTGATTGCTGACAGATCTGTTTCGACCAAATCGATAAGTTGGTCTTCATCAAAGAAAATAATTTGTAATGCATTTCTACAGTAAATTTTAATGCATTTATATAGGAAATTATTTTTAATAGCATTTCTACAGTAAAATGTTATGCCTTTCCATAGTAGATAATTTTCAATGCTTTTCTGCAGTAAATCATGAAGCATTTCTATAGAAATTCATTGTTAATACATTTCTACAATAAACTGATATTTTTCTACAATAAATAATCTATAATGCCTTTTTAGCAGTAACTCCCTCAGATCTTACCTCTCGGTATAAAATAACTCTAGACGGGTTGTCGTGCCAATAAAACCAATCAATAAAACCAAAGATGTCTGCATCCTTTACGAACCACCTGTATATGCACGTATGTCAGCACCAGTGCGACCATACTGATTATTTCATGTTTTTTTTTCTTCTTCTCCTTTTTTTTACGGTAAGAATCTACCGTGTTCCTGTGTCTGGCAACATTTGGTAGAATGAAAGATTTGACATATTTGTTTAATAAATCCTAGCCGTGACATCACGGGTTACGTAAACAGATTGTTATCTAATAAAACGCCCGCTGTAGAATGAGAGTTAGTAAGCTAATCTCGCCGTGAATAGATGATGTGGAAGCTGGCCTAGTTCATTCGCTGAAGAGCGTGCGATATGTGGGTGGTCCACTATAGTGACCCCCGAGCCAAACAAACAAAAGATCCCTATGAGTATAGCTGTAGTTATTCAGGATGTGCTAGATAGTTGACAACAGTGATTTTTAATTTTAACGGGATATATATATATATATATATATATATATATATATATATATA
>CM042147.1:124417343-124424843 GCA_023376005.1 Doryteuthis pealeii | reverse complement strand
TACGACATATAAAATATTTCCTTTGATCGTAACATCCTATGTCTGTTATATTTTTGAAAACATTTTCTTCATATATATAAAAAAAAAAAAAAAAAAATTCATTTAGGAAGAAATGCCATAGCTGTACTGCTTCAGTTCAATTCTTTTGATAAAGAGGTATTACCTCGAAAATTCAAGAAATAATTAAAAAAATACAGGTCAACACACACCACCATTGTTACCGTATTATTATTTTTTATTTATTCCAAACTGCATTGTGATGGCCTTCTAAATCAACCTCCTAACCAATATATATATATATATTTGATAATAGTGAGTGCACTATACTTGTGTCCAAGCATTGGGAATCGTGATATACGGGCCTTAAAGTATACATTTACTAAGCTTAGCTTAGAGTGTCACCCGAGGGGCATTCAGTGACAATCAAACTCCTTAACAATGGTGTCCAGGCTTAGTTCGTGGTGTAAAGTCCCACGAGACGCCTCTAGTTTTAAAGTAGCATCATTGATAGCATCATTGTTTCCAGATCGTTACTGTTAAGAATCAAGTTTGATACTCACTGTGTGCCCTATAATTGTGACAAAGTATTGTAAATATATAAACAAACAAATAAATAACTTGAGCGGAACGAAATCATAGTATATTAACCACAATATATTCATGTAAACATTTACGCCCTTAATACAAATATTTGCACATTAGTAATTTTGGTCAAAAAACTTCATCATGTTACAGAAAGAGCTTTACTCCCATTAACTAATGGGGTAGAGTCTGGATTTATTCGCCTCACCCACGGGAGCAGGGTCGCGTTTAATGTGGAATTGTATAAGCGTACAATGGGACGTTGAAAAAAAGAGATGTCATTGAGAATTTAAATCTCACATACACTTGAATATGTTTATAATAATGAAAAGTACAAAATTTATTCTTAGAATTTTACTTATTAAATGATATAATTCAATAATTAAAAATAAATATATATGTGAACTCTCCACAGTTCTTTCTAAGTAAGTAGAATAATTTTTTCTTACGACTCACTGTGGTATAATCTGCCATTCCACTTATTAGAACCGTCTTGGTCAGGAATCACCAAACAAATAACGAGTGCGGGCCACATTATTATTGTGTTCAATACTTGCTAGCCAGAAGGAAAGCTCTGAGAAAAAAAGATGTGAAACAAAATTCATCTTTATATGTTATATTCATGGATGAGTGGCGTAAGATGCACAAAAACAAATTTAACCAACATATTTATTTTCAAAAAATTTATCAAAGAACGCAACATTAGCAGAAAGGTTTAGTGAGAGTTGTGAAAATGAAAGTTTGCCTTTCAAGATATCGTCAATCTTTGGTTTGGAATTGCTACATCCAATCAAGAGAATTGCTTTCAAATGTTTATCAGTCAATTTCGTTCGATTGTTTGATTTAGTAAGCTTAACATGATATTCAAATTTAAATGGTATCAGAACGTCTCGCGTTCCGTACCTTTTAACAAACAAATTCAAGTACCGTCGGCGGGCCTGATAAAATACCTTCGCAGACCGGATCCGGTCCGCGGGTAGTAGTTTGGTGACCCTTGCTCTTGGCGAATATACATATTTACCAACCTCTCCGCACGAACAGGATGCGACACAAGGTCATTTTCTTAAGCGGAGTTTAATAGGTTTGAATTCAAAACCTGTTAAAACGAAGGTTAAAGAGCCCAGACTGCCCTACAATTTACCCATACCTGGAGGGAGAGTGGGATTCATACCTTTCCCAAGGGTATTAGCGCTAAGCGAAATGCAATTAACACGCCCAGGATTTGAACTCGGGGTGACGAGTCCATTTCCCATAACTTTAACCATTACGCTACGCGCTTGGCGAATATAATTCGCCATACTCTGACTTCAGTCTCAAATCCATTACTTCTGTATACCGAATTTGACCCAGGCGGGATGACCCCATATTTGTGATACATCCTACTCGTTGCGAATGGGTTTGGTAAATACCTACTTTGCCTTCAGTACAGTTCCATAAAGCTCAACTATTAGTCAATTCTATTATCATGTATAATACTATTAGATTTAGTTTGGTTTGTTTTGTTTTACGGCATATCAACCTCGTTGGGTCATTTAATGCTGACAAAGTTTTGAAATAATTTCATTTTTAATGGACACTCAATTTTTTTTATAAACACATTTTTCTATTTAACCCATAGATGGGACCCTAACAGGTACTACCACTCCGGATGTGTGTTCTACATTCCCCAGACCTCCAGAACTGGAACCTCACCATCAGATAGGGTTTAACGTCATTCCCAGGACATGAAGACCCTCAGCCACCCCCTTCTAGCATACATAGGATAAAAAGGGTCACTGCTAGTCATAAGTGCAATAGGGTCGGGACAATCATATAGGTGCCTGGGCTTGACGTGACCAGCCGATTGATAAGAAGGTGGCTTTCCGACCGACCGTCTAGCCTAAATAAGGACCAAAGTGGAGTGTTGCATGTCATGGACTGCTTATCCACCTGGACTCCATCCTTAAGCATCACGGGTCACCACCCACGACCAACAAGTGGCCCCATTTAGGAGGGGTCTTACCCCTCTGCAGAGGTGCAGTCGGTGTATTCTAAAGCCCCAGCCAACAGATCTAATACTATTAGACCCGCCATGTTCAAATATCAAACATATTCCATAGGAGAAATTTGAATTCAATGCTTCTTCGAAATATATTGTTTTATGGTTTAGTATTTTGCGCAACACCTACTTTATGGTGTTCCCCAGACGGTAGGGTTTAACCCTAAACCTACATCTGGTAGACCAATGGAGAAGTGGAGTGTGTGGAAAATAGTCCCCCGTGATGAGAACCGGAACCGGAAACTGTCAGTCAGTGGGCAATCCTAAAAGCTATTATTAGACGTATGTTAAATATTGTTACTCTACACTGAAAAAATAAGGTGCATCTAAAGTAGTGGGTGCGACAGATATACCCCATCCATCACGGGCTGAATGTGACACAAGGTCAATTTTTAAGAGGAGTGCAGCTGGTTTGAATTCAGACTTTTCCTTCTCCTAGACTGGTTACCTAAACCAAAGCTCAAGAACTCTAGCTGGGGACAGATGGATTCATGTCTTTTTCAAGAGCATTGGCGTGAAGTGAAACGTAAACGGCTTTGTCTGGGATTTGAACTCGAGTCACCGATTCCATATCCTAAGACGATAACCGTTACGTTAAACGCGGCTTCAATGTACTTTATGTAGTGATGTGGTGTTGCGGGTTAGACCAGCATCTGTTTGGTCTGTAGTTTGTACCCCATAAATTTTAAACTGTCTCCCGTGTTACTGAAGTAGATCAATAATAAGGAATGAGCCCATTCTAGAAGTGGGAACACCAAGCAGTGTTTAACTGGTCTGAATTCAGAGGTTTCCTTCTCCGAGACTGGTTGCCTAACCATGGTCAAAGAGCCCAGTCTACCCAACTTTTTTTACACAATGGCTGGAGGGAGAGTAGTTGGATTCATACATTTCCCAAGGGTATTAGCGCTATGTGAACTGTAGCTTCGTCCAGGATTTGAACTCGGATCAACGAATGGGGTCGACGCCATTAATTTAACACAACTCACCGGTCGAGTGGCCGAAGCACACCGGACCCCCATCCCGAAGGACGGTTTGGGAGTGCCTGGTATTTACATGTACCCCACTTGTACACCATACGGCACAAGGCCTTTTTACATGGGACCACCCACAAGCCGAGACTCATGGGTGGTAGGTAGAAAAATTGCGCCGATCCCTTCGGCATTCTCCCTCAAGGGGGCGCCTCAAACGCTGGGCAATAAACCCAGCCCTGCCCCTTTAAGTCAAGGGAGCAGGTATTGCCTGGGGGGATAGCCCCCTGGGATCGACGCTATTAATTTAACACAACTCACTGGTCCAGTAGCTGAAGCTCACCGGACCCCCGCCCCGAAGGACGGTTTGAGAGTTTATTTGTCTCATACCCCACCTGCATGGACTGGGCACAAGGCCTCGTTTTAACGTGGGCCCACCCACAAGCCGAAGCTAATTTGAACTCCGATCAACGAATCCATTTCCCACAACTCTGAACATTACATCATTACACCTCACGCCCCCAACAATGTGTGATGCAAGTAAACTTAGGCAAGTGGTAATGGTAGCTCCATCAAGCTAATGTCTTACCATTCTTTTTTTAAATTTCTACTTTTTTATTTTTTTTAGATACGATCAGTTATGATCAGACCTCGGACCAGTGAACACAGTGTATTTGCTGGTGAAACTTTTTTTTAAATATTTTCTTTTAAGTGGTGATTCTGTAATTGCTATACGGAGCTTTTCGCAATTATTTCATGTTATATCGTTATGATGCTGCTCTGAATATAAAATCAATATGGCCATGGGTTGAAAATTCTATCCAAAACAGCATCATTCTGACGTAACATGAAATGCGCGCGAAAATCTCTCTACGGATTCAACAGTCTTAATAAAAATGTTTAAACGGCAAACGCACAGTTGACACCGGTCCAAGCCATATCCCTGTCAATAACTTTTGGAATCATCTAGACATAATTAAAATAAATAAATGTTAGTACATATAACGTTAACTTTGTTAGAAAAAAAGAACTTAGGGAAGATTTCAAGAATGCCTTATTATAGATGTTGACCATATCAACCTTCGTGGGTTATTTAATGCCAAAGTTATCCTTGTAAAGCAGTATTACTATTCAAACTAGATTGAAATAGAAATCTCCATATATACTGTGACGGAGAACGAGAAAGAAAAAGGAGCAAGACATTGTCTTGCCTGCCGGGATCGAACTCGCGTCCTCCCGCATGCAAAAACAAATGCGTTTTGGGCACTGGACGGACGCGAGGTTCGACTGATGTTCCCGGATGTTTGGCTAATATGCCCATAAAATAACAAGTGAATCGAGCGCTGGGCAGTTAGCAGCAGCAGTCGACGACGAAGCGTTTTTCAGTAAAGAAATAGATTTTAGTCGAACAGAAACAAAACTAAATAGGAAATGTGATTTTGAACTGCTAAAGATTATTTCGACTACGACGACGGATTTTCCAGCTGCTAGACGAAGAATGTGTTGACCAACAGAGGGTCTGGCTTGTGAGAAGACGGAGAACTCGCTTGTTTTTGGTTCCCCCTCGGCGGGAGCTTGTTGATTCGAAGGTCTATTTCGCCCCATATATTTTCCCCCCTTTCTATACACATCACATATTCTTCTGAAAATTTCACATGGCTTGCACTTCTCAGCCACCAAAAATTGGATGATAGAATTCTGTTCAAGCTTGGAGCATTCTAGGAACTTTTGCCATTTTGAATATCCTCAAAAGAAATATTTTTTGTGGTATTAGAATAATTTTTTTTCTATAAATCTCTTCCAAACAATTGCAGAGTTTTTTTATCGAAATAATTCTGAAAAAAAAATTGTTTTTCTTTTTTTTCTTTCTAAGAAGTTTCACTTATCTATTGAATGATCCTTGTATACTCAAAATAAAAAAGAGAAACAAAAATCTTTTTTTCTTTGACACTATGAAATTACTGAAGCTAAGACGCGCACTTAGTGTAATGGTTATCATGGTAGGAAATGAAAATATGTAATGCTACGCTCCCTACCATCTACCTAATCATTGGGGTAATTTTCACCTTTAGTTGTCAGAATTCCTAGCATAAAATTACGCGTGCGCATTATCTGAAATAAATGTTATTAAAAACACATTTTATGATATGTTTGTGTTAAAGCATGCAGTTGTATTGTTTTCGAAAATTTTCTAAGATTTGCGTATTTCGCATGGAGATTTTCAAAATGGCTAAATTCCTAGCATAAAATTATCTGAAATGAACTTAATTGTTATTAAGAACACATTTTATGATATTTTTGTGTTAAAGCATGCAGTTGTATTGTTTTCGAAAAAGTTTCTAAGATTTGTTTATTTTGCACAGAGACTTTCAAAATGGTTACCGTCTTGTTTCAAAATGAAAGTCAGTTGGCAAAATTCCTAGCATAAAATTACCTGAAATGAACTTAATTGTTATTAAGAACGCATTTTATTATATGTTTGTGTTAAAGCATGCAGTTGTATTGTTTTCGAAAAAGTTTCTAAGATTTGTGTATTTCGCACGGAGACTTTCAAAATGGCTACCGGCTTGTTTCAAAGTGAAAGTCAAGGGAGGTTACTCTAATTGCCTTATTTGCTAGGAATCCTGACAACTAAAGGTGAAAATTACCATCATAGGTAAGGTCGATGTGACTATAAATGTATGAAAAAGGAGGTAAACATGAGAGTTTGTACCTGAAATTTAAAAATGTGTTCCCTTACTATATATATATATATATATATATATATATATATATATATATTGATGACGTGCTCCTTTTGTAAATGTTATTTTCGTAGAAAAGCAATATCTGGCTGTATCCGAAAAAGAAAAAAAAATGAAAAGACGTTAAAAGGGTTGCGGCTAGTCATAAGGACAATAGGGTCGGGACAATCATATAGATGCTAGAGCTTGACGTTGCTGATTGATCGGAGGGGGCCTTTCCGACTGCTCATCTGGCCTATGTAAGTACCAAAGTGGAGTGTTGTATGTCATGGACTGCTTATCCACCTGGATTCCGTCCTTAAGCATCAATATCTGATTGTATCCGAAAAAGAAAAAAAAATGGAAAGACGTTAACTTGATGGAATTTTGGGACTTTTTGTGAATGGGTAATTTTCTACTAAAACCGGATTTTATTTTTTCTCGAGATGTATGATAATTATCAAAACGGATGTTATTAGCGATTATTCATTGTCAAATTCTACAACCATGAAACTAAGTGATTAGAATGGGGCCGGGTTGGCACAGTCGGTAGAACGTTCGGTTAGAAACCACAAGGTTCCTAGTTCGATACCGGCCCTCGCTAATTCAGCGTATGAGTAGCATATAGGGATCTGTGCGGTAAAGTAAGGAGTTGATGGTACGTGTGGCGCTCCACTTCAGACGCAAAAACAATCTTCTTGGTCTAGCACTAGTGAAAAAAGGGATGGATTGGCTGATACTGACGTTAGGCCACCCCGATGAATTTACTTACTTATAAAGCAGTCAAAAAAAGAGTACAGTTCATATGTATATTTAAATAATTTTAAGCAATAGTTACAGAGGTGTAGTAAATATGGGCGTTTTCAATGACTATTACTCATATATATATATATATTATATAATATATATATATATATATATATATTATATATATTGAAAATGCATTTGCTACATCTCTGTAACTATTGCTTATACATTGAACTATACTCTTTTTTATTGCTCTATAAGTAAGTAAATTCGTATAATATATATATATATATATATATATATATATATATATATATATATATATATGACCCATTTGATTGATTGATTGTTAAATGTTAACCTGTTTAGGGTTATTTTATGCCCAGAGGTCAGAGAATCGCGTTACTTCTACGTTTATATTTACATTCTTTGTGAATTTAAA
>CM042147.1:124374843-124414843 GCA_023376005.1 Doryteuthis pealeii | reverse complement strand
GACTTCAATTAAGCACATATCCCCCAAAAATTGTCGGCTTAAAGCCATATAAAAATAAACACATTTGTTTGTTTACTTAACCATATATATATATATATATATATATATATATATATATATATATATATATTATATAGAGAGAGAGAGAGAGAGAGAGAGAGAGAGGGAGAGATGAAAAGAAGAAGGTGACTTATCGAGGAATATAACATTGAATTAGCCGTAACTTCGACCGCCGATAAAATAATTAACCGAATAAGTCGGGGTCATAAAGAATAAAAGAGTGCTCAATTCATTAATAGAGCCGATTTAATATATATATATATATGTGTGTGTGTGTGTGTGTGTGTGTGTGGAGAAAGGTAGACAAACATGGGATGTTGTAGAAAATGGATGTTTATTGTAGGTAGTGATGTCGAAGCAAGAACTCTATTCCTAAAGCCCTGAAGAAGGTCTAACAGACTGAAACTTTACAATGTCGACATCTCTATTTACAATAAACATCCATTTTCTACAACAACGTGTTTGTCTACATTTCTCCACATACTGTCGGATTAATTTCCTCAAGATTTCTCCCATATATAAATATATGTGTGTGTGTGTGTGTGAGTGTGTATCTATCTATCTATCTATCTATCTATCTATCCATATATATATATATATATATATATATATATATATATATATATAGATAGATAGATAGATAGATAGATAGATAAATTTTTGATTATATGTAAAGTTTTTTGATGGTGTCGGTATTACGAAAACTAGACTTGCTTTTGAATATGAAATTCCTGGTGAATCGTCCTTAAAAACATGAAACGAATTATACGAGTGAAGAAATCTCCGTCCGTCACATTGAAATAAAATAAAATAAAAAGATACCGTAAAGACAAAATGATACCTAAACACCTCCACTATATACATAAATAAAAAGGCAAAACAAAACAAGAAAAAACAACAGAAAACATCTGTATATATAAAATTGGTTGTCTAAGCGAAGACGCGAGTGAGTGCGCGCAATAATACGTCAGTTATGTATATTTATGAAACAAAGCGTCAAGTCTACAGGGAGATGGGAAGATATGTTTATCTCATTATCGAATAAGAAATTCACCATCGCTCACTTGGGCCCTTCGTTGTACAGTCGTTTGTGGACTTACGCCCTAACTTTTAGGCAATAATAATAATAATAATAATAATAATAATAATAATAATGATAATAATAATAATATAATAATGATAATTGGATCGTTGATTTTAGTTAGATATAGAGAATAAAATAAGATTGATTTTTACCACTGTACCCATTTATATATATATATATATATATATATATATATATATTATATTATAGATATATATATATATTATATATTATATAGATTATATTATATAATTATATATAGATACATATTCATATATATAATATAGTACAGTAATTACCCATCACACACAGCACAGCAGTACGAAATTAAGTTAATAAAAAAATAAGTGTATTCTTTTTCTTGTGTTTCGTATCTAATGTTAATTGAGCTCCTAATGCATCTGATACGTATTATATATAAACTTAAAATCATTTGCCAGTAGTCTTGTCTATAACATTATAAATCAATAATCAATTGCCAGTGAGTTCACTAATTGTTGTTTGCTATAAGCCACTATAATGATTTATACTATTTTTGATAATGATATGCTATATATACTTATATATATTTATATAATAATATACTATGTATATATATATATGAGAATGAACAAGTGTAATGAAAACACCACACAATGCTGTAAAGAGAAACAATTTATAAACATTACATTTTCTCTTTAAACCAGCATTTGTGTAAGGTATTTTCATTCCAATCTCTGTCATCCTCATACTGGTCGATTCATTTCCTTCTCTTTTAATTATAACTATAATATTAATATATTATATATTAATAATTACTCATCTCAAGTTAATACTGCATATTCAGTTCGAACTTCAAGAAAATCTTTATTCGCATACTGTAACCGTACATTGCACACCACAAGCAACACAGATACACACACAGACACTACCACACTGCCAAACCGCATAGTGCGGTGTAAAGAAAACAGCCGCAGGAGACGAGAGCCACTAAACAGAGCCGCAAAGAGAGTAAGAACGAGAGCGGGGGGGCTGAGGAAAGAGTGAACAGATAGAAAGAAAGGATTATATATATATAATTCCGCATACATATATAGTTTTATATATACTAATACTATATATATATATAATAATATAGCAGAAAAATATCCAGCTATAAACAAACGACTATATACACATAGCATTCATTATATAAATACGTAGCTGGAACTATAATAGTACATGTATTCATATATATCGATGTTACTTTAGCTTTAATATATATATCTTCTATCTATTGGTTACTTATATATAATATATAATCAGATATTATATTATCTTGGTGTCTTTATATAGTGTGTGATGTTGTGTGTGTGCAGCGCGCTGTGACCTAATGATTCGATCTGATCTGTGTAGTCTTATGTGAAGCTGTGTCGTTGCGTCGTGTGACTTGTAACTTGTCAATGAATAATTTGCAAAAATGGTCGTAGAGGAACGATATTGAATAATATTTGAAGTATTATTATTGTCACGTGTAAAAACCATTCCATTTTACTATATATACCTTTCATTAATATGTATAATATAATATATATAATATAATATTATAAAACCTAATATAATTATACTACCAATAATACTAATATATATGAGCAAACATAAATACACTAACGATGTGTTTTTCGACTTATGGCACTTCTTTGATATTAGTGTATAGTTATAAATATCAAATCGGAACGTATTTTTAACTCATTGATTAATTAATTTTCAAAACTTATTAAATAAATTATCTTCACGACTCGTCATTTTTCACAGGCTTGATTTGATAAGTTGTCTAATGTGTTGTCGGCATTAATTCCCATTTCTCCCCTAACATACAAACACACACCACAACCTACACACCCCACACTCCACACCACCACACACAACACAACACACACCACACACAACACCATATATAATGCATATGCTATATGTTGTACTACAACTATATATGTCTATATTATGGCGGAACTTAGATTGATTCCATGATCTAGTTTGCCATTCAAATTCTAGCTTGTTACTCGAAGAGCCAGTGATTCTATATGATTGTGAAAACCATAGTCTTAACATACACACTGCCGCTATATATATAGTAAGCAGTCCAGAGTTGATGATCACATTAAACCTGAATAACCTAGCAATAATATAGCATATAGCCGCTCTTTATATGATACAATTATATTAGCTTAATGTATATGTATGTATATGAACCCGTTGCTATCGCTAACCTTTTTATATGCAATATTTCTTATATATTATACTTATATATATATATATATATATTATATATATATATAATATAATAATATGCTTGTCGTTGTTGAAATGTGTGTGTGCTTGTATACAAAAATTGATGATTCGAAATTTGAAATGTTTGTTTGTACTTGTGATGAGTATTATATATATATTATATGCTGTGATATTATATATATATATATATTATATATATATATATAAGATAGTACTTAATATATTAATATATATATACGACTTCAAATTATTCTCCCAAAATTTTGGGCTAAAAAAAACATATGAGAAACACTTTGTTTGTTTACTTTCAGTATATATATATATTATATATATAATAACTATAATTAGTATATCTGTTTCCTAAAAGTCACTTAACTGTCATGTTTGTATGTTTTCATAAAATTCTATTATATTTATATATATATATAAATATATAATATAGTGTCCATGTTGTGGTGTGATGTGTGGTGATGTGTGTGTGTCTTGTCGTGTGTGTGTGCTGAGGTTAGTCATAATACTTGATTATGTGCTTCATTAATTATGTATTCAACTAATAGAACCTGTATTTGAAAAGCAAATTGTAACATAGCTTAGTAGTCCTTAAGTAACACAATAAAAACAATATTACAGCTGTAGGAAAATATCGGAGCTATAATATATATATTTTTTTCTGTGCCTTCGTAACTTCTTTGGGATTGCCAAAAAACGAAACGAAAACCGCGATTGCATTAATTACGTTTAAAGTTACTTTCATTTTGTATTCTAAGCTATGACATGAATCCATTTACAAAAAATACAAATAGGATATTCGCATCATTTGTTGCAGATTTCGCAAATCTACAATTACGGAATCATTATTAGATTGGAAAAAAAAAAAAAAAGGTCGTTCTTAGCTCAGTCGGTAGAGGTTGACTCCAGAAGCATAAGGTTCCAGGTTCGATACCGAAAAACTTTCGCAAATCAGCGTTATAGAGCCACGGAGACTGCTGCAGTAAAGTAAGGAGCTCGCTGGTAGTGTCGCACTCCATCTCAGAGAGCAAAACAACTATCTTAGTTATAGAGCTAGTGAAAAGGGATAGATCCCTCCGCTGTCGCCTGGAGCCAGACCTATAGGCCACCCGACGACCTTGTTTTTAGAAAAATTGAATATACTGCCGTGTGTCGTACATACATTGATAGTTAAAAATCTTATCATAATATTAATAATATATGCTGAGGCCTAATTGGTGAAACCTGTACATACGAGAGACTGATTTCTCACTGTTCTTAGGCCTTACATTTGAATAGTATGCCCGCCTAATAATCTAATTATTAATTATTAACTTTCAAACATTAGACGACTAAAAAAAGCCATATCAAAACACATCGTTTAGTGTAATTACTTCTCATATTAATAATTATATATTATATATTATATTATATAATATAATATACTAATATATATAATTACTACAATATGTGACTGTCCCTGTGTGTGTGTGTGTTCTGTGTGTGTCTGTGTCTTGGTCTGTGTCTATGTGGTGTAATGAATCATGATACGATGAAAAAAGTATTCAAATTAATTGTTGGTCGTATCGTCGACGTAAAAAATTTCCATTTGTTATAAAACCCATTCCTTATATATATATATATATAATACTAGTATATATATATATATACTATGGGAATGACCACCGTTAGAGACAGAAATCAACCAAAAGTCATCGAACATAGTTGGTCAACGGACCGAAACCTATATAACCGTCCGGACATACCTAACCTGCAATATCATCCATTTTGTACAAACATCCTGCTGTTTGTCTAACTATTCTCCAATACTATATATATATATATTATATATATGTGTGTGGTGTTGCTGTGTGTGTGTGTGTTGTGTGTTGTGTTGTATAGTATCAGTTTCTATAAACTTATCCGTAATTACGCAGGCTCCAAATGAGGTGCTCTATTTTCAGATACACAAAAGCAAAATTTTATCAGGATGAAATAAACTAAAGATTTAGCGTTTTTAGCATTATGACTATTTCGGGAACCTGGGAGACAGTCCTATAACACTAAAAATCTAAGATCATTCGTTATGTTTTTCCAGTATCTTATTTTTCTTTTCTGCGACTCTGAAATAAGAGCAACCTTGAGTCTGCAAGCCGACGAAATTTAAACCACACTACATCGTAAGAACAGTTTCTTTCATTTGATTTTGATATTATATTATATATAACTATATTATATTATATATATATAATATATATAATATATGTGGGTACGTTGTGTGTGTGTGTGTGTGCTGTGTGTGGTGTGTCTGTATAGTAGTATGTTTATAAATCGTCGTATACGCAGAGCTCAATGTTGTCGTCTATTTTCAGAGGAACACAGAGCCATAATTACTAATATATTTAACAAATTATATATTATAATATATATAAATATCATTATATATATTATATAATATATATATATATATAATATATATATATATATATATTATCATATATCTAATATATATATATATATTGTATGATCTGAAAGCATATATATTCCAAGTTTCATTTCCGATATAAAGAAACGTACTGATTAGAAAAATTCACGACATCAACTTACCTGGTATATATATATATACTATATATACTATATATATATATATATATATATTATATATATACTATATAAGCGAATTCATTTATATATTTTCCTTGAAGACAGCTAATCAGCTGAGGAAGCCGATTGCGATACTCTGTTGAAACTAATTTTATAAAAGTATTTCTCTGTCCAATTATGATTTAACATACTTAAAGTATACAAAGTACTGAAACTATATAATATAACAACACTAATACATCAATCCAATACTCTATATATATATTATAATTATAAGGCACCATGCAAGCTATCCTATAACATAATATGTGACACATTTATCGTAGACTCACACACACAAAATTAACTTCTCGTGACGTGAATGTAAGTGATCCACCACCTATACTAATTAAAATGCTATGATTGTTGGTCGTGTAAGTCAATGAATATAAGTATCTAAGATTCTCTTCTTTATATATCGGCCACCACACACAATACACATCGTAATATATATAATTACATATTATACGATTACCTACTATGTATACTACTATATACATTATATATAGTAAATACTATTATATAGATTTTTATATTCATAAATTGATAATACTAGTTACAAAATCTTTTAGTAAAGATTGATGTAAGGCCGGTTTAGCTCGTCCGGTAAGACGCGTTGGCTAGGAATATCACAACCGGTCCTGCGTTTCTGAATGCGCCCTCGCCAACTCAGGGTTCATGTGCCGGCTAAAATGGGGAGCTGATGGTAGGCTGTTGCTCTCCACCTCAGCGCTAAAAATAATCTCCCCTGCTCTAGAGCAGCTCGCTGAAAGGGGATAGACTCCCTCGCTGTCTCGCCGCGAGTACCCGCATCTTAGCCGCCCCGACGACTTTTACTTGTTTTATTATGCATTGATGGTAGAGCACATCAATTAATCTAGTGCAGTAAGCAAATAAAATCCAACAAACTTGATTTGCTGATGCAGATTTACCCCACGTCCTGTTTGAAAATCATATCATTATCTACTATATTCAACTATATATATATATACTAAAACTATTATGTAATATATCCAAGAAAATTGAAAAAAACACAGTTTAAATGGGATTACATGGTGAGTTCTTATTGGCCGACGCTGCAGTGTTCGATCTATTAAAGTCATACATCTTCAGGGCAATAAGATAACGAAATTATATATCACAGATGATGAGAAAGTGAGTGTCACTCCTTTTTATTAGTCTGTTTCAAAACGACCTGAAAACGGAAAGATTCCACTCACCTTTTTCTCATATTCTGTACTATATCAATTTCTTAATCTTATGCCCTGAGAATGATCTATTTAATATATCGAAACACTGCAGCGTCAGCCAATAACACTGCACAACTAACCCATTTAAACCTGTTTTTTCAATTTTCTTGACCTATTATACTATCACTTCGTCGGTATTTACTTCCTCTCTTCACACATCAAATATTATATATATATTATATAACGCTATATATATATAACTTATCTAACAGGACCAGTAAAACACTACTCGACTTTCATCATAAGGATCTTCAGGCGTTAAATCCACTGGCATAATCAACCATTTATATCGCCGAAAAACACACACACGATGAAATCGAACTGCCAATAATCCATATCCTTGATTAATCCTGTGGTCTTACCTGAAGACCTCTTATGGTAGAACTCCGACGTAGGTTATGTGCCGTATGTACCTTATATGATAACTTAACCTTTGTCTACTAACGTATTAGCACTTTTATTTAGTTATATCGACTGCCCTCATCTTTGTGAAACTATGCATCAACTAACCACTAGATGACTTTTACCCCCGGTAGTCATCATTTTTCCACAACATACGCATTAATCTATATACTATATAAATATTGAATACATATTTATATATGTGGTGATGTCGTGAGTGTGTGTAGTGGTGTGAATGTCCTCTATATATACATATGTCTTATGTATCTACGGGAGACGACCAAATAATCACTCAAAATTCAAACGGAATCGCTATACAGTGAGTGCAGAATTCCCTACGTCGCTAGAAATTATACATAAAAAAGATATCATTGTAAAATATACATCGACATATAAAATGTAAGACTGACTATTAAGTCCCGACTTATAGAATTCGTCATGAACTGATAAGCTACGGTATGTATTTACTTCACCTCCTGCCGCAATGTGTGCGATACTCTGTATTTTATATTTATAAAATCGCCAAATCCAAGCTAGATTTTTACATTACTAACTTGCTTGATCAACATACACACAAAAAACTTTGCTTTACTTGATTTTCATAAATATATATAAAAGATGGTTATATATATATAATATATATATATATTATATATATATATAATATATAATATATATAATATATTTAAATGTAAGTTCTTAAAAATGTAGTTAAAATGTAAGTTTAAAAATACTAATTTAAACATGTAAGTTTAAATGTAGTTTAAAAATATAAGTTTAAAAAACGCTAAGTTTAAAAAAAAATTGTAAGTTTTACAAAAAATGTAAGTTATAAGTTTAAAATAATAGAGTTTAAAAAAAATGTAGTTTTAAAAAAATCCAAAAGCACTTAGTATATACTTATACTATATTTTATTATATATAATATACACATGAATGAATCTCATTTCTATCTATCTTTCCCTCCCTCTGTAATACCACCACACACACACACACACAACACACACTATTATATTATATAGCTATATAATATTATATATATATACTTATATATATATAACATATATTATCATAATATAACTATGTATAATGTATAATATATGATATGAAATATATACTATTATCAATTATATATTATGCTACTATTATTTATATATTACAGGAGGGGGAGAAAGATTACTCCATTAGATAGATTGATAAGTAGACTAGAATGAACTATCCGGGTCCCTGCGGTTGAAGAAGAAATGACATCTCATTATAACAACTATAATACATAAGAATGGTGCATAATAGAGGAGACATTTCATGAATATATTTTAAAGTTATACAAAAACTTACTAATTAAAATTCACATGAACAAAATATGAAAAAATTGCTTTTATGTATTGTGGGATATCCGTGATATCTATAATAGGTATTTTTATTTAGTGTCGTTAAGACTATATAAAGTTTAAAATAGCGATTTGTTTACATTATAACATGCCAACTATGTCCAAATGGCTTAATAGAACTTCCAATGCTATTCTTGTGAATTTTTAAATTCTGAATTCTTTGTGGATATATCATCAAATCTTCATAATATTATGCAACAATAGCTAGTTTTCGGGGATAGTGATCAGATATACTATATATATACTATTATATATATATTATATAATACTATAATATATATATGTGCTTTGTGTGTGTGTGTTGTGCTGTGTGTGTGTGTGGTGCTGTTGTGCTGTGTGTGTTTGTGTGTGTGTGGTTTTGTTAATATTCTTAATATATATGATATTATAATAATATATATATATTTTCTGGCATGTTCTTATTTTCATAGTTTTCTGCATATAATATCTTAGAACTGCCCATATTGTATGTAATAGTACTAGAGCTATAGTATAATTTATGCTAAATGTTGAGTAAAATGGGCTTCATCATCATTTTAATAATATCACATCTCACTTGGTTTGACAATACCAAAGGCCCATAGGCGAGGGAATGGACAGTTACAAGCACCGTTGACTTTGTCTTGCGCCTAAATATATAGTTATAGTTAGTATTAATATATATATATATACAAATACTATATATATATCACAATGTATAGTCACATCCTACTGTAGCAAAGAATTTGCGGTAATATTTATATATAATATTATAATATAATACTAATATATAATATACTATATAATCATACAATGTAACTTACCCCCCCCCACACACAACACAAATATATAATAAAGCGATTTGTTATGGTCCAACAGGAGAAATTATAATATTTCATAAAAAGAGGTTCCCAGCAACATGGATTGTTTAAAAAAGATGTCTTATTATTATTATTTTTATTTTACACATACACTCACACCAACACATACACACACATACACACGACAACACACACAACATATCATATATATGTATATATATATACTATGTCGTGTGTGGTAGTGCTGTGCTGTAATGTGTAAAATAAAACTAAATTTAATAATAATAAAATCTTTTTAAACAATTATCCATTTTGGGATCTTCTTTTGAAAATATGAATTTTTGCCCCGTATGACCCATAACCAATACCTTTAATATATAATCTATATACTATATTATATATATAATATTATATATATAATATATATTATACTATATATATATATATGTGTGGTGTGTGAGTGTGGTGTGTGTGTGTGTGTGTGTGTGTTGGGACGGTAATTACCATTGATACATTATTATAGATATGTGTGTGTCGTGGTGTTTGCCGTGTGTGCGTGNGAGAGATTTATATAAAACAATGGCAGTTTATAGTGTGAATGGGAAGCTAATTTGCATATTGATCTTAAAAATTTGATTTTAATAAATATATGCTTACTATTATTGATTTCTAATTGTTTGGTTTTATCTTACTGAATATGAGCAAATATCTCAGATATAAATCTTAAAAGAAATCCATTAACAAGAACAAATAACTGTAATATTATTATTTACTTGCTATTTTAACTAAATAGTTGAATTAGGAAAATTTACCAATGAAAGACGGGAGTAATGGAAATTGATGGAAGAGTTATTTTCAAAGTTGTTCTATTTTTCAATCATACCCCCTCTGTTCCAAATCTTTTCATCTGCATTCTTATTCAGTTTCATTAGCCTTTCTAATTTAGCATATTTTATTATATTAAAACTTAAATACTTGCACTCGGAGGGTGCATATATTTGCTAGTACATATAATAGTATTTGATAATTTGCTTGAAGCATTGTTAAGTATATTATTATTTATTTATATTAAGAAGGCAATTGCAATGCGTATAGAAAGAATAAAATAATGTCCAGTGTCTAATCAATTTCGAAGAAACTTCATCATCAGAGACTGTTTTTGAAATGCACGCGGTCTTGTGTGTTTTTTGTTTTGGACGTTATGATCACGTGTCTCGTGGGTTGTTATAACGCCACGCGGAAGAGCCGTGATATCCGTTGTTCAATCAATTTCAATTTCATTCCTTTTATTTATTTATCTATTTATTTATATATTCGTGGAAACCAAATATGGATTTCAAGGTGAAAGTCGAATTATTTTTCTTCCTGCGACTATCTGAGCAGGTAAAGTAGTTATGGGGAAGTGGTTTGATAAAATACTTTGCCAACTACTCGTTTCTTTTCCAACCGTCGTGATATGTCAACTCGAGGCAGGTATTTACCCAACCCGTTCATAACAGGGAGGATGTGGCACAAGGTCACAAGTATGGGGCATCCAGTGGGATTCGAAGACGCTATTGAGTAGTCATGGATCTGGGAGACTCGCTTGCTAATTATTATACCAAAATGGGATGCCTATAGCATTTATCCAACTTGTTTGCCACGGATGGGATGTAACAAAGTTGGATGTATAGGACACCCAGTGATGATCGAAGTCGCTATTCAGTAGTAATGGATCTGTGAGACTAACTTGTTAACCATTACAACACAGTAGGATGCCCATTTTATCTATCCAACACGTTTGCCACAGACGGGATGTGCCACAATTATGACAGTATGGTGCATCCGGTGAGAATCGAACTCGGTTTTCAATTGTAACGGATGTGTTAACTCGCGTAAAAAAAAAAAAAAAAAAAAAAAAAAAAATGCGCAAGTTTTGTTTGATACGCGCGTTTCTTAAGACTTAAGGTTTTCGCTGATTTTTGTTGGGGATCCTAAAAAGCCACTGCTTCCGTTGTCAACCTTGGCAGCGTCCACCGAACCCTTAGGTGTCGGTGTCGGTTTTTACCGAAATGTAGGTCCCTCCGAATTCCTCATAAGAAATCGCAATAATCCATTCTTCGAATTCTTGTCGAATGTTTCTGGAATTGTTAATGTTATTTCAAGATGAGGGGAGGAAAGTTGAATGTGGGCGAGGCACAAGAAGGGCGGATACGCCAAAGATGAATGTCGAGCTGACGGCCAGTGTTGTCTTTCTTTGACTGATTTTAACATTGGGGCTTTGTTGTTGAGAGACACCGAGAACTGCGGGCGGTTTAGACAATTCCGGGACGTCTACAAGGTGCTGGGGGAGTGGAAGGAAATGTCCAAAATTCATTACGTGTAAATCTAGAGAAGAAGTTAAAAACCAAACATTAACTAGCTGATGTACTCGTATAAGCCAAGTGAAAAGTTACATTAATACTACAGTATGATCATTTAATTAATATGAAGACCTACGTGAACAAAGCGTCAGAAACGGATGGATAACGGATGTATTTCCCATTGAGGTCGGATGTCGGGGGTTTATTGCCATCTCAACCTCGGCATTTTTGTCTAAACTTGGACTTTCTCTACCAGACAAGAGGAAATACTTGAAAAAGATTCAGGAGAAAGCTCTAACTGCATCAGCGTGGATATGGCAGTCCTATATTGTGACATCAAACCGACAAAGTCTGGTGATATCGTGAGATACTGCTGGGGTGCTCTGGGTTAGTGGTAATGATGCTTCGGCCCCGAAACCATTCCTGAACCCAGAGTCATCATCTGATGAAGGCTTTGTTGGTTGTATTGCTACTGTGTAAATAGCAGTCATTGTATGAAGATTATATATATATATATATATATATATATATATATATATAGATAGATAGATAGATAGATAGATAGATAGATATTGAATTATCATTTTGTATGAAGATTATTGTATTGATATGTTTATATTGCCAAATAGTTCAATATGTAAAAACTATAATAATCTTAATTCAACTCGGTTATTTCCTATAAGTCTAACATGATCAAAATGGAACCACTCTTGACTGATAAATTATTTATTTATCTATTGATCTACTAGGGAAAAAAGATGGGGTTAGGGTTAGGGTTAGGGTTTAGGGTTAGTTTAAAGGGAAAATAGATAAATAATTTATCAGTCAAGAGTGATTCCCTTTGATCATTTTGTACTTATAGGAAATAACCTTCAACTCTCTCATTCTTTTTTTCTTTCTTTCCTTCTTTTTATCTTTTCATTATGTTCGATTGAAACAGATTAGCATTATCACTTGGATTTTCGGACTGTTGTCCGCATTTTTACTGTCATATACACAACAACGATATATCTTTCGGCCTTCTTCAGGTTTATCGTGTCGAACTCGGGAACCTTCTTGTCGAAATCAGGGGCCTTCATATCATAATCTGGAACCTTCACGGAACTTCGATACTTTATTTAAACCATTGGGGTAGATTGTTCTCATTCCGTTACCCCTGATCGGGTACAAATGTTAAGCTAAGTAAAAAAGGGATTCTATGTTATTTTTGCCCGTAGTCAGGATTGAACCTGCAACCTGCGATTGTCACTTAGAATGCTTATATAACCGTCGGTCGCTACCGAGCTAAAGGGCTCACAGAATCTCCGAAATTGGCCGTCAAGATCGGATTTTCTGCATCAACCACGGATTGCAGGGTATCTATATTTGCTGGAAGTCTAGCCCAATGCCCCACGTTGTGCTAAGATCTCAAACGACTAGAAATCTGCTATAGAAACTGATTTCCGAGGTTAATGGCGGCCGATTGGTTACACACAAAAAAGAATAAGGACTCTTTTCTCTTTTCAAAAATCAACAACATTTATATTCAAAAATACAAGAATACAAATAATTACTTCTCAAGGTTTGTGGGAGTGATGCTCCCGTAATTAAATACTTCTGGTCTTCTGCAAAGTATTGTGCAAAACAGTTCGTAAGTTGACTAAGTTTTCAAAATGGTCTTAGCTGAAGTCAGTTACTCTCAGCTCTCAGTATTGCGTTAATCTTGTCAGCTAGCCCGGTCAGCGCATGTGATCCTCAAGCAATCACAACGTCCTCTTTCAAGCGCAGCGTGGCTTAATCTGCCCTCAAGCCAAAAACGTCTGAGTTAAATAACATTTCGATCGGAACAATTTTATTTCCGGCCGGCATGAAGATATTGGGAATTTTTCTGCTCCTCCCACTCAAGCAGGGTAACCGCCCCCCTCTTGTTTCCAACCAGCCAATCAAATTTACTTCCGCTCACCAATCTGGGTGCCATCTCTTCCGGCCACTTGAATGTTTTTTAAATACATTCGACTTTCTTTAATTTCGATTTCAACAAGAGTTATCTCCATTCTTAAGTGTTAAGGAAACATAAAAAACAATAGATTCTCTTTAATTCCGGTTTCTTCATTTTCCGGTAATCTATAAAACAGGATTTATCTTTTTCCATGAGACTCAAGTCTGATTACATCAAAGACTTGTCTAGGAGCGGCTTCTCTCGCTTCTGGGAGTTCCGACCTACTTGAGATTTTACTACCGGCCACCATCGCCTCGACTGCCCGGTCGGGTCATTGCCGGATCGCCCATCTGTTTGTCAGCCGGCGAATTATATTTCCGTTTTTTTTTTTCTTGCAAGACCCTCTGTTTAAAGATAAGACCATACAAATCGTTCAAGATGGAATTCAAAAATATAAATCTTGATTATTTGGTGTTGCTTATTTCTTTTGATATTTGTCACCTCAGCTAAACAATAGACCATTCCGTTTCCAATATATACAGAAAAAATGGGAAGAAAAGGGATATGCTACACAGAAATATATAATTAGAAAGAGTGAAAGAAAGAAAGAGAGTAGGGGAAAGGTAGCAAGGGGGTGAGCGCGTGAAAGTGAATACGCTAATCTGTTTCTAAGATGAAAAGAAGGAAAATGAAAAAATGTAAGGCAGTAAAATCAAGATTATTATATTTTTTACGCATTGAACTATTTGGTAAAGTAACTATTAAGTAAACATATCAAACGGTGTAATAATTAAATTATCATACTCAGGTATATCAAGAGCTCCAACCAATTTATATATATATATATATATATATTATATATATATATATATATATATATATATATAAGGTCATCCATAGACATCGTGTTTCGATGTTTCACGTCTCATCAGTGTGGCTAGACACAACTAACTCCGATCATAAGTAAACACGACTGACTTTTTCGACTGTCCGATCCGTTAACCTCTAGGCCAGCTGCCGTTTAAGAAGCGTTGTTTTAACTGTTTTAAATACATACATCTGTGATATATATATATATATATATATATATATATATATATATATAATAGTAATTGGTAATTTGCTTGAAGCATTGTTAAGTATGTTATTATATATTAATGATTGGAAGGCAATTACAATGCATATAAAATAAAAACAAAAAGATGTTTTTTAGTCTTATAGATTTCAAAGTAAACTTTATCTTCAGAGACGGTTTTCAGAAATGGACGCGTTTTTTTATTTTCATTTTATATGCATTGTAATTGCCTTCCAATCATTAAATATATATATATATATATATATATATATATATATTATATATATATATATTTTCAGCAGTTCTGATGAAGGGGTTCAAATGTCCCCGAAAATTTAATTCTAAACTGCGTTTCTTATATTCTAAAACTGAGTTTCTTATATTTCACACCTAATGCTTTATACTAAATCCCAAACAGTATATGCTATAGACATATATATATATATATATATATATATAATATATATATATATATATATATATATGCGTGCCTACACTGGGGTATACGCTAGATCAGCAATTCATCTACACCCCCTACCGAGGTTGAGAATCTAATGGGTCGTATTCACTTACACTCCAAATGGCGGCGAGTGCAAACTCCTAATAGACGGGTGGAATGCCTATCGAGTAACAGGATTGCCAGTAAGATATATACCAAATATATCCATTGGCGTTCCCCACTCAAAAAGGCGTTGGAGGACGCGCATCCACGCTCGTACAAAGACACGCACTTGCAGAGACGCACATATATATACACACACACGCGCGCACATCATTCATGCCCACACATGCATGCACGCACGCCCGCACGCACTCACTCATACACATACAATGTCAGCCATCCACTCACTCACCCACTCATTCACTGACAGAAACGCAATGTCACCCACACATTACGGAAATATATAGCAATGAAATGTAACGGCTAATTGAATTTCATAAACAAGGTGTATTGTAAGTAATATTAGCGATTATCTCTCTCTCTCTCTCTCTCTCTCTATATATATATATATATATATATATATATATATATATATATATATATATATATATATACCGAGCCATCCTTTGCTGGGATTACACTTGTCAAGTTCATTTTCTATAAGAAAAAGTATCGAATTTTATGCGATACATGCGTTGTAAGTGCCTTCAAGTAAAAATTTAATATATACTATATATATATATGAGGAAAAAATGAGTAAAGAAAAGAAATGTAGATGGATAAAAATGAATTTTATCGATATCACTTTTAATCGATATCACTTACACATGTGTTTCGGTCTGTTTATCAAAAAAATAAAAATAAAAATACTACTCTGATGAAGGTCGGCAAAATCTGTGTACGGAACATTTTATGCATTTTTCCTATTATTCTTATCATCATCATTTCAACTCCATCTGATTATTTTAATAATAATAATAACGTAAATCCGTATACATTTTGATAAACAGACCGAAACACATGTGTAAGTGATATCGATTAAAAGTGATATCGATAAAATTCATTTTTATCCATCTACATTTCTTTTCTTTACTCATTTTTTCCTACTATTGTCGGATTCATTTCCCATTCTCACACACACACACACACACAACACACACACCACACACACACATATATATATATATATATATATATATATATATATATATATTATATATATATGTATAATCCAAAAGTCCAGAGAAGAAATCTTCCTTACGACACAAGAGTTTTATTTAAAAAAACCTGTCGCTCGCAGTTTGAGAGCTCAATGTGTGCTCTTAATGTTAGAGTCACAGAGCAAATATATGAGTAAAGAAATAACAAAAGACTTAGAGATTTAGCTTTATAGTCTATTTCAGGGAGCTTAGACAAATTGTCTAATTCTCCCGACTCATCAGATGCGAATGGTGAATTCTTTATTACTTTAAAGGCATTTGAAAACAGATTTTTTATTTTTTTTATTCTTTTAATTTTTTAAATTTTAAATTTTATATAAAATTTTAAAAATTAAAAGAATAAAAATAAATATATATATATATATATAATATATATATATATATATATATATATATATATATATAGTTAAGAATTAATGTAAAAATGAATTAATGAATGGAATAAATGAAAGAATCTTTTCCAAACGACCTCTTCCAAAAGAGAGGTCCCTAATGGAAATGCCTTCTTCACCTTCACCGGACTCTTTATTGAAGCATTGAATTAATGTAATTATTACATAAGATATTGGAGAAGATAAAGTGTCTTACCTTTGTGAGGTTATATTGAGAAATGCTTTAATTTTCTTTTCTATCTAATGTTGACTGTTCTACTTCCGGTAAAAAATTGCAACAATGTATTCTTTTGAATTTAAGATAAAAACGGTTAACTGGAAGATCCTGAATAGCTTTTACAATTACATATATATATATATATATATATATATATATATATATATATATATATAGAGAGAGAGAGAGAGAGAGAGAGAGAGAGAGAGAGAGAGGGAGAAGGGGGAGATTCGTTAGTAATCCTAAAGGTAACGTCTACAAAATATATTTTACAAAAAAGTTTTAACATGTATCTATTTTTCTATATATATATTTACCAACCCCTCCGCACGAGCAGGATGTGACACAAGGTCAATTTCTTAAGCGGAGTTTAACGGGTTTGAATTCAAAGTTTTCCTTCTCCTAAACTGGTTACCTAGCCATGGTTAAAGAACCCAGTCTGCCCTGCTATTTACCCATAGCTGGAGGGAGAGTAGGATTCATACCTTTCCCAAGGGTATTAGCGCTAAGTGAAATGCAATTACCACGTCCAGGATTTGAACTAGGGGCGACGAGTCCATTTCCCATGACTTTTACCATTACACCAAGCGCTTCTATTTTTCTATATAGTCGCCAGTTTGGCCCATGCATTTTTGTAATCGCAGTGACTATTTTTATATGTCCATGTCATACCAGCTCATTGCCATGTCGTTGAGGAAGCGATGAACATCGTCATCATTGCAAACTCCCTACACTACTTGCGGACGTTTTTGACATCCATGCACAACTCGCCGTACACTTCCGTTAATTGACGTTGAGTTTCAATCAGCTCACTGCTTTTGCTTTCAAAACCTAAATAAATGTAGTGTCAAGTGGGAACTCTATCAAAAAAAAATGTGTGTGTGTGTGTGTGTGTGTGTGTGTGTGTGTGTATATATATATATATATATATATATATATATATATATATAGATAGATAGATAGATAGATGTGAGGTATCCAAAACTTGGTAGTAAAGGATGATTCTATATGTGATTTCTAAGACACACTGTATTATTATTGTACGATCCAGTATCCATCTGATGAGACTTAATTTGGGGAGCTTTGTTAAATCAACTTATAAAGGACCCAATTTTGGTCGAAATAAATTTATGAAATAACGGTGTTAAGTTTTTCCTTCCTTTCCAGGATATATATATATATATATATATATATATATATATATATATATATATATTATATAATCCAAAAGTCCAGAGAAGAAATCTTCCTTACGACATAGGTTTTTTTTTAAAACAACTTGTCGCAGTTTGAGAGCTCAATGTGTGCTCTTATTGTTAGAGTCACAGAGCAAATTTATATTTAAATAAATAGAAAAGACTTAGAGATCTTGCATTATAGACTATTTCAGGGAGCTTAGACAAAAATGTCTAATTCTCCCGACTCATCAGATGCGAAGTCGGGAGAATTAGACTTTTTTGTCTAAGCTCCCTGAAATAGTCTATAATGAAAGATCTCTAAGTCTTTTATTATTTATTTAAATATATATATATATATATATATATATATATATATATATGCACGCAATGGTGAAGGCAGACAGACACTGTCTGAGGTATACCATGCGACAAACAGACAGACGCAAGAGCATATCGGGAAACAATTTCCTAGAACAATTATCGCAAACAGGCAACTTGTTTGTCCGTCCGAAATGACAGCCATCTTTGATCTCGATATTCCTGTGTTCGTTTCTACGGTCTGCCTCCCGACAATCCCACAGTCGCAACCAAAAAACAAAAAATGAAAGGAAACACATTTAACCAGATCGGGTGTGGCTCTCTGTTCGCTTGCGCCGAGACCACCTTTATAAAAAAAAAAAAAAAAAGAAATGAAAAAAAAAAGAAAGAAAAGAAAGAAAAGAAAAAGAAGAAAAAAAGAAGAGAAAAAAGAAAGAGGCGAAAAAAAGAAAGAAGGAAAGAAAGAAAGAATGCATGTGTATGTATGTAAGTTGTAAAGTCGACATCTGTTTCTTACCACTTAGCCAGGACTATACCAAGTAAACACCTGGCACCCATGCAAATGGGGTCTTTGACTGGAGATGGGGGAGGGCATCTGGCGCCCTAAATTACGACTAACCTATAATTATTTGGAACATTTCTTTAGCAAGGGGACCACTGCTATGTGAAATGCAAACAGCCTCGTCCAGGATTTGAATTCGGGTCACCAAGTCCATTCCCTGCAGTAATAACCATAGCACCACGTGTCTCCACCGTATAACATAAAGTGCATCTGGATTGTTTGGGGTCACCTTTTTTCTCTCTGACTTTGAGTTGTAGTAACTGTTATGTTGCATACTCATATTATACAGCGACGTATACTTATCATATATACAACTCTAGTATATTAACTTCTATAGTCTGTCGGTCTGTCTGTCTATCTGTCTCTATCTCTGTCTCTGTCTCTCTCTCTCTCTCTCCCTCTCACACACACACTCTCTCTGTTCCTCTTTTAGTCTGTGCATATCTATTTTTTATCTATCTCAGCTTATTTATCTTTCTTTCTCCTTATATCTATCTATCTATCTGTTACATAGACCTCGGCTTTGATCAAATAACTCATCTTTAAACTTGTAAACCGAACGAGTAATACTTTTTTGGTACTGCCAAACTGCCACTCGCTCGAGTTCTGCCGATGACATCAGCTTTAGACACGTCCACATTTTTTAATGAAAACAAAATTCTTTTCGCTTCACGAGTATAGCCATCGCTTAACGTGAACCCTAGACCTTCTTAGAAATGAAATATTTTACTTTTAAAACGTAATATTTTTTAGCTTAGAAAAAATTCATTTATTTTTGTTTTTGTTTCTTAATAAAGTTTTAACTCAAAGATCATCTTAATATTTATCGAGTGAGGGGAAACATGAAATGATTGTTTGATTTCTAAAAAAAAAAATGTTAAGATTCGTTCATATTATAATAATTGTTATTAAAAATTTATATAAAAATATAGAATCGTTTTATTTATAAATAAAAATGTAAATAAAATAAAAATCCGTAACTAAAGAAAAAATATTTGTAGAACCAGAAATTTACATGATTCAAAGTTGTTGTTTGTTTTTTTTAATTTAAAATTTTCTAAGCTAAAAAATATTACGTTTTAAAAGTAAAATAATTGTTTCATTTCTAAGTAGGTCTAGACTGTACACGTTAAGCGATGGCTGTACTCGTGAAGCGAAGAGAATTTTGTTTTCATAAAAATTTGTGGGCGTGTCTAAAGCTGATGTCATCGGCAGAACTCGAGCGAGTAGCAGTTTGGCAGTACCAAAAAAAGTATTACCGAACCGAACCGGAAACCAAAAAGGAACCCTGCATACTACACGGAATTCCCGCCTCTGGGTCTCTTAAATCGATTAACAATCTCTCTACGAATCTTGCACCAGGGACCAATTTTAATGAGATGGCCCTGCCTTGTTTTACTGACGCTATGATGTTATTCTACACACAGTATCGTGGGAGCATATCCTATTTCTTTGTGATATGGTAGCGATTGCATAGTCTTTTCCAGCTTTTAATATTCTTACCCCGTATCATCTGAACTTTCCAAGATGGTGGGGCGATCACCGCAGCAAAGTGTCTAACGATCTGGGAAAACTCATACCTTTCCTTGAGAAAGATATGAGCTCCCTCATCCGCCAGCTATGGTTTTAATAATAATAATACCACTACTGTTCTTCTACAAGGATAACTTTGGCATTGTACCATTGTACCATTAAACAAAGAAACCAAACCAAACCAAACCAACCCGAACTTTCGCAGAAGTGTCTGATAAATATTATATACCATGTTGTTGTAAAAAAAAAAATAGCTGTATGAGCAACATATATATTTGTCCAGAACAGCATGTAGTTCCAATTTAGTTTTTTTAATAGTTCCGTTAAAGTCCAAACGGTGCAGCAATTCAGTGGCACTGACACGGTGACAGCTTGGAAGAATACTCACTTAATTCTATCAGAAATTTTGTTAAAGAGATCAAATAAGACGATATATATATATATATATATATATTATATATATATATATATATATATAGAGAGAGAGAGAGAGAGAGGGAGATAGATAGATATAAAAGAAAGTTTGGTATGTACGTGTCGACCTATAACTCCGAAGTGAGGCGTCACTCAGATTCGAAATCTTGTATACACCTTAATACCCTTCTAACCAAGAAATACACCAAATTTTGGTATTGATTTTTACTGATTAAGGGATATGATTAATTAATTAAACAAAAATCAATCGATTTTCGGGAAGTATCGTATAGATGCTCCTGCTGCTGGGTCTATCAGCAGGAGCTTGCCTGCTGCATATATCCGCTTTTTGTTGGCTTGCAGTCATTTAGAATGTCCGTTACAACTATGACTAAATTTTAACGTAAAAACAAATCATTTTTGTCCATCATCTTTAAAATATTTATTTATTTTGAAATAAAATAAAATAATCTTTCTAAATGTGTCATTTGTATGTGTTTTTATCCATTAAATTATTTTTTACAGTGTGTTAAAAAATATTTTGCTTCAGACCGTCTTACTTTCAGTGGACGGCATGTTTCACTTTTGAACCCATAATTAAAAGGGCTAGATTAGATTAGATTTAAAAAAACAAAAACAATATGAGTCTAGGTAAAAAAAATCATACATAAGTTAATAGGTAGATATTCTAACCAAAAACAAGACATTAGGTTTATAAGTTCCCAAAATTCACACTGGGTTGTCCAATTGGACAAATGGCCTAGTGGATAAAGGAGTTGGGTTAAGACAGTTCTAAGTGGCAGTTATCTCTGGACTGCAGGTTCAATCCTGGTCAAGGGCAGCAGTAACATAGAATAATAATTAACACAGCTTAACGCCTCTACCCCAGCTATGGTTAGCGGAATGAGAACAGGATACCCCTGTGGGTTGGTTCAAAGTTCCGTGATGGCTCTCGATTACGACAAGAAGGTTCCCGATTACGACAAGAAGTTTCCCGAGCCCGACAAGTAATACCTGAAGAAGGCCGGAAGGCACATCGGCCGAAACGTTGTACAGATAACAATGAAGATGAGGACAATAGTCCGAATAACGCAGATAATACTACATACTAATAATATGCTATTGTATATACAACAAAATAGCGGTTTACAATGTGAACTGGAATGCTAATTTGCATATTGATTTTAAAAATTTGATTTTAATAAATATTTGCTTAATATCATTGATTTCTAATTGTTTGGTTTTATCTTAATGAATATAAACAAAGATCATGGGGATAAATCTTAAAAGACATCCAATAACAAGAAGAAATAAGTGTAATTTTACTTCCTATTTTAAGTAATAGTTAAATTAGAAAGATTTAGCAATGAAAGACGGGAATGATGGAAGAGTGAGTTTCAGTTGTTCTATTTTTCGTTTATACTCACTCTGTTTCAAATCTTTTTTATCTGTATTCTAATTTAGTCTCATTAGCCTTTCTAATTTGATATAATATTTGGTTACATTAAAACTTAAATACTTGCACTCGGAGGGTGCATATATTTGCTAGTTTATTCTAACAATCATATAATCCGCCCTGTCGGTGGGGCGTTAGAATGCACCGACTGCATCTCTGCAGAGGGGTAAGACTCCCCCAATAGGGCCACCTGTTGGCCGTGGGTGGCGACCCGTGATGCTTAAGGATAGAACCCAGGTGGATGAGCAGTTCATGACTTGCAATACTCCACTTTAGGCCGATCTTGGGCTAGACGGGTGGTCAGAGAGGCCCCCTCCGATCAATTGGCTGGCCATGTCAAGCCATAGCACCTATATGATTGTCCCAACCCAATTGCCCTTATGGCAACTTCCTTCTTATCATATGGGTGCTAGAAGGCGGTGGCTGAGGGTCTACATGTCCTGGGAATGACGTTAAACTCTACCTGATGGTGAGGTTCCAGTTCTGGAGGTTTGGGGAATGTGGAGCACCGCTTCATCACCATTGCTCCCTGGTCTACTCTGACCCGGAGTGGTAGTACCTGTTAGGGCCCCATCTATGGGTTGAATAGAAAAGCCATGAGTTTATAAACAAAATTGTATTATGCATTAAGAAAGAATTAATTTCACAACTTTGTCGGCATTAAATGACCCACCGAGGTTGATATGCCGTAAAACAAAACAAACAAACAATCATGTAATGGTTAGTTTTCACTTCCGCCGGTGTCTTTATGGTAAATATATACACAGAATATAATTCCAGGATACTATACAACGATAAAAACCGACAACCATACGAATGTTTTCGATGATCTAAATGATGATTCACTTAACAATTATGTATATATCATAAATATTGAAACAATAAATTCTACTGTGAGACTTTATTCAAACTAGACGGCCGGCAATAAACAAAATCTACTGTGAGACCGGAAGTGACGTATAAAGTCTTTAATAGAAACCACGCCATAGGTAATTACCTATAATACAGGAGGTGCTTATATATATATATATATATATATATATATATATATATATATATATATTTACCAACCCCTCCGCACGAGCAGGATGTGACACAAGATCAATTTCTTAAGCGGAGATTAACAGGTTTGAATTCAGAGTTTTTCCTTCTCCTAGACTAGTTACCTAGCCATGGTTAAATGGTTAAAGAACCCAGTCTGCCCTGCTATTTACCCATAGCTGGAGGGAGAGTAGGATTCATACCTTTCTCAAGGGTATTAGCGCTACGTGAAATGCAATTACCACCATATATATTATATATATATATATATATATATATATATATATATATATATAAATTTAGCAATGAAAGACGGAAATGATGGAAGAGTGAGTTTCAGTTGTTCTATTTTCGTTTATACTCACTTTGTTTCAAATCTATTTAGTCTCATTAGCCTTTCTAATTTGATATAATATTTGGTTACATTAAAGCTTAAATACTTGCACTCGGAGGGTGCATATATTTGCTAGTTTATTATAACAATCATATAATGGTTAGTTTTCACATCCGCCGGTGTCTTTATGGTAAATATATACCTAGAATATCATTCCAGGATACTATAAAAACAATAAAAACCGCCAACCATACGAATGTTTTAGATGATCTAAATGATGATTCCCCGAAATACTATGTATATATCATAAATATCGAATCAATAAATTCACCATAATAAATAACATTTATAAAATTGTTATTTTTCATCGAATATTTTTTCATTTCCTCAAAATTGCAGTTAATAGCACATTCAAGTTGCAGAAGTTTATTGTTTATCATGGAAGGGATTTTATTCAAACTAGACGACCAGCAATAAACAAAATCTACAATGAGACCGGAAATGACGTAATAAAGTCTTTAATAGAAACCAAACCATAGGTAATTACGTATAATACAGAAGGTGTTTATATTTATATATACTAGCAAAATAAAAAAAAACACCCTCGGGGCGATGTAAAAATAGATTTATGAAACATATTGCCTGAGGGGTGGGAGTTAAAAATTCAATGTCAGCGAGTTTGTACACTAAGTAAATAAAATCATCAAATTCCTTAAAGGATTAAAAAATAAAACAATTTGAAATGTAAACTTTAAATATGTATTAAAATAAAACAAACTATATATAGATATATAATACCAGTGATGTATTTATTAAAACTTGTTTTAAAAAAAAACAATGAGGACTGTCTAATGTTGCATGTACAAATTTTGAGTGTATTTATTCTATGTTATGACGATTTTGGGTAATGTGACGTAAGCAGTGACGTAGTTTTTGTTACAGACAAAAAACGGAAGCGAATCTCCATTATTAATAGATATATTTTTTCAAACTGGAGAGATTGCTCCCGAGAAGACCTGAACATGGATAAGAAAGGGAAACCTCAAGAGAGAAACTGAATCTCTTATAATAGCAGCACAAAATAATGCCATGAGGACCAATTATATCAAAGAGAAAATAGACAACACCCAACAGAATAACATGTGTAGGATGTGTGGAGGCAAAGACGAAACTTTTAATCACATAATAAGCGAATGCAGCAAACTAGCACAAAAGCATTATAAATACAGGCACGACTGGGCGGGAGAGCTGATCCACTGTGAATTATGCAAGAATGTTGACCATACTACAAATATTATATATTCGTAAACCAGAATTCATCTTAGATAACAAGACATAAGATTCTCAGGGAATTTGAGATGTGTACGGATTGCCTAATGCCGAGCAGAAGACCGCGCCTATTATTGATTGCTGGCATCCTTCCGTCTACTAAAGACGATGGCGTAGTGTCCACCTTTTTTCTATCTGCAACTGCGCGAGTGGCTGAATAAACCATTTTTTTAATGGCAATCTCTGGTGCAGTGACTGCAAACAAAGAGTGAAGCTTTTTCTCGTGAAAAATTAATGCTAATATTAATAACATCTCGGACATCTATTAAATAATAATAAACTAATAGCAAGTTCAACTATTTGTGCATCTCCTTTCGCAGTGTTGTATCATTCACAGCCTCGTTATGGTAACCACTTCACTTCGACTCTCGACTCACACTTTACAGTTCTCCATTCCGCCTTTTCGAACAACCACAATCCTCGTCACAAACAACCCTTCCCTGATTCGTCCCTTTGATCGTCCACTCTTTTTATTCACATCCCCTCCTCTCTCTCTCTCTCTCTCTCTCTCTCTCTCTCTCTCTTCTCTCTCTCTCTCTCTCTCTCTCTCTGTTTCCGTATTTCTTAACAGTCTAATGCCATACCTAAACAAAAACCATTTCCCCCTTTTGCCTTCCAACGATTTTTTTTTGTTTTTTTTCTTTTCCTTTTTCCGTTTTATTCCGTTCCACTTTTTAACAGGGCCCCTGTCCGAACCTTTTCCCCCGTCTTCGACGAATCTCTTTTTATTTTATTTTATTTTTATTTTTCCTTTTATCTATTTTGATATTTATTTTTACATTATTATTTATTTTACTTCCCTCCTAACACTCCTGCTTGTTCTCATGCCTGTTCTTTTAAGAGAGTAGGAGGAATATTTTAGTTCCTCAAGCCTTCAGTTTTCTCTTCCTTTTTCCTTTAAGCCCTGTCGGCTGGGGCGTTAGAATGCATCGACTGCACCTCTGCAGAGGGGTAAGACCTCCCCCAATGGAGCGACCTGTTGGTCGTGGGAGGCGACCTGTGATGCTTAGATAGAACCCAGGTGGTTCAGCAGTCCATGACTTGGCCCTTTCTTGGGCTAGACAGGCGGTCGGAGAGGTCCCCTCCAATCAATCGGCTGGTCACGTCAAGCCCTAGCACCTATATGATTTTCCCAACCCTATTTCCCTTATGGCTAGCCCCAACCCTTTTTATCATATGGGTGCTAGAAGGCGGTGACTGAGGGTCTCCATGTCCTGGGAATGACGTTAAACTCTATCTGATGGTGAGGTTCCAGTTTTGGAGGTTTGGGGAACGTGGAGCACCCTTTCAGCACCATTGCTCCCTGGTCCACTCTGAGTGGTAGTACCTGTTAGGGTCCCATCTATGGGTTAAATAGAATAATGTATTTATAAAAAAATTGTGTATCCATTAAAAATGCCACCATTGGTCTCAAAGCAGCCTGTTAGCCACTTATCATCAAGACAACGCACCCGTGAAAAGCAAAATAATATATATATATATATATATATATATATATATATATATATAAGGACCTGATGGTAGGTGTAGCGTCCCACCTCAGATACAAAAACAATCTCCTTTGTCTAGCGCTAGTGAAAGGGGGATATACTCCTTCACTGTCTGGCTGATAGTGATATATATATATATATAATTAATATATATATATATGTTGAAAGATAAATGTTGTATGGATAAAAATATTTATTGAAATGCTGACACCTGTTTCGACCAAGTGTTTGACCTCAGATACATTGTATTTTATTCATTATCATTTTAAATACAAAAAAAATCCATACAGCATTTTCTTTTTTTTTATCTTTCAACGTAATTGTCGGATTCGCTTCCATTTTTCAACTTATATATATATATATATATATTATATATATATAATATATATATATATATATAATATATATATATATATATATATATATATATATATATATATAGGTATCCAAAAATGGTAGTAACGGATGATTCTACATGGGATCTTGAAAATTACACTGTATAATTATTTTAGTAGGTGCAAATACAAGGATTTTTATAAATGTATAATGCATAATAATCTATTTTAGATTAAATACAGAGCAATATTTACCTTTGAAAGGAAGGAAAAACTCAATAACCCGTCATTCTGTAATAAATTTATTTCGCCCAAAACTTAAAAGGCTTTTAGAAATTTAAATCAATTCATAAAACTCCTTAAATTTTCAGTCTCATCAGACAGGCAGAGACTGAAAACTTAAGGAGTTTTTGAAATTGATATAAATTTCTAAATGTCTTTTAAGTTTTGGCTAATTCATATTTACTAGCAAAATATAAAAAAAACGGCCCCCCGGGCGATGTAAAAATACATTTTTGAAAGATATTGCTTGAGGAAGTGGAAGTTAAAAATTAAACGTCGGAGAGTTTGAACCATAAATCATGAAATCATCAAATTTATTAAAGGAGTAAAAAAAAAACAATTTGAAATCGAAACTAAGTTCTATTAACTTCAAATATCTATTAAAATAAAACAAGCTATATATAAATATATGAGACTGGGGATGTATCTATTAAAACTTGTTTTAAAAACACAATGAGTAATACCTAATGTTGCATGCTCAAATTTTGAGTGTATTTATTCTATGTTATGACGATATCAGAATGGCGGTTTATTGAGTTTTTCCTTCCTTTCAAATATATATATATATATATATATATATATATATATATATATATATATAGTAAAGTAAAAAATGACAAAAGACTTAGAATTTTGCATTATAGTCTATTCAGGAACCTTAGACAAAGTGATTTGGGAGAGTTAGACACATTGTCTAAGCTTCCTGAAGTCTTTTTTTATATTTTTACTTATGAATTTGCTATGTGACTCTAACAATAAGAGCACACATTGAGCTCTGCAAACTGCGACAGGTTTAAAAAAAAAGAACTCCTATGTCATAAGGAAGATTTCTCCTCCGGGTTTTTGGATTTTTTATATATATATATATCTTATTATAATGGAGATTGTGGATTTGTCTGTCTGTAACCGAAACTATATTACTATACAAGTCACAATTCCCTTTGTTATTTACATCACATTCCCCATGATTTTATTTTTTTATTTAAACCTCAATTATTAGTAAAATTGTTTTACATCATTAAGACTGTTAAACATATCTACATACTAATAACATGCAATTGTATTTATATATACAACGGTTCACAGTGTGAATGGGAAGGCTAATTTGCATATTGATCTTAAAAATTTGATTTTAATAAATATATGCTTAGTATTATTGATTTCTAATTGTTTGGTTTTATCTTATTGAATATGAATAAAAATCTCGGGGATAAATCTTAAAAGAAATCCATTAACAAGAATAAATAACTGGAATTTTATTCTTTACTTCCTACTTTAACTAAATAGTTAAATTAGGAAAATTTACCAATGAAAGACGGGAGTAATAGAAAATGATGGAAGAGTTAGTTTCAAAGTTGTTCTATTTTTCGTTTATACCCCCTCTGTTCCAAATATTTTTATCTGAATTCTTATTCAGTTTCATTAGCCTTTCTAATTTAACATGATATTTTATTATAATAAAACTTAAATACCTGCACCCGGAGGGTGCATATATTTGCTAGTATATATAATTTTGCTTAGATTTAATAGTTTGACGGACTAAAAAATAAGACTGATCTTTTTATTGTGACCTTGTGTCAAACTAATAAAAAAATTTAAAATGCGCTATCGATAAACAAGAAATCCTTGAAATGCATGCGCACACACAAACACAATATTCACCCCTTGTCCGGACCAACAAGAGAAAAAAAAATAAAATAAAGAAGATTAAAATAGAATAAATTTTAAAAAAACAAAAAACAAAAAAAAACAATCCTCCATTTGATTAAATCCTGGGCTAACATCGAATCCTTTTTCTTGGCATCTTCAGTGGTGTCGAGCAAGCACCCAACGGACGGTCATCTTTTTTTAAAAAAATCTCCCTTCTGTTTGGCTCTTCGCCTCCTGCAAAAAAGCCCCTTCAATTCGACGACTTAAAAAGGCGTGACAAGTGTCGCGCAGAGGCAACGGATCGGCCCTTATACTTCCACTCCCAGATGCATTATGGATTCGCAAAGCCGCCATAGCAAAGCTTCTTCTCCCTGACCGAGTGGAGGCACTTAACAGTACAATGGTGGTTTTTCCGTTTTCACAATAACGAGAGAATAGGCTTTGGTTTGAAGTGCGGGGCGAGCGCTTGAAGTGCGGGTGCGCCGAATGTATTTGTTCTTCGCGTGCGCATGCGTGCGCCTATATCTCTTTGTGTACGCCTTTTTTTCTCATTACGTAGTATCTTTTAAGAGTGAAAAAACATATATGACAACACACACGCGCGTGCACACACACACACACACACACACACAGGAACACGCACACAGTTATTTATTTCGGTACGTAATCTATTTCGATCTCTCTCTCTCTCTCTCTCTATATATATATATATATATATATATATATATATATTAAAAGTCCGTAGAATTTTTATATCTGCATAAATTGTACTCATCTCACAATTATCATTATATATATATATATATATATATATATATATATATATAAGTAAAGAAAACACAAAAGAGATTTGGCATTATAGTCTATTTCAAGGTGCTTAGACAAAGTGTCTAACTCTCCCAACTCATCAGATTTGCTCTGTGACTCTAACATTAAGAGCACACATTGAGCTCTCAAACTGCGACTTAGTTTTGTTTAAATAAAACTCTTGTGTCGTAAGGAAGATTTCTTCTCTGGACTTTTGGATTATATATATATATTATATATATATATATATATATATATATATATATATATATAAATATATATAGATATATATATATCAGTGTATGTGTAATAATGATAATAATAATAATAATAATAATAATAATAATAGCAGAGGAAAAGAGTTAAGGGTCTACCATGGTTTCAATCCAAATGATTTCACCAGGACACTAACATACACTAAACTAAGTCTATGTAATTCCTTAGTTAAAGCGGTAATTGGATACTATATATATATATATATATATATATATATATATATATATATATATATATATATAACCTAACTGAATAAATCACTAAAAGCAACTTCCAAACGAATAAAATTTGCACCAAACAAGCCCTCACTACAACCAATAACGCCCTGAGGACAACTGGAAATATGGGTGAAAAAATATGGGACATTTTCCCGACCATCTGGATCCCGATGTACGGAAAACAACAAGAAGACTTGAACCTCTACACTTGAAAACTATTAAGAAAAAATATTCCGTGGTCTTTAACAAAACCTTAAACAATTACTTGATGCCAAAACATACTATATATGTATCAATAAAATAAAAAAAAACTAAATTGAGTCAGATACTTCCAACCTAGGTTTCCCCAAAGGGTCTTCAGGATAACACTGAAGATCCTTAAGGTGAAACTTGGTGCATTGAGCACTTTTATACTTGTTAGCTTAGATTGACTATTTCGGTAACTTTTCTTTTTCCTGATTATTTTGTACATAATTTTGTATTTTGATTTTTTTTTCAAACTTTTCGGATGATTTGTAAAATTCGGATTTTTCTTTCTATTTGTAAAATTTCTTTATTTGCAAAATGGACTGTAGTCTTTTTTGTGTATGTGTGTGTGGGGGGGGGGGTCACCGGTCGAGCCAATAAAAATAAAATAAAAGGTTATATATATAAAATAAAATAAAAAGATATATATATATATATATATGTATGAATATATTATAAAAAAAGAAGGTCCGCAAAATGTATTATGTTTTCAGAAAAAAAATTATTCTTTTTATCTTACATATGCAACACGTGTTTCGGATCTTCGGGTATCTTCTTCAGGCTTTGATTGATAATATGAAAATATTTTCATATTCTAAAGAAGATACCAAAAGATCTGAAACACGTGTTGCATATGTAAGATAAAAAGAATAATTTTGCAGACCTTCTTTTTTATAAAATATTGAATTTTCTCCCGTTGGAACCAGAACAACATTATATATATATATATATATATAATATATATATATATATATATATATATATATATATAACCGTTACTACGGACGCCAGAGTGCAGAAACCAAGAGTTCTAGGCTCACGTGGTATATCCACTCACTCTATGCACAAGAATTACCATTTTACTGACCCAACAAGGTCTTTTCTGGTAGGAATTGGGGGATCTTTTTATATCTCAAAGTTCCAGAGAATTTTATGCATATACCACTTGTCAGTATGGTGAGATTTCAGCCTCTTGCACAGTTCCCAGTGGATCACCTTTCCCAATCAGTTGTGCCTAGTACTGTATTATTTTAATGCTAAATTGCTGCATTGGCATTTATAATATTTTTCTTGATTCTTACTTATGTAAGAACCCACAGAAGTTGCAGGTATATAAACAATGTTCTTTTGATAGAGAGATGAGAGAATTAGACAGAGTATCAGAGAGATATTTAGATGAGATGCATAACTTGCATAACTTACTTCTTTGCTTTGGCCGTTTGTGATCGTCTATGTCTTTGTTGTGGGGTTTTTAAGGGTAAAAAATAAGACAAACGACTGGTAACAATGGATATAAATGTATTGAACAAAAAGGAGTAGAAATTACAGAAAAGAAAGTGGAGATTGCGTCCGACCATACAGTTGCGAGCTGATTCGCGTTGCTTCGTCTCAAGCCATATTTGTTCCTGCTACTTATAGTAGTCGTCGGCGCATTCCATTTATGTACATAGGTTATATTATCTATAACAGTCTTCTTGTTTATTAACCAACAACGCTATGTTGCTTTTTAGAAACTTTATTCTTAACTAACTAACACATTACGAGCGAAGATGAATCCAGCTAAGGCAAGAAAAGTCTCTCTTACCTAAAATCCTGACTGGTACTGAGAACCTAACTAACTCTCACGTGACTTTACGTGATTTGTGGTTTTCCCGCGTCTGGGGTCAAAGTTCCCTAACGGTCTGTAACTTTCCATTTGGGCACTTTGTATTTCCGTTACACAGTATTGTCAATAATGATATATTTTTAAACAACCCCTCCGCACAAACAGGATGTGACACAAGGTCAATTTCTTAAGCGGAGTTTAACAGGTTTGAATTCAGAGTTTTCCTTCTCCTAGACCGGTTGCCTAACCAAGGTTAAAGAGCCCAATCTGCCATGCTGTTTACCCATAGCTGGAGGGAGAGTAGAATTCATACATTTCCCAAGGGTATTAGCGCTAAGTGAAATGCAATTACCACGTCCAGGATTTGAACTCGGGGCGACGAGTCTATTTCCTATTACTTTAACCATTACACCACGTGCTACCATAGATTATGCAACACATAGAAGATAAAGGAAATTAAGCGACATTTACTGTTGTGCCTTTTTTTATTTATTTATCAGTCCACTCACTTTAAATTCTAGTATGTATTGAATCATCATCATCATCATCATCATCTCATGCTAGCAGCACGGGTATCCATGAGAATCTCTCACCAACCTTTCATTGTCCCTATCTGGTCCATCGTGCAGCATTCTGTATCCATGCAGAGTTGGTTAATGTATGTCTTTGTTGGACGGCCCGCCCTAGAGTTTCCATGTGCTACCTTCCACATGAGAACGTTGCTTATGAGATCGTCCTTGTTTCCCCAGCAGTGTCCAGCATGTCTTGTTCGTCTCACTCGGATGGTTTGTGTGATAGGGGGCAAGTGGCAGTACAGCTGCTTTCTTGTGGGATGTTATTTCCACGATTTGGACCGAGAACGTCGCTTATGAGCTCATCCTTGCTTCTCCAGCAGTGCCCTGCATGCCTTGTCCATCTCACTCGAATGGTTTGTGAGATGGGGGGCAGGTTGCCATACAGCTGTTTCCTCGTGGGGTACGATTTGTTCAAGATGGCACACAGCATTCTTGTGCAGCTCTCCCAACTCGCTTAGTGTTTTGTTATGGTCTAGGTGGTGCCGCCATACAGTAGCACTGATACACCTACGGCCTGGAAGAATTGTCGCTTTAACTTGTCAGTGAGATCAGATTTCCATATGAGTGATAATCTGTTTAAAGCAGACCATGCGTTTCCTATGCGTGCATTAACATCGCAAGGTATTGAATAGACCTTCCTTAACAATGCGAGATGAAACCCCGTTTAAATGTACTAGTACAAAAACTATAGTACAAAATAAAAAAACACCCTCCGGGCGATGTAAAAATAGATTTTTGAAACATATTGTCTGAGGGGTGGGACTAAAAAATTCAATGACAGCGAGTTTGTACCCTAAGTAAGTAAAATCATCAAATTCATTAAAGCATTAAAAAATAAAACAATTTGAAATGTAAACTTTAAATATATATTAAAATAAAACAAACTATATATAGATATATAATACCAGTCATGTATTGATTAAAACTTGTTTTAAAAAACAATGAGGACTGTCTAATGTTGCATGTGAAAATTTTCAGTGTATTTATTGAATAAATACACTCGAAATGTTATTGTATGTTATGACGATTTTGGGTAATGTGACGTAAGCAGTGATGTAGTTTTTGTTACAGACAAAAACCGGAAGCGAATCTCCATTATTAATAGATGATAGTCTCACGGATACAAAGTCTCCTTAACACTAACAGGACTTTAATTTAAATAGTATACTTCGAAAAAAGAATTTACTTTACTTAAAAAAAGTTACTTTTAAGAGTTTTTTTCTATCGAATACAATAATTTTTTTAGGTCGGTATAGCTCAGTCGGTAAAGCGTCGGACTAGGAACCACAAGGTTCCGTGTTCGATACCGGCCCACGCTCACTCAGCGTATGAGTAGCACAGGGATCTGTGCGGTAAAGTGAGGAGCTGGTGGTAGGTGTGGCGCTCCACCCAGACGCCAAAAACAATCTCCCAGGTCTAGCGCTAGTGAAAAGAGGATAGACTCCCTCGCTGTCTGGCTGATACCGACTTTAGGACATAGCGACGACTTTACTTTTTTACTATTTGACGCGTGGATTTTGTTTTTAATTTTTAATGATTGAATGGTATGATCCAGTGATTGACGTATGAATGACCGAAACAAGACAAAAAATGAAATAAAATAAAAAATAAAAAAAAATGAAAATAAACAAACAAACAAAGAAAAACAAACAACTAATAAACAAAGTTTAATATTATCAGGAATGGCAACCCAAGAGGAGACTCTATAAAAATTTAAAAAAATTACCAAGATTTAAAAAAAAGTTTCAATCACTAGCAATCAACAGCTAAACATCTGGTGTGAATATGAAAATGCATTAATATAATAACTGAAGATCATGGCGCCATAAACATTCTTAACAGACGTAATATTTGCTTTAACTCCCCCCCCGCCTCTCTCTCTCTCTCTCTCTCTCTCTCTCTCTCTCTCTCTCTCTCTCTCATTATATATATATATATATATATATATATATATATATATACATGTTTTGTTTGGACTCATTAACTTACTATTTCATATCAGTGATATATATATATATATATATATATCACTGATATGAAATAGTAAGTTAATGAGTCAAAAACATTCACCTTAATATAAGTCCACTTACTACAAATATATGTACAGGTGTGCAGTTAATTACTTATATACACCTATATCTGGTTCAGAATAATTGCAATACAACCAGACAGTAACGAGATTTATAAGGTAAAAATAAGTGTCTTTGTCCAGACGCACGAGCATGCATCCTTCAACCCCCACCCCATATATATATATATATATATATATATATATATATATATATATACTATCTTTTAATTGTCGACCGATTTTGCATATCTAGGCTCTTCAGCTGGTATTTGTTTTAAGAATGCGATTAATGAGATAATTCCATAATTATATCCATATTTCCTGATATTTTCTTCTACATGAATTGGAAAAGATTATACCGTTAATTTAAATAATTTGATCTAGTTTATTCAAGGTGTATTTTATGAGGCCAGAATGTTCAGCTATTAAAGAAAAGAAATGACGTCTTATCACTTATTAGTTTATTTACTGCTAAATAAAAAGTAAATTACGATCCATTAAGTTTGCTAATTCGAGTTTTTACAAGAATTAGAATATATAGAGCTGTTAACACATAACTTAAGAGAGTTGAAAATAGGAAAACTAAGTGTTTATTCTAATTTTTTTATATATACTAGCAAATATATGCACCCTCCGGGTGCAAGTATTTAAGTTTTAATGTAATAAAATGTTATATTAAATCAGAAAGGCTAATGAAACTAAATAAGAATGCAGATAAAAAGATTTTAGACGGGGGGGGGGGTATAATCGAAAAATAGAACACCTGAAGCTTACTCTTTCATCTCGTCTTTCATTGCTAAATTTTCCTAATTTAACTATTCAGTTAAAATAGGAAGTAAGGAATAAAATTACAATTATGTCTTCTTGTCAATGAATTTCTTTTAAGATGTATCCACAAGACTTTTGCTCATATTCATTAAGTTAAAACCAAATAATTAGAAATTAATAATACTAAGCATATATTTATTAAAATCAAATTTTTAAGATCAATATGCAAATTAGCCTTCCCGTTCACACTGTAAACCACTATTTTGTTGTATATATAAATACAATTGCATGTTATTCGAATGTAGATATGACCAATAGTAATAATAATGCAAAACAATTTTATTGATAATTGGGGTCTAGATAAAAATAAAATCACGGTGAATGTGACGTAAATAACTAAGGAAATTGTGACTTGAGTAGTAATATAGTTTCGGTTACAAACAGAAAAACACTCAATCTCCATTATAATAAGATTTTTACAGTCTCTACAACGGGATAATTTTTAGAGTTTTTTACAATCTCTACAACGGGATAAGTTTATTAAAAATATTTTTTACAGTCTCTACAACGAGATAATTATTTTCATATTTTTTTACAGACTCTACAATGGGTTAATATTTTAAAATCTTTTTTCCAGTCTCTAAAACGGGATGTTTTTTATATATTTTTTACAGTCTCTACAACGGGATAATATTTTGTAATACATGTTTACAGTCTCTACAACGGGATAATATTTTGTAATACATTTTTACAGTCTCTACAACGGGATAATATTTTGTTATACATTTTTACAGTCTCTACAACGGGATAATATTTTGTTATACATTTTTACAGTCTCTACAACGGGATAATATTTTGTTATACATTTTTACAATCTCTACAACGGGATGATTTTAAAATATTTTTTACAGTCTCTACAACGGGATAATATTTTGTTATACATTTTTACAGTCTCTACAACGGGATAATATTTTGTTATACATTTTTACAGTTTCTACAACGGGATAATATTTTGTAATACATTTTTACAATCTCTACAACGGGATGATTTTAAAATATTTGTTACAGTCTCTACAACGGGATAATATTTTGTTATACATTTTTACAGTCTCTACAACGGGATAATATTATACATTTTTACAACGGGATGATTTTAAAATATTTTGGTCTCTACAACGGGATAATATTTTGTTATACATTTTTACAGTCTCTACAACGGGATAATATTTTGTTATACATTTTTACAGTCTCTACAACGGGGTAATATTTTGTAATACATTTTTACAGTCTCTACAACGGGATAATATTTTGTAATACATTTTTACAGTCTCTACAACGGGATAATATTTTGTTATACATTTTTACAGTCTCTACAACGGGATAATATTTTGTTATACATTTTTACAGTCTCTACAACGGGATAATATTTTGTTATACATTTTTACAGTCTTTACAACGGAATAATTTTAAGAATTTTTTTACAGTCTCAACAACTGGATAATTTTTTTTTAGATATGTTTTACAATCTCTACAACGGGGTAATTTTTTAACAAAATTTTTACAGTCTCTACAACGGGATATTTTTTATATATTTTTACAGTCTCTATAACGGGATAATTTTTTTTGTTGTTGTATTTTTTACAGTCTCTGCAACGGGATAGTTTTTTTTTTGTATTTTTTATTGTCTCTGCAACGGGATAATTTAAGAAAATATTTTTTACAATCTCTACAACGGGATAATTCTTTTATATATTTCTTAGTCTCTACAACGGGATAAATTTTTTAATATATTTTTTACAGTCTCTACAACGGGATAATTTAAAAAAATATTTTTTATAGTCTCTACAACGGGATAATTTTATGAATAAAAATCTGTCTCTGTCAAAAGGGCGCATTTTCGCAGTCTTTTTTCTCTTGAAGATGAGCTCTTTTCTCTTAACATCCTGTTAAGAATTTTCTAAGTCCAGAGCATTACTATAAGGATATATTTAAAAAATGGCTAAAAATGATATTTGCATCTAAAATTACCTTAAATCAAAGACTCCTAAATATGTTTAATATTACATTTAAACAAAAGCTATCATTTGGGGTGGATTAGGAAAACGAAGGAGACTTCCGGGCGGGTGGAATGAGGTGGTATAGGACTTTAAGAGTTTTAAACGTGACTTCTCATTCGGTAGAGCGTCAAGGCAGGGTTAGGGTTAGGGTTAAAGCGTCAACCTTGGAATCACAAGGTTCGATAACAGCCCTCGCCAAGTCAGCGTGTGAGTAGCACATGAATCTATGCCGTAAAGTGATGAGCTGAGGGTTGGTGTGGCACTCCATCTCAGATGCTAAACATTGATTTCCTTCGTCTATCGCTAGTGAAAAGGAGATAGACACCCTCGCTGTCTGGCTGATACCAACATTAGGCTGCTCTGCCGACTTTACTTTTACTTTATTTCATGGTTATAATAAAGAAATTCCCGGATTTTATAACATGGGTAATTCTATGTCAAAGCCCCCAGGCCATGTCACTCACCCCCTTCAATTTTTCTTGACTTTCAGACTTTTTCGATTGCTTTTTTGGATTTCTTGGGTACAAACACCAAAATATCTTTTTGGTATAGATAATGTTTAATATATGTGAAATAATAATGGAAAAAATGTTATCATAGATTTATTGCAACATTGGGATATTGATATTGCTATGAAAAAAATTCTGGATTCCTTGGGCAAAAATAATTTTATAACCCAATTTTTAGTAGTAGGTAAGCACTAGAACTCATTTAACAGACAAAAAAAGATTACAAAAATCGCTATTTTTCGCAAACTCCATCCAAATTTGGAGAGCTAAAAATCGACATAACTCTGTCAATTTTTGGAATTGGAAACTCAAAGTTTTGGAATTGTCTAAATTTAACACAGTCCACACCTGTACCAAAATTTCAGAAAAATTTGCTCAAAATATATCTTAAACCGCCAAAGATGACGTAAAATGTGTATTTTTAAAAAATAAAATTGCCCCCCCCCCCCTTTTTAAAATAAATTACCTAAAATTAAGGAAGTATCAGATTTTAATGAAATTTTTAGTGTTGATTTATCTATGAATGAATTTTATTCTATTTTAAAACTTTCTGATTTAATCAGGTATTTCTGCTATCGTAAATTGATATATAAAATTCATTTAAAATATGAAGCGTCTAATTTTAAGTTTCAGTTTTCATACTTTTGTATTCTAAAAAGATATTCTATTTAATAACTACTTTAGTTTAATAACGTTATCTTATAGTGTTTGTAGAAAAAACTCTATTGAAAATTTAGTCCCTCCTTTTAAACAGAACAAATATCGATGCATACAAAATTTCAGAAAAATTGAAGGAGGTGGGTGATAACTTTTTTCTGGATGATTTGACATGGAATTGCATATGTAAGTTTAAAATCTGTATTGAAGTGATGATTTACAGTTTTAATTTTTTTTTCTTTATAAAAGGTTAAAGAAAGGGTGGGTTGATGCTGTACCGAAATTTTGGTCGTACTTATGTATTAAGTGCTGTGTGAAATGCAGACAGCCCTGTCCTGGATTTGAACTAGTGTCGGCGCCCATTTTCTCTGACGATAATCGTAACCCATCGAGCGCCTCCTTTAAGATATGCGCACCTATCAAGGATGCATGCATTTCCCTACGTGCACTTATCTGCACGCATTCCTCTATGTCAATGCATCTGACTCACAAAATAATTGAAAAACGATGAATGAATAAGAAGTGTTGTTATTATGCAATCAACGTAACGACATCGCTTGTGACTAAACAAACAAACAAACAAAAATACTGCTGGCTGCTCAGCAGTGAAAAAAATAAATAAATAAAACGTAGGCAAAATAAATTCAAGAAAACCAGACGACATTATCAGCCTCAAGCGAATGAGAAAGCGCGCGAGAATTCAAATGAATCGGAAATTTTAGAAGAGTTTTTTTTTTTTCTCGCGCGCTTTTGTCATTCCTAAAAATGAAAAATGAAAAAACGAAAGAATATATATTCTACAGTTTATTGGACT
>CM042147.1:124365505-124374643 GCA_023376005.1 Doryteuthis pealeii | reverse complement strand
ATAATAAGATATATATATATATATATATTAGGGAAGATACCGAATCCCTTAAGCATCTTTTCTTTGCATGACCGTTTCGTCACATCTGGCATTTTTGTAAATGCTTATTGGGGGTCAACAATTCATTTATCTTGGGAATCAATCCTTAAAGGATTGATCGACCAATATAATGATACTTGGGGCTGTCTCCTTTAGACGCGCCATTCCAGGCAATCGAATTCTTCAAAAGAACCGACTAGATTAAATGATGCTGACTAAAGTGTCCGTCGTAAGAAAAACCCCGACTTCGGAAAATACTCAGGTAAATGAATAAATAGAAGTGAGTGACCGAAAGAGGACGAGGGCGGACAACTAAATACGTACACGTTCACTTTGAAGTTACGTGTATTTCACACGTAATCCTTGGAGCAATTATTCGTTTGGGGTCTCTCTCGAGTAGGACTCCACCTCTGACTGTCATCACTACGGTATATACTGTGGTACCACCACACACACACACACACACACACACACACACACACATATATATTATATATATAATATATATATATATATATATATATAATATAAGTGTATTTTGCAGCATTTTTCTTTTATTACAAGTGTTGTTGAACTGTACAGACTTGTCGACGAGTTTTTGGTTGATCCTTTCTAATTTTCGGCCATCTTTTTGGTGTCGAGTGAACTGGTATAACAGTCACAAAAGTTCCGATACGAGCGCTTTCGGCAATACAGTTTTATATATATATATATATATATATAATATATATATATATATATATATATATATATATATTCTGTTTGTTCTTTATAGCAATAGAAGCATTAATCTTAAACGTAATAATACATTTTTTGAAAGCGAAGTAATGCAAAATATATGTTGAGAAAACATATTTATTAAATTCTTTGGTGTTAAATACTTAATATTTTCAGCATTAAACGCCATCTTCAGAGTATCTAATGTTTTGAAAGTTTATATCCTTGCTTGTTGAAATAGACCGTGGTGTAATAGACATCCGGTGAATGCGATTTTCTGATGTAAATATAGGACTCGACTGATTGCTATAAGAACAAAAAGAAATCTTTGATTCAATATGCCTAAGCGAGGCTTTATTTATAGCAAAAAAAAAAAAATGAAAATAAGAGAAGAAATGAAATATATCTGAAATTTCAAAAGTTCCCACAGAACGCCACACACGGGAATTAACGGAATATGACGGAATCAGTCGAGTCCTATATTTACATCAGAAAATCGCATTCACCGGATTATAACACCACGGTCTATTTCAACAAGCAAGGATATAAACTTTCAATATATATATATATATATATATATAATATTCTAAACTTATTGGTAAACCTTTCCGGTAAGAAAAAAACCTGGCAAATAGTTTGATAGTAAAAATATACTACCAAAATTCACCGGAGGAAAAATGAAAAAGGACAAGACCAAGAAGGTCGTACCAACCGAAAATAATCGATTAACACTATAACACTTGGCCAAAAGAACATATATATATATATATATATATATATATATATAAACCGCTAGAATGCAAAATTGCTCAATACCTAAGTAGAGCAATTAATATATATATTTATATGTTTATATATATATATATATATATATGTGTGTGTGTGTGTGTGTGTGTGTGTGTGTGTGTGTGATGAATGTTGGGAAACAATTTTGGCCTTGTTTTAGAAGCATTGAAAGCATATTCCTACGAAGAAGCAAACGTGGACTCCATAACACCGACATTATATATATATATAAGTAAGTAAAGTCGTCAGGGCGGCCTAATGTCAGTATGAGCCAGTCAGCGAGGGAGTCTATCCAATTTTCAATAGCGCTAGACCAAGAAGATTGTTTTTGGCTTCTGAGGTGGGGCGCCACACCTACCATCAGCTCCTTACTTTACCGCACAGATCCCTGTGCTACTCATACGCTGAGTTGGCGAGGACCGGTATCGAACTAGGAACCTTAGTGATCCCTTGACTTATGTGTGTACTAAATGTCACCATTGTATACCAGAATAATTACGCTACACAGTCCCCTCCAAAATATGTGTGTCCCGGGTATGAAATTAAACTGCTGATGAGGCTCCAGATCTGCAGCTCTAAGGAGTGTGTAGTACATCTTCATTTATTATTTGTTATTATTTCCAGGTCCACTCTGAACCAGGGTGGTAGTACCTGTTAGGGTCTCATCTATGTGTCAAATATATCTGTTTGAAAATTATTAATATTGGATTGGAATACTTGATAACTATGTAAATTATTTGTATTAAGAATTGGTACTTGAAGCTATAATTGTTTACAAAAGATTTTTATTATTAGTTACTTGAAACCACATAACTGTGTGAAAACGAATGAATATTATTAGATAGAAAAAGTTACTTGAAACCATAAAATTGCCAATAAGATATTAGTATTAGAATAGAATATTTGAAATTGTTCAACTGTATGCATGATATTTGAACTAGAAAGGAACATCTAATATTTATTATCATATTACTGTGTGCAAATAACTCTCGTAAGAAACAACTACATAAAAATATAAGTATAAACACAATCTTCGTGATTCCCTAACTTCTTGGTATAAAATAACCTTAAACTCGTTGATATGCTGGTAAAATTAACCACTGAATTTTTATATATATATATATATATATATATATATATATATATATGGCTGAACTTGCAAATCGGTCGGAAAATTAAAATATATTACAGATGCCCCAGAAAAAACAAAACCCAAATAATTTATTTATTTTCCCATTAAACTAACCCTAAACCCTAACCCTAGCTCTAACCCTAAACCTAAACCCTAACCCTAAATCCCCTAGTTAAAATTAACAGTTTTATTACAAAATTTGTGGGTTCTGTTTTTTCTGGGTCACCCAGTATACATAGTGCCCCAGAAAAAAAACCGAACCCAAATTATTTATTTACCCATTAAACTAACACTAAACCCCAACCCCAACCCCAACCCTAATCCTAAACCCTAACCCCAACCCTAACCCTAAACCCCCTAGTTAAAATTAACAGTTTTATTACAAAATTTGTGGGTTCTGTTTTTTCCTGGGTCACCCTAAATTTTCCGACCGATTTGCGAGTTTAGCCATATATATATATATATATATATATATATATATATATATATATATATATATATATATATAACACTTAAAAACAACTACACAAAAATATGAATACAAACCTACAATATTTGTCTGAATTTTTGAGATGAGACTTGATGAGTATAATTTTGATTTTTCGGACTCTTGTCCTTATCTTTTATGTGGTATGAAAAAAAAAAAACGTTTGGCCTCTGTATGATGGGCGAGCAAACACAATGACGTCATTATTTGAATAAGATCCTCAAAAGTTCTTTAACAGCTTGTTTGATCAACAGTCAGTCTATTAAAAATGATTTCCCAGATTGGGTCATTGCTATGATTGGATAGACAGCGAACACCTGAGGAAGGGCAGAAGATACAGTGGTCGAAACGTTGTGTTTTTACATGCCACAATAAAGATGGGTAAAACAGTCTTAAAAACAAAAATTATAAACGTACAATGAACGCGATTCCTTAATCTCTAGGCATTTTTTTTCAACTTCTGTGGGAGATATTTTAAGTTGGAAGAGGCTGCACATGCCCCAGTCCACTATCTTGGCAGTTTTGCAATTGGTCCAGTGGCAGGGGAAAGTCCGAGACGACTGGACTGCGGATCTGCTGCAGAGGACTCTCTCAGGTTGGCGTAACTTAGACCTATGTTGATATGCTGTTAAAATCAATCAACCATTGAAAAATATCTGCAATATTCTTTTTGTTTTTCATTCACTTGTTATTACGACATCTCATCACGTGATCTATAGATATTTTTTTAAAACTCAATTAAAAAGACATGTTTTTAGACTATCTTTTTGTTGTGATGTTAGTCCCAACAGTAAAAAGAAGTCAAGTCGAGATAGGGTAAAATAAGACAAGTGTATTTACAATCAATGGTACATGTACGACTAGCTTGTCGTTAACGGGAACAGTTCTCCCTTTACACTCGGTGTCTCACTATTTATAGTGAGAACCGGTGCATGTTCTCCACTGTAGGAACGGCCGGTACAACACTTTTTCTATTCAGCCCATAGATGGGACCATAATAGGTTCTACCTCTCCGGGTCAGAGTGAACCTGGGAGTAATGGCGATAAAGGGGTACTCCACACTCCCCAGAGCTCCAGTATTGAAACTTCACCACTAGATGCAGTTTAACACCAAACCCTGGCCACTAAGACCTTCAGCCACCACCTTCTAACATAAAAGATGAAAAAGGTTAGGGGTTTTCCATAAGGGACAATCATATAGGTAGGAGGGCTTAATGTGACCAGCAGATTGATTGGTAATGGATTCTCCGACTACCCATCTAGCTTAAAGTAGAGTGTTGCATGTCATTGTCTGCTCAGCTTTCAGGATTCCATCCTCAAGCATCGTAGGTCACAATCCAGCTTGACGCCTAATCCGATCTAGTTCTGGAACTCCCGGGGGTCGGATTACAGGACCACTGCCCATCTAGCTTAGTGGAGTATTGCATGTTATTGACTGCTCAGCTTTCAGGATTCCATCCTCAAGCATCATGGGTCACAATCCAGCTCGACGCTTAATCCGACCTAGTTCTGGAACCCCCTGGATTCGGATTACAGGACTGCTGCCCATCTAGCTTAAAGTGGAGTATTGCATGTGATTGACTGCTCAGCTTTCAGGATTCCATCCTCAAGCATCATGGGTCACAATCCAGCTTGACCCCTAATCCGACCTGGTTCTGGAACCCCCGGAGGACGGATTACAGGACCACTGCGTATCTAGCTTAAAGTGGAGTATTGCATGTCATTGACTGCTCAGCTTTCAGGATTCCATCCTTAAGCATCATAGGTCACCATCGAGCTCGACGCTTAATTCGACCTGGTTCTGGAACCCCCGGGAGTCGGATTACAGGACCACTGCCCATCTAGCTTAAAGTGGAGTATTGCATGTCATTGACTGCTCAGCTTTCAGGATTCCATCCTTAAGCATCATGGGTCACCATCTAGCTCAACGCCTAATCCGACCTGGTCCTGGAACCCCCGAATGTCGGATTACAGGACCGCTGCCCATCTAGCTTAAAGTGGAGTATTGCATGTCATTGACTGCTCAGCTTTCAGGATTCCATCCCTAAGCATCATGGGTCATCATCCATCACGACGCCTAATCCGACCTGGTTCTGGAACCCCCCGGAGGTCGGATTACAGGACCGGGACCAGATGAGTCATCACCTACGTTATAGTGTGGTTCACCCTTCTGCAGGGGCAGCTGGTGAGTGTTTGGCACCGTTGTCAGTGTAGACCTCCTGCCTTATCATAGCAAAGCTCAAAGTAGCCAAAAAATATGGCTCTTTGTTATCACTAGTTGCCGTCCGACAAGACTGAAAAATGGGGTCGTAGCCCTGTGTCAAACTGAGTTAAGCCTGGTAAATATCTCACAGGGCGTCTGCTGTTGAGCGATTGTTATCAAGCTCGCCGTGTAGATTACTCGTTGCGGTAGTAAATTCGATCTTCGCTTTAGATACATATGTTTCTCGGCCTCTCATAACAGACACAGAAAGGAATTGTGGCCGCTTCACGGGGTGCCTGCTCTACAGAGATAATTATTCGATAAGAAAGGGACGAAAAAAATTAGTTCATTCTATTATATAAGTCTGATATATTTTTCTTTGCATTAACTTGAAAACATATTTACCGTTTAGTTTTGATATATATATATATATATATATATATATATATATATATATATATGAAATTTAACATTTTGAAAAAACATATGATGTTTGTTATGTGATTGCTGACAGATCTGTTTCGACCAAATCGATAAGTTGGTCTTCATCAAAGAGCGACATAGATGGGAAGAAAGATATCCGTTAAAAAGACTGTTTACAGAAACGAACGCTGAATTCTTTTTAACGGATATCTTTCTTCCCATCTATGTCGCTCTTTGATGACGACCAACTTATCGATTTGGTCGAAACTGTACTGTCAGCAATTACATAACAAACCTCATATGTTTTTTCAAAATGTTAAATTTCATACTGTCGGATTGATTTCCATCTATTTTTCACATATATATATATATCCCTCCAGCTATGGGTTAAATAGTAGGGGAGTCTGGGCCCTTCAACCTTGGGTAGGTAAACAGTCTAGGAGAGGAATAACTCTGAATTCAAAATTCCCTCCAGCTATGGGTTAAATAGTAGGGAAGACTGGGCCCTTCAACCTTGAGTAGGTAACCAGTCTAGGAGAGGGATAACTCTGAATTCAAAATTCCTGAGGTCGGTCGTTGATTGGATTTGTGGCAACCCTTGATGCACCAATTCTTTCCTATCGACTGTGCCAAAAAGTGTGGATGGTCCAACACAAGCCTTCACCACTATAAACAAATCACTGTGTGGGTGTTCATTGTGTGTGTGAACCCTCATGCGTCGAAAATCGCGGAGAGAGTCCATAATATATATATATATATATATATATATATATATATATATATATATATATATAATATAATGAAAATGGAAGTGAATCCGACGGTATGTTGAAAAGAGAAAGAAAGGAAAGAAAGTATTGAATGGATAAAATAGGATATTTCAATTAAATTTAACTTACACGTGTTTCGGCCAGGAGTTTCAAAAAATAAAATTTAAAAAAATAATAATAGATAGAATAACACACATGGATAAACTCCTGACCGAAACACTTGTAAGTTAAATGAATTAAAATATCCTATTTTATCCATTCAATACTTTATTTCCTTTATTTATCTTTTCAACACACACACACACACACACACACAAACACACACACACACACACACACACTCATATATATACATATACATTCATATGTAGCGAAAGGTAGAAAAACACGGGATTTTGTAAAAAGTGGATGTTTATTGTAGGTAGTGATATCGACGTTATAACGTTTCGGTTTGTTAGACCTTCCTCAGGACGTTGGATTGAGTTCTTGCTTCAACGGTGAACATTTTCGTACTGGGAATTAGGAGGTCATGAATAGGAGGGGTGGCCAATTGTTGGTTTTAGCAGGGGTTGGTAGTGGGAGTTCTTTATTTTTTTTATTTTTATATTTTATTTCTTTATTTCCTTATTTCTCTCCCCCCCCACCGTATATATATATATATATATATATATATATATATATATATATATATATATATATATAATGAATGTATATATAGAATGTGATTAATTAATGCCAGAAAAAGATATCAGAATATCTGAAACACGTGTCGCAAATGTAAAATAATAATAATAATTTTTTTTAAATCCATTTTGCGGAACTTTTATATCTATATATATATATATATATATATATATATATATATATATATATATATATATATATAATATTAAGTCTTACCCCACGGCACCTCTGCAGAGGGGTAAGACTCCCCCAATGGGGCCACCTGTTGGCCGTGGGTGGCGACCCGTGATGCTTAAGAATAGAACCCAGGTGGATGAGCAGTTCATGACTTGCAATACTCCACTTTGGCCCTATCTTGGGCTAGACGGGCGGTCGGATCAATCGGCTGGTCACGTCAACCCCTGGCACCTATATGATTTTCCTAACCCTATTGTCCTTATGGCAAGCCCCAACCCCTTTTTATCATATGGGTGCTAGAAGGCGATGACTGAGGGGCTACATGTCCTGGGAATGACGTTAAACTCTATCTGATGGTGAGGTTCCAGTTTTGGAGGTTTGGGGAATGTGGAGCACCCCTTCATCACCATTGCTCCGTGGTCCACTCTGACTCGGAGTGGTAGTACCTGTTAGGGTCCCATCTATGGGTTAAATAGAAAAATGTATTTATAAACAAAATTGTATTATCCATTAAGAATTGATTTATTTCAAAACTTTATCGGCATTAAATGACCCACTGAGGTTGATATGCCGTAAAACAAAACAAAACAAAACTTTTTAGCAGTAACTCGGTGAAATCTTACCTCTTGGTATAAAATAACTCTAGACGGGTTGCCGTGCCAATAAAACCGACCAATAAAACCATTTTTACAGTAAATAATTTTACTGCATTTTTACAGCAAATAAGTTGTAATACTTTTCTATTGTAAATAACTTGTAATAAATTTCTGTAGTAAATAACTTGTAGTGCATTTCTGCAGTAAATGGTACTGCATTTCTATAGTAAGTAATTTATAATGCATGTCTATGACAAATAATTTGAAATGATTTTCTGCAATGGATAATTTGCAATGCTTTTCTAAAGAAAATAATTTGTACTGCATTTCTACAGTAAATTTTAATGCATTTATATAGGAAATTATTTTTAACAGCATTTCTACAGTAAAATGTTATGCCTTTCCATAGTAGATAATTTTCAATGCTTTCCTGCAGTAAATCACGAAGCATTTCTATAGAAAATACATTTCTACAATAAACTGTGATATTTTTCTACAATAAATAATCTATAATGCCTTTTTAGCAGTAACTCCCCCAAATCTTACCTCTCGGTATAAAATAACTCTAGACGGGTTGCCGTGCCAATAAAACCGATCAATAAAACCAAAGATGCCTGCATCCTTTACGAACCACCTGTATATGCACGTATGTCAGCACCAGTGCGACCATCCTGATTATTTCATGTTTTTTTTTTCTTCTCCTTTTTTTTACGGTAAGAATCTACCGTGTTCCTGTGTCTGGCAACATTTGGTAGAATGAAAGATTTGACATATTTGTTTAATAAATCCTAGCCGTGACATCACGGGTTACGTAAACAGATTGTTATCTAATAAAACGCCCGCTGTAGAATGAGAGTTAGTAAGCTAATCTCGCCGTGAATAGATGATGTGGAAGCTGGCCTAGTTCATTCGCTGAAGAGCGTGCGATATGTGGGTGGTCCACTATAGTGACCCCCGAGCCAAACAAACAAAAGATCCCTATGAGTATAGCTGTAGTTGTTCAGGATGTGCCAGATAGTTGACAACAGTGATTTTTAATTTTACGGATATATATATATATATATATATATATATATATATATATATATATATATATATATATATATTTACCACGAGCAGGATGC
>CM042147.1:124348005-124355505 GCA_023376005.1 Doryteuthis pealeii | reverse complement strand
TCAATTTCGTTCGATTGGTTGATTTAGAAAGCTTAACATGATATTCAAATTTAAATGGTATCAGAACGTCTCGCGTTCCGTACCTTTTAACAAACAAATTCAAGTACCGTCGGCGGGCCTGATAAAATGCCTTCGCAGACTGCATCCGGTCCGCGGGTAGTAGTTTGGTGACCCTTGCTCTTGGCGAATATACATATTTACCAACCTCTCCACACGAACAGGATGCGACACAACGTCATTTTCTTAAGCGGAGTTTAACAGGTTTGAATTCAAAACCTGTTAAAACGAAGGTTAAAGAGCCCAGTCTGCCCTACTATTTACCCATACCTGGAGGGAGAGTGGGATTCATACCTTTCCCAAGGGTATTAGCGCTAAGCGAAATGCAATTAACACGCCCAGGATTTGAACTCGGGGTGACGAGTCCATTTCCCATAACTTTAACCGTTACGCCACGCGCTTGGCGAATATAATTCGCCATACTCTGACTTCAGTCTCAAATCCATTACTTCTGTATACCGAATTTGACCCAGGCGGGATGACCCCATATTTGTGATACATCCTACTCGTTGCGAATGGGTTTGGTAAATACCTACTTTGCCTTCAGTACAGTTCCATAAAGCTCAACTATTAGTCAATTCTATTAGATTTAGTTTGGTTTGTTTTGTTTTACGGCATATCAACCTCGTTGGGTCATTTACTGCCGACAAAGTTTTGAAATAATTTCATTCTTAATGGATACTCAATTTTTTTATAAACACATTTTTCTATTTAACCCATAGATGGGACCCTAACAGGTACTACCACTCCAGATGGGTGTTCCACATTCCCCAGACCTCCAGAACTGGAACCTCACCATCAGATAGTGTTTAACGTCATTCCCAGGACATGAAGACCCTCAGCCATCCCCTTCTAGCATACAAAGGATAAAAAGGGTCACGGCTAGTCATAAGTGCAATAGGGTCGGGACAATCATATAGGTGCCTGGGCTTGACGTGACCAGCCGATTGATAAGAGGGTGGCTTTCCGACCGGCCGTCTAGCCTAAGTAAGGACCAAAGTGGAGTGTTGCATGTCATGGACTGCTTATCCACCTGGACTCCATCCTTAAGCATCACGGGTCACCACCCACGACCAACAAGTGGTCCCATTTAGGAGGGGTCTTACCCCTCTGCAGAGGTGCAGTCGGTGTATTCTAAAGCCCCAGCCAACAGAGCTAATACTATTAGACCTGCCATGTTGAAATATCAAACATATTCCATAGGAGAAATTTGAATTCAATGCTTCTTCGAAATATATTGTTTTATGGTTTAGTATTTTGCGCAACGCCTACTTTATGGTGTTCCCCTGACGGTAGGGTTTAACCCTAAACCTACATCTGGTAGACCAATGGAGAAGTGGAGTGTGTGGAAAATAGTCCCCCGTGATGAGAACCGGAACCGGAAACCGTCAGTCAGTGGGCAATCCCAAAAGCTATTATTAGACGTATGTTAAATATTGTTACTCTACACTGAAAAAATAGGGTGCATCTAAAGTAGTGGGTGCGACTGATATACCCCATCCATCACGGGCTGAATGTGACACAAGGTCAATTTATAAGAGGAGTACAGCTGGTTTAAATTCAGACTTTTCCTTCTCCTAGACTGGTTACCTAAACCAAAGCTCAAGAACCTTGTTGACCCATCTATTTTCCCATAGCTGGGAATAGATGGATTCGTGCATTTTTCAAGAGCATTGGCGTGAAGTGAAACGTAAACGGCTTTGTCTGGGATTTGAACTCGAGTCACCGATTCCACATCCTAAGACGATAACCGTTACGTTAAGCGCGGCTTCAATGTATTTTATGTAGTGATGTGGTGTTGCGGGTTAGACCAGCATCTATTTGGTCTGTAGTTTGTATCCCATACATTTTAAACTGTCTCCCGTGTTAGTGAAGTAGATCAATGATAAGGAATGAGCGCATTCCAGAAGTGGGAACACCAAGCAGTGTTTAACTGGTCTGAATTCAGAGTTTTCCTTCTCCGAGACTGGTTGCCTAACCAAAGTCAAAGATCCCAGTCTACCCTACTTTTTTTACACAATAGCTGGAGGGAGAGTAGTTGGATTCATACATTTCCCAAGGGTATTAGCGCTATGTGAACTGTAGCTTCGTCCAGGATTTGAACTCGGATCAACGAATGGGGTCGACGCCATTAATTTAATACAACTCACCGGTCGAGTGGCCGAAGCACACCGGACCCCCATCCCGAAGGACGGTTTGAGAGTGCCTGTTATTTACATGTACCCCACTTGTACACCATACGGCACAAGGCCTTTTTACATGGGACCACCCACAAGCCGAGACTCATGGGTGGTAGGTAGAAAAATTGCGCCGATCCCTTCGGCATTCCCCCTCAAGGGGGCGCCTCAGACGCTGGGCAATAAACCCAGCCCTGCCCCTTTAAGTCAAGGGGGCAGGTATTGCCTGGGGGGATAGCCCCCTGGGATCGACGCTAGTAATTTAACAAAACTCGCCGGTCCAGTAGCCGAAGCTTACCGGACCCCCGCCCCGAAGGACGGTTTGAGAGTTTATTTGTCTCATACCCCACACGCATGGACTGGGCACAAGGCCTCGTTTTAACATGGGCCCACCCACAAGCCGAAGCTAATTTGAACTCGGATCAACGAATCCATTTCCTACAACTCTGAACATTACATCATTATACCACACGCCCCCAACAATGTGTGATGCAAGTAAACTTAGGCAAGTGGTAATGGTAGCTTCATCAAGCTAATGTCTTACCATTCTTTTTTCTTAATTTTTACTTTTTTTATTTTTTAGATTCGATCAGTTATGATCAGACCTCGGACCAGTGGACACAGTGTATTTGCTGGTGAAACTTTTTTTTTATATTTCCTTTTAAGTGGTGATTCTATAATTGCTATACGGAGCTTTTCGCAATTATTTCATGTTATATCGTTATGATGCTGCTCTGAATATAAAATCAATATTGCCATGGGTTGAAAATTCTATCCAAAACAGCATCATTCTGACGTAATATGAAATGCGCGCGAAAATCTCTCTACGGATTCAACAGTCATAAGAAAAGTGTTTAAACGGCAAACGCACAGTTGACACCAGTCCAGGCCATATCCCTGTCAATAACTTTTGGAATCATCTAGACATAATTAAAATAAATAAATGTTAGTACACATATCACGTTAACTTTGTTAGAAAAGAAGAACTTATGGAAGATTTCAAGAATGCCTTACTATAGATGTTGACCATATCAACCTTCGTGGGTTATTTAATGCCAAAGTTATCCTTGTAAAGTAGTATTACTATTCAAACTAGATTGAAATAGAAATCTCTATACATACTGTGACGGAGAACGAGAAAGGAAAGGGAGCAAGACAATGTCTTGCCTGCCGGGATCGACCTCGCGTCCCCCCGCATGCAAAAACAAATGCGTTTTGGGCACTGGACGGACGCGAGGTTCGACTGGTGTGCCCGGATGTTTGGCTAATATGCCCATAAAATAACAAGTGGGTCGAGCGCTGGGCAGTCTGCAGCAGCAGTCGACGACGAAGCGCTTTTCAGTAAAGAAATGGATTTTAGTCGAACAGAAACAAAACTAAATAGGAAATATGTGATTTTGAACTGCTAAAGATTATTTCAACTACGACGACGGAATTTCCAGCTGCTAGACGAAGAATGTGCTGACCAACAGAGGGTCTGGCTTGTGAGAAGACGGAGAACTCACTTGTTTTTGGTTCCCCCCTCGGCGGGAGCTTGTTGATTCGAAGGTCTATTTCGCCCCATATATCCCCCCCCCCATTACACATCACATATTCTTCTGTAAATTTCACATCTTCACTTCTCAGCCACCAAAAATTTGATGATAGAATTCTGTTCAAGCTTGGAGCATTCTAGGAACTTTTGCCATTTTGAATATCTTCAAAAGAAATATTTTTTGTGGTATTAGAATTATTTTTTTCTATAAACCTCTTCCAAACAATTGCAGAGTTTTTTTTTATCGAAATAATTCTGAAAAAAAAATTGTTTTTCTTTTTTTTCTTTCTAAGAAGTTTCACTTATCTATTGAATGATCCTTGTATACTCAAAATAAAATAGAGAAACAAAAATCTTTCTTTCTTTGACACTATGAAATTACTGAAGCTAGGACGCGCACTTAGTGTAATGGTTATCATGGTAGGAAATGAAAATATGTCATGCTATGCTCCCTACCATCTACCTAATCATAGGGGTAATTTTCACCTTTAGTTGTCAAAATTCCTAGCATAAAATTGTGCGTGCGCATTATCCGAAATGAACTTAATTGTTATTAAGAATACATTATATGATATTTTTGTGTTAAAGCATGCAGTTGTATTTTTTCGAAAAGTTTCTAAGATTTGTGTATTTCGCATGGAGACTTTCAAAATGGCTAGCGGCTTGTTTCAAAGTGAAAGTCAGTTGGAAAAAAGTCAGTTGGAAAAAAGCATAAAATTATCTGAAATGAACTTAATTGTTATTAAGAACACATTTTATGATATTTTTGTGTTAAAGCATGCAGTTGTATTGTTTTCGAAAAAAAGTTTCTAAGATTAGTTTATTTCGCACGGAGACTTTCAAAATAGCTATCGGCTTGGTTCAAAGTGAAAGTCAAGGGAGGTTACTCTAATTGCCTTATTTGCTAGGAATCCTGACAACTAAAGGTGAAAATTTCCATCATAGGTAAGGTCGATGTGACTATAAATGTCTGAAAAAGGAGGTAAACATGAGAGTTTGTACCTGAAATTTAAAAATGTGTTCCTTTACTATATATATATATATATATATATATATATATATATATATATATATATATATTGATGACGTGCTCCTTTTGTAAATGTTATTTTCGTAGGAAAGCAATATCTGGCTGTATCCGAAAAAGAAAAAAAAATGAAAAGACGTTAAAAGGGTTGCGGCTAGTCATAAGGACAATAGGGTTGGGACAATCATATAGATGCTAGAGCTTGACGTTGCTGATTGATCGGAGGGGGCCTTTCCGACTGCTCATCTGGCCTATGTAAGTACCAAAGTGGAGTGTTGTATGTCATGGACTGCTTATCCACCTGGATTCCGTCCTTAAGCATCAATATCTGATTGTATCCGAAAAAGAAAAAAAATGGAAAGACGTTAACTTGATGGAATTTTGGGACTTTTTGTGAGTGGGTAATTTTCTACTAAAACCGGATTTTATTTTTTCTCGAGATGTATGATAATTATCAAAACGGATGTTATTAGCGATTATTCATTGTCAAATTCTACAACCATGAAACTAAGTGATTAGAATGGGGCCGGGTTGGCACAGTCGGTAGAGCGTTCGGTTAGAAACCACAAGGTTCCTAGTTTGATACCGGCCCTCGCTAATTCAGCGTATGAGTAGCATATAGGGATCTGTGCGGTAAAGTAAGGAGTTGATGGTAGGTAGCTCCACCTCAGACGCAAAGAATCTCCTTGGTCTAGCACTAGTGAAAAAAGGGATAGATTGGCTGATACCGACTTTAGGCCACCCCGATGAATTTACTTACTCATGGAGCAGTCAAAAAAAGAGTATAGTTCATATGTATATTTAAATAATTTTAAGCAATAGTTACAAAGGTGTAGTAAATATATACATTTTCAATGACTATTACACACACACACACACACACACACACACACACACCATATATATATATATATATATATGACCCATTGATTGATTGATTGTTAAATGTTAACCCGTTTAGGGCTATTTTATGCCTAGAGGTCAGGGAATCGCGTTACTTTATATTTACATCTTTGTGAATTTGTTTCTTTATAGTTATTTAATTTAAATTTTTTGAATAGGGTCCAATCAAATATAAATGATTTTAAATAGATCTATCTGACCCATAGATAGGACCCTAACAGGTACTACTACTCCTGGTCAGAGTGGACCTGAGAATAATGACAAGAAATAACTACTCCACGCTCCTCAGATCTCCACAACTGTAGCCTCCCCATCAGATGCAGTTTCATGGCATATACGATATATATATATATATATATATATATATATATATATTATATATATATATATATATATATATATATATATTGTTTTCAAAAGTTTAAAGTTGAAACAGTCTGTACGATGTTCTACACCGAATAATTCTTTACCGAAATTCACTTGTCATTATCATCTTCTAAAATTATCGAATTTTATGCGATATACGCATTGTTATTGCCTTCAAGCAAAAAAATATATAATAATAATATATATATATATATATATATTTATGTGTGTGTGTGTGTGTATGTGTGTGTGTTATTATACATATGCATATGTATAATTATATATACACACATATATATATATATATATATGTGTGTGTGTGTGTGTGTGTGTATAAATTAACCATAAATATTAATAACCGATGTTATAAAGATATGTCAACAAATGTAACTTTCAATTGAAAATGAAGGAAGTGTTCTGTCATTTATTTAGTTACCGTTTGTCATATTTTTAGGAAATCAACCCTTAATATTGCTCTAATGATGCTTATATATATATATATATATATATATATATATATATATATATATGAAAATACAACCTCTGTATATTTTTTATACTTACCTACCATCGGATTTATTTCGAGGATCATGAATATATGTATATACACACACACACACAAATAATATATAATATATATAATATATATATATATATATATATATATATATATGTGTGTGTGTGTATGTGTGGTGTGTGTGTGTGTTTGTGTGTGTCTGAGTGTGTTGCTTTATGTACTAATACATTATATATACCTCATATAATATGCCTACGTATGTAAGATTATTAAAACATCGTTATATATCCTTCTTCATTTTTATACTTATACAAAACTATTAATTTCTATCGATATATATATATATATATAATCTACATATATAACTGGTAACGAAAAAGCTTAACCCACCGCCTCATAACATATATATATTATATATATATATATATATATATATATATATATATATATATACATGCACACACAACACACACACATATTTTTTTTAAAAAAAACACAATGTATTCTATTTATTATATTTTAAATACAAAATAAAATGAAATAATAATAATAGAAAATATATTTAACAAATTTTTTTAATGGTTCAGAAAAATGGCCGTCATATTATATTTAAAGTAAAAATGTAAGAATACAGAAAATTTAAAGTGTTTAAAAAAAGATTATTTTTTGAAAGATTTGAGGGAACCTTACGGTTTAATCGTTTATGAGTAATATTCAGTAAATATTTATTGTAAAGCGTATGTTAATTTGATGTTTTATTTACTTGTACATTCATGTAATATCTATCTATCTATCTATCTATCTATCTATCTATATATATATATATATATATATATATATATATATATAGGTTAAATTATTATCATTGTTGGAGAATTGATTATAGAGGGCTCAATTACTTATGTAAGAGCTTTATTTA
>CM042147.1:124313005-124335505 GCA_023376005.1 Doryteuthis pealeii | reverse complement strand
ACTGTCATTTTATTCTTTACTTCCTCTTATAACTAAATACTTAAATTAGAAAAAATAACAATGAAAGACGAGAATGATGGAAGAGTAAGTTTCAGTTGTTCTATTTTTATTTATTATCTTTTATTATACTCCCTCTGTTTCAAATCTTTTTATCTGTATTCTTATTTAGTTTCATTAGCCTTTCTAATTTAATACAATATTTTATTACATTAAAACTTAAATACTTGCACCCGGAGGGTGCATATATTTGCTAGTATATATATATATATATATATATATATATATATATATAGATAGATATACAGGCACACACACACACAAAGAAACATACACATACAAACATGCATACATATATACAGATAGATGGATAGATTGATAGACAGCGAACAAGTAACTTAATATCTGAAAATATAACGAAACATTAAATGACGTCATATAAATATACATAGATCACATGATGTGTTGAATGTCATGTACGTACAACTGATAAATATACGTGTATATAAGCATATAAGTATTAAAACTATATTCAATTGGATAGACATTGAAAAAATACGTAAAACTTTATGTATACCATTTTGCGTGTTTACCGTAACAGTTATCTTTGTACAAAATGGATTCGGCGATCCGAGTTCAAATCCTGGTTGAGGCTGCTCACGTTTCATTTCGCACTTATGCCTTTTGGAAAAATTGTGCATCTATCTGCCCCCATCCCTAACTATGGAAAAATAACAGAGGAGAATGGATTCTTTAGCCTTGGATAGGGAACCAATCAAAGAAAAGGAAAAATTCTGAAATCAAGTCAGTTGCACCCCACTGTAAAATTTATCTGTATCTTACCCGAATGGTAAAATGTAATACGAATAAGTTCTGTTAGTTAATCTAATTCTTATACATATTCAGGTAAATGATACTTGATTCGCACCAGGGCTTACCATGTGTTTGTTACATAATTTATGAGCAGTCATGATTTATGAACGTACCTTTAGCCAGAATTTCAATAGGGTCCCTTAACTTAAAATCATGGGGTCTATGGAAACTTACCGGCAATTGACGGTTAATAGGCGAGCGACTGGGCGCTATGAAAATAAGCTTTTAGCAGATTCGACCCGGCTTTCAAGGAGTGCAGATGTTGGCCGTGGGTGGCGACCCGTGATGCTTAAGGATAGAGCCAAGGTGGATGAGCAGTTCATGACATGCAATACTCCACTTTGGCCCTATCTTGGGCTAGACGGCGGTCGGAGAGGCCCCCACCGATCAATCGGTTGGTCACGTCAAGCCCTAGCACCTATATGATTTTCCCAACCTATTGCTCTTATGGTAAGCCCCAACCCCTTTTTATCATATGCATAGTGGTAGTACCTGTTGGGGTCCCATCTATGGGTTAAATAGAAAAATGTATTCATAAAAAAATTGTATTATCCATTCAGAATTGATTTATTTCAAAACTTTATCGGCATTAAATGACCCACTGAGGTTGATATGCCGTAAAACAAAACAAACCATCAAACCATCAATTAGTTCTGTGCATATTTGTGTGGCCATCCCTTAGGCTTCAAACAAGAGCGCTTGTCCAGGGGAGATCCATTGGTTAAGCAATGTGCGATCTCTAGTAAAGAATCCTTTGGTTATTCCTTGGTGCTCTCCAGTCTTGCAGGTCCTTCGTCAATGAATGTAAATGGCATCTGTCAGTATCACCGATTAAGTAGTCAACCAACCACGTATTCGGGCTATTGATTGGCTGAGGTTTAAACCACGTGACCTCGCTTAGTCTATAAATTTAAGTGGTTTATTGCAGCACGGCTTATATCACAAAAATAAGCGCGTGATGTAATGGTTAAAGTCATGGGAAATGGATTCGTCGACCCGACCCGAGTTCAAATCCTGGACGTGGCAATTATTTCACTTAGCGCTAATACCCTTGGGAAAGGTATGAATCCTACTCTCCCTCCAGCTATGGTTAAATAGTAGGGCAGGCTGGGCTCTTTAACCTTGGTTAGGCAACCGGTCTAGGAGAAGGAAAACTCTGAATTCAAAACCTGTTGAACTCCACTTAAGAAATTAACATCCTGCTCGTGCGGAGGTTTTGGTAAATATATATATATCACAAAAATATTCCAACAGGTTGCCCTGCGGAACACCTGCAAAGGGGCGATAAGTGACAGGGACGGGTGGTGAGAGAGGACCATGGGAATTCATGTGGTCAGAGCGACCCGATCATAATCCACAGACTTTACCATTACTCATATGTAGTGCTTCCCGTTATTATGGAATGGTTAGCAAGCTAGCATTGCAGTTCCATCAGTATTGAATACAAGTGGATGCTGGATGCTCTATCACTGGATGTTCCATACTTGCGACCTTGGGAAACTTGTGTCCTGTGGCTTCGGCCTCTGTACCGATAAAGTAATTAACGGCGTGACCACAGCACGACCACCCATATATATAAATACCTGCTCCCTTGATTTAAAGGGCAGTGCTGAGTTTATTCCCAGTGCTTGAGGCGACCTTCTTGAGATGGAATGCCGACGGGATCTGCGCATTTTTTGTGCCTGAGCTTCGGTTCGTAAAAGATCCCACATTAAAACACCTTGTGTCATACTTGCATAAGTGGGATGCGACCTTGTGTCTTATCCACCCCTTGGTGAACGGCTTCGGTAAATATCTATGCGATTTGTAACACACATTTTTTAAAACGCTTTCCTTTCATATATACTAGAAGCGGTTATCCAGCATCGCCTGGGTAGAGGGGTGATTTTTTAAAATTTAGTCTCATAAATCCATTATTACTGAATCGTGAGTTGCTTTCCCACTGGATGGCCCATTAAAATCCACGCGTAAAAAACCTTGTGCTGATCCAGACACTGTGAAAAGAAAAATTCATGTCTACTACTTAAATAAATGCAAAAAAATTCCATACTGTTATCATTTAAATTCTATTTTCTAATTATCTTCATGAATATAAATCAAATCTCTATTATTTTTGCTCAAAAACCAAGCCCTGGTCATATTTAATATGTATATATATTGCTTTGTCATTAATTGTTTTATTTTCGAAGTTTCCTCCGGACATACATATACACACAACTGCCCTTTATATATGTATAGATAATATATTTGAACCAACCCCTACGCACGAGCAGGATGTGACAAAAGGTCAATTTATTAAGAGTTAAACAGGTTTATATTCAGAGTTTTCTTTCTCCTAGACCGGTTACCTAACCAAGGTTAAAGAAATCCAGTCTACCCAGCTGTTTACCCATAGCTGGAGGGAGAATTAGATTCATACCTTTCCCAAGGGTATTAGCACATCTTCGTCCAGGAATTGAACTCGGGTAGACGAGTCCATTTCCTATGACTCTAACCATTACATCACGCACATCTTTTCTTATATCATTGTTTTGTTATTGTTTTTTTTTTTGTTTTCTTTCTCCTTGACCGGTTGCCTAACCAAGGTTAAAGAACCCAGTCTGCCCAGCTATTTACCCATAGCTGGAGGGAGAATTGGATTCATACCTTTCCCAAGGGTATTAGCGCAATGTGAAATGCAAACATCTTCGTCCAGGAATTGAACTCGGGTAGACGAGTCCATTTCCTATGACTCTAACCATTAGACCACGTACCTCCTTTCTTATATCATTGTTTCGTTATTGTTGTTTTGTTTTTCTTTTTGTTGCGGTAGAAAAGAAAGCTAAGTAACAGAAAAATGTCTCATCCGGTTTTCTTTGATGACTTCAAAGACGTGTGAAGAAGACAGCGCCGTAAACGATAGAACGGGTTAGTGACACTGATTACATTCATGTAACACCGAGTGACAGATGCAATCATCTAAGCATTACATTATTCATATCTATCTATCTATCTATCTATCTATCTGTGGGAGTAAACTTTGAACGCTTATCAATGGACGGTTATGAATCATTTCTTCATATTTCCATACACAACTCATCCAAAAACATTATTCACCTCTTTAACAACAAAACTCTTTTTTTCCTTTACTTGTTTCATTTTGTCCTGAAGAAGGTTTCTATATAAACCGAAGTGTTCGAACGTCGACATTACGAGCATTAAGAAACTTCCATCCAGTGTAACATCCCGTGTTTGTTTACATTTCTCCACTATGTATGTATGTATGTATGTATATATATATGTATCTATCTATCTATCTATTTCTATATCTTCAAATCTGTGGAAGTTTTAGGTGTTGGACCTCTGTTCATAATATCAGCACGTTTATTTCCAACTATCTCTCTCTCTTTCTCTTCCCTCTCTCTTTCTCTTCCTCTCTCTCTCTCTCTCTCTCTCTCTCTCTCTCTTTCTTTCTATATATATATATATATATATATATATATATATAGTTCTATCAAAACAAATGTACTGGATTTCTTAACCATAAAAGAATGAAAATAAAGATAAAAAAAACGAACACATAAAAATCCAATAGACTGTATATATCTATTTACCCACTTACTTACCTATCTATCTATCTATTTACCTACCTACCTATCTAGCTATATATGTATCTCTCTCTCTCTCTCTCTCTCTCTCTCTCTCTCTCTCTATATATATATATATATATATATATATATATATATATATATATTATATATATATATATATCTTTTTGTTATGTATGCATGTATGCATGCATGTATATATATATATATATATATATATATATATATATATATATATATATATATATATATATATTTATATATCTTCAAATCTGTGGAAGTTGTAGGTTGTTGGACCTCTGTTCATAATATCAGCACGTTTATTTCCCACTATCTCTCTCTCTCTCTTCTCTCCTCTCTCTCTCTCTCTCTCTCTCTCTCTCTCTCTTCTTTATATATATATATATATATATATATATATATATATATATAGTTCTAGCAAAACAAATGTACTGGGTTTCTTAACCATAAAAGAATGAAAATAAAGATTAAAAAAAACGAACACATAAAAATCCAATAGACCGTATCTATCTATTTACCCACCTACTTACCTCTCTATCTATCTATTCACCTACCTACCTATCTAACTATCTAACTGTCTATGTATCTCTCTCTCTCTCTCTCTCTCTATATATATATATATATATATATATATATATATATGGTAGAAATGTGAGGAGGTTAATCCGACAGTATGTGGTACCACCATTGACCATTTCGGCACTCCCCACTCCAGAGAGAAGAAGAATCCACTAACTACCCCCAACTACACTTCCCCCTACTGACGACCTTCCGTTTTCAGCATTTTGAGAATTTCCATCATTGGAGTAAGAACTATATCCAAGTCCTGAAGATGGTCTAATAAGAGAACGAAACGTTGCACCGTCGACAATAAACATCAAGTTTCCACAACATCCCGTGTTTGTCTACTTTTCTCCACACATATATATATATATATATATATATATATATAATATATATATATATATGTATATCTTTTTGTTCACATCTTTTCACTCGCTTACTTCAATTTGTTCATATCGATTTAGTCTCATACATTAATCTATTGACGACATTTTGCACACGGATTTGATTAGTTGCGTCTCAGGTTAAGAAAATGGCAACAATGTTGACCCGGGATTAGACACCCCCTTTCCGTATGGGATGCTGACTCCAACACAAGTCTTCCTATTCATTGCCCTCTTTCGTAAGCTCACAAATCCAGTTATCTATCTATCCATCTATCATTCCATCTATCTTTCTCTCATCCCCCCTCTCTCTCCTCTCTCTCTCTCTCTCTCTCTCTCTCTCTCTCTCTCTCTCTTTATATATATATATATATATTATATATATATATATATATATATATATATATGAATAAGATATAATGAAAAAACAAACGATGTTTACAACTGAAATAGGCTCATCAGAAGAGAAAGTGTGCAAACCGTTTCGGGGCCCAATTCTCTTGACGGTTTTAAAAAGCAACACTCGGCCCATCCTCAACTAATATGAGGACCCTATTGCAATATAATGTATCAACCGCACGTGGGTCGGTCATCAACAAAAATATAAGACGGGAAAAAGACCGTTAGTAAAAACAGAACGCTGCTAGTCAAACGTTGGAATTAATCAAAAAAAAAAAAAAATATATATATGTGTGTGTGTGTGTGTGTGTGTGTGTGAGAAAGAATGAATAAAGAAAAGAAAGAACAGAATGGATAAGATGAATTTAATCAATATCACTTACACATGTGTTTCGTTCAGTTCATCTGTGTGAAAATATTCCGCACACAGAGAAGATTCGATCTTCATCAGAGTGAAATTTTATTTTGAATGAAAAAATTCGTTGGGGAAAAACGGAGAATTTTTAGAAATGTTCGAAGAGAAATGTTTTTAAAAATCACTTTTGGACTGACCGAAACACATGTGTAAGTGATATTGATTAAATTCATCTTCTATTATCCATTCTGTTCTTTCTTTTCTCAATTCATTCTTGCTCATATTGTCGGATTCATTTCCAATTTCCATTTTTACACACACACACACACACACATATATATATATATATATATATATATATATCTTATTATAATGGAGATTGTGTGTTTTTCTGTCTGTAACCGAAACTATATTACTAATCGAGTCACAATTAACATAATTATTTTCATCACATTCTTTATGATTTTATTTATATTTCAACTCAATTATTAAAAAATTGCTTCACCTTTTATTAGTGTTGTCCATATCTACATACTAATAACATGCAATTGTATTTATATATACAAAAACTAGCGGTTTGCAGTGTGAACGGGAAGGCTAATTTGCATATTGATATTAAAAATGTGATTTTATTAAATATGTGCTTAGTATTATTGATTTCTAACTGTTTGGTTTTATTTTAATGAATATAAGCAAAAATCTCTCCAATGAATCTTAAATGAAATCCATTAACAAGAAAAAATAAGTGTAATTTTATTCTTTATTTCGTAATTTAACTAAATAGTTAAATAAGTAAAATTCAGCAATGAAAGACGGCAGTGATGGAAGAGTAAGTTTCATTTCTATTTTTCTATTATAACCCCACTCTGTTTCAAATCTTTTTATCTGCATTCTTATTAGACTTTCTAATTTAATACGATATTTCATTACATTAAAACTTAAATACTTGCACCCGGAGGGTGCATATATTTGCTAGTATATATAAGAAAGATTCTGTAAGTATGTCTGTATGTATGTCTATATATTTATTTGTACAGCCACTGAGCGGACGTCTTTTTATAAAGAAAAATTGGCGGAGACTAGCAAAGGCCTGTGCTCAATAAAATCCATCCTCTACTTTTGTCATAGAAAGGGTTAAAATTGTCCCCCCGCCATTTTCAATAAGAAAAACTGAATAAAGACACAATCTAGGTATAAATCAATGATATATTATTACCGCCCTATCAGCTGTGGCGTTAGAATGCACAGACTGCACCTCTGCAGAGGGGTAAGACTCCCTCAATGGGGCCACGTGTTGGCCGTGGGTGTTGACCCGTGATGCTTAAGGATATAACCCAGGTGGATGAGCAGTTCATGACTTCCAATACTCCACTTTGGCCCTATCTTGGACTAGTCGGATCAATCGGCTAGTCACGTCAAGCCCTAGCACCTATATGATTTTCCCAACCCTATTGCCCTTATGGCCAGCCCCAACCCCTTTTTATCATATGGGTGCTAGAAGGCGGTGGCTGAGGGTCTACATGTCCTGGGAATGACGTTAAACTCTATCTGATGGTGAGGTTCCAGTTTTGGAGGTTTGGGGAATGTGGAGCACCCCTTCATCACCATTGCTCCGTGGTCCACTCTAACCCGGAGTGGTAGTATCTGTTAGGGTCCCATCTATGGGTTAGATAGGAAAACATGAGTTTATAAACAAAATTGTATTATGCATTAAGAATGAATTTATTTCACAACTTTGGCTTCTCCAATGGTCCTATCTTTCCAACCAACTTCAGTTTACTTTAATAGATCACAGCTCCTATTTTTCCCCTGCTACCCGGCAGCAAGCTACCCTGTCTCGGTGATAGTGAATTTGAATTCACAGTTTTTCTTTTCCTAGACCGGTTGTCCTTACGGATGATAAAGAACCCCGTCCACTATTTACCAATAACTGTCGGGTGTTGGAGAGAAGAGATGGGTCCCTGACTTTTCCAATGGGTTAGCGTGAACTTTAACCGACCCTGATTCATAGGTAATTTTTTCTTCCTCAACTTCATTAGAGAAAACATACATCACAGTACAATAGGATTAGTTGATTTTGGTTTGGTTTGATTTGTTTTGTTTTACGGTATATCAACCTCAGTGGGTCATTTAATGCCGATAAAGTTTTGAAATAAATCAATTCTTAATGGATAATACAATTTTTTATAAATACATTTTTCTATTTAACCCATAGATGGGACCCTAACAGGTACTACCACTCCGGGTCAGAGTGGACCACGGAGCAATGGTGATGAAGGGGTGCTCCACATTCCCCAAACCTCCAAAACTGTAACCTCACCATCAGATAGAGTTTAACGTCATTCCCAGGACATGTAGACCCGCAGCCACCGCCTTCTAGCACCCATATAATAAAAAGGGTTTGGGGCTGGCCATAAGGGCAATAGGGTTGGGAAAATCATATAGGTGCTAGGGCTTGACGTGACCAGCCGATTGATCTGAGGGGGTCTCTCCGACCGCCCGTCTAGCCCAAGATAGGGCCAAAGTGGAGTATTGCATGTCATTAACTGCTGATCCACCTGGGCTCTATCCTTAAGCATCACGGGTCGCCACCCACGGCCAACAGGTGGCCCCATTGGGGGAGTCTTACCCCTATGCAGAGATGCAGTCGGTGCATTCTAACACCCCAGCCGACAGGGCGGAGGCTTAGTTGAATTCCTGAATTTATTTTTTTACCAAATTTGCTGCTCCCAATTAATACCATCCATAAAAATAAACCATACTAGCCATTATCACGCTACGCCACTGGCTTTTCCCAATGAGAAGTGAAACACGAACAGTCCCGTCCTGAATTTGAACTCGGTTCACCAGGCTCATTTTTTTTTCCTACGATAACCATTTATCACTCGCATCTCTTAAGAGGTAAGTATTTATCCAACTCGTTCGCCATGGATAGGATGTGACACAATGTTCCAAGTATGGGATATCCATTGAAGATCAAACACACTATTCAGTAGTAATGGGTCTGCAAGACTAGCTTATTAACCACGATAGGACGCCCTTTAACACTATAAATTCTGCTGGCTACGGTTAGGATGTGACACAGGGTCGCAAGTATGGAGCACCCAGCGAGAATCGAACTCGCAATTCACTAGTAATGTATTTGCGAGACTAGCTTGCTAACCATTACACCACGATATGACGCTTTAGAATACTCGGTGTGACACAAGGTCGCAAGTATGGGGCACCCGGTGAGAATCAAAATCGCTATTCAGTAGTAATGGATTTGCAAGACTAGCTTGTTAACCATGCCATCCTGATGGGACATCCTGCATCTCTTAAGAGGTATAGGGATGTATCAAATCTAGAACCTTTAATGAGAGGACACTGGTTCGAGCCGAGTTATAAACGGCAAAATGGCAAATTGTAACATCTCGTAACTCATTATTTATCTGGGAAGTGTGGAGCATACATTTGTTGCTATTACTCCCAGGTCCACTCTGACCCGGAGTGGTAGCACTTGTTAGGTCCCCACCAATAAGTCAAATAGATCTGTTTGAAAAAAATTCTCAAAATAAAAACTTACAGCAAACTCCTAAATAAACGATCAGAACTCATATCCAAATGTAGGCATGGAAACAAATTCATACTACGCCACCAGAAACTAACGACTCTAAATACTGAATTAAAATGAATAGACAAATAAAGATAATAAAATGTATGAATAAAATGAAACAATGAAATAAATAGAAAAAGAATAAATAGATAGAAATCAAAATAAGATAGATAAATGGTACATAGATAAAACAAATGAAATAAATAATAATATAATAATAATAATAATAATAATAATAATAATACGCATAAAATTCTTTGGGGCTTTGAGATAAAGACGGATCACATTATCCCAGTCAGGAGACCATACCTAGTATTAATAAACAAAAAAAAAGAGAACTTGTCAACTGGTAGACTTTGAAGTTCCAGCAGATCACAGGGGGAAGATAAAGGAAAACGAAAAATAGACAGATATCTGGAGCTCGCTAGAGAATTGAAAAAACAAACAACGTAGAATATAAGGGTGAAAGCGATACCAATTGTAATTGGTGCACTGGGAACGCCCCCTCCAGAAAGGAATGGAGGAACTGGAAATCAGAGAAAGAATTGAGACCATCCAGACAACTGCATTGCTGCAATCGGCTAGAATACTCAGGAGAATCCTGGCGGCCCGAGAAGACTTGTTGTCACTCAAAATCCAGTGAAAGACCATCAGCTAACGCTGGTGTGAAAAACTACTAATACTAATCATAGAAACGGAAAGAAATCGAAATTGAACAAATATGATATCTTAAAACTACCATAGAATTTCTCACATCCTGGGGAGAGTACTATTAATGTGAGTGGAAAAGTAACACGCAAAAGAGACAGACCCCGCTTTGAAACACACACACACACACACACACACACACATATATATATATATATTATATAATATATATATATATATATAATAACTTCCTTTGTTTACCCAGTGTTGCCCGACCACCAAAAACTTACATTCATCAACACTCTGCGGTAACTGAATGCCGTGCGGAGGACTTGCCTGGAGCAATGCCCGATTGTGGCGGGTGATGAGAGAGAATCGTGAGGATTCGTGCAGTCAGCATGATTTCCTAATAATGATGATAATATATATATATATATATAGAGAGTTTCATAATTTGCTTGAAGCATTGTGTATGTATGGTTAGGAGGTTGATTTAGAAGGCCATCACAATGGTTTGGAATAAAAAAAATAATACGGTAAAATGGTGTGTGTTTGACCTGTATTTTTTTAATTATTTTTCTTGAATTTTCAATACCTCTTTATCAAAGAATGAACTGAAGCAGTAAGCTATGGCATTTCTTCCTAAATGAATTTTTTTTTTTTGAAAATGTTATTTTTGAAATAACTGTATTCCCGTGTGAGCGTGAATGCGTTTATTTTTATTTTATTTTATTTTTTTTTGTACGTGTGCGTATGTTGTAATGCGCGTGACATTGAAAATGCGTGTTGGCTGTGACGTTAAGACTGTATCCTAGCGCGGGATTTTGTACGTGGGTATGTGCGAATGAAAAAGTGTATTTGTGTTTTGTGACGTTTCCTGTTGGATTTACATCAATTTAATCATTAATTATTAATATTATTATTATTAATATTATCATATTATTTGCTTATTTACTTATTTATATCTAATTAATTAATTATATAATTATATAATTATAATAATATATATATATAATATAATAATATATATATATATATATATATATATATATATATAAAATATCTCATCCACAGAAAGCGATGTTAATACACGAATAGGAAAGGCATGGTCGGCTATAAACAAATTATCATTCATATGGAAATCCGATCTCACTGACAAGTTAAAGCGACAATTCTTCCAAGCCGTGGTTGTATCAGTACTGCTGTATGGCTGCACCACTTGGACCCTAACGAGGCACCCTGAGAATAAGCTAGATGGGAGCTGCACAAGAATGCTGCATGCGGTCTTGAACAAGTATTTGAAACAGCACGCCGCAAGGAAACAGCTGTACGGCCACCTGCCCCCTATCTCACAAACCATCCGAGTGAGACGGACAAGGCATGCTGGACACTGCTGAAGGAGCAAAGACGGACTCATAAGCGACGTTCTCCTGTGGAAGCCAACACATGAATATGCTAATGTGGGCGCCCATCAAGGACCTACATTGACCAATTCTGCGAGGATACTTGATGTTGCACAGAGGACCTCTCTGGGACAATGAATTACATCGACTTAGTTAACGTTGAGTAGAGTCCCGAAGAAATAATTTTAATTTGATTGCAACCATGGTAGATCCTTTATTTTCCATCTAACAATAATATATATTATTATATACTACTGCTCTATATTTTTAATATATTGAGCACTTTTGGATTATTTACTGATGCCACTGCGACGGAAAAGTTAAAGCGGCAATTGGATACTATATATATATATATATATATATATATATATATATATATATATATATTAAGTACCTACAAAATTAAGCGGGTTTTCTTAATAAAATGTTAATTTTCTTTTAAATCAAAGGTATCGTTTTAAAACCGATATTAATAAACCCAGAACCTTGTGGTTTCAAGGCGTATGCTTTACAAACTCAGCTCAACCGGCGCTAACCTATAAATAACTTGGACCATGACCTCTGGGCACCCCTTTTTGATCTCAATTAAGAAAGGACATGTTTTTTTATTTTCACCGTCAATATCCGGTTGTTTTAACAGACGATTTTTAATTTTTTTTTAAATTATAAAACTAACCCCTAACCCTAACCCCTAACCGTAACACCTAACCCTAACCCTAACAAACAACCGGATATTGACGGTGTGAATAAAAAACATGTCCTTTCTTAATCGAGATCAAAAAGGGGTGCTTAAAGGTAATATAGTCCAATAACTTTAATAAAGTTAAGATTCTTTTTAAAAATGAAATATTGATTTGTTTTCAAACCAAAGATATCGAAATGTTATTATCTCTCTTGGAACATTATGCAATTAAAACGGATATTATTAAGTATTATATATTATATAGCATTAAAACCTATTACCATAAACATATATTTAGCAGCACAAAACTAAGTACATTCTTTTCATGAACTTTTATTTTTGTTTGTTTTTTTTTTGTTTTTTTTTTGTTAAAAAATATTTTTCTAAATTCTGATTATGCAATTGATAGATAAACAAAAAACAAAAATATTAAAATCGGAGGAAAGTTATTTTATTTCCTATTAAGATCAAGGTTTAATTTGTAATGTATATTCATCTTACAACGACCTTGGATTTATGTTTACTGTCAGATTTTCAGTATTTCCTTTCAAGCACCATCAACCTACACTTTTCGACTTTTATTTATTTATTATTTTGTGTATCTGAATCACCAAAGCTTAAAAGAATCTTGAATTATTTCTAATTTCGAAGGGATACTTATTCCAAAACATTAGAGGCGGTATTTCCTAAACTTTAGAGCTTATAAAAAATGAATTAAGGTGCTTCTTCCAAAAAGTTAGAGAGCCAGCATATACCTAAAATTTAGAGGGGGTGCTAAACCTAAAAATTTAAGGGTGGTACTTATTCTGAAAAGTTAAATGTTTATTCCAAAAAATTAGACGTCCTGCTGATTCCAAAATTAGAGGAAGTGCTAATTCAAAAAAAATTAGAGGGGTGTTTATTCATAAAAGATAGTAGTAGTTTTTAATTAAAAAAATCTAATAATAGGGTGCTTATTCGGAAAATTTAAAAGGGGCTGCTTATTGGAAAATTCATAGGGGGGCTTATGCGGAAAATATGAGGGGTGCTTATTACAAAAATTTAGAGGGGTGTTTATTTTTTAAAAATTTAGAACTTGTACTTCTTCCAAAAATTTAGAGGTGTGCTTATTCCGAAAAGTTAGAGGTTATGCTTATTCTCAAAATTTAGAGGTACTGCTTATTCTCCCCAAAAAGAGGCGGTGAATATTTACCACGTGTACGGGTTAGGTACAAGGCCCTATTAATGTGGGACCACCCACGAACTGAAGCTCATGGGAGGCGGCTGCAAAAAATGAGTTGATCCCGTCGGTATTTCCCCTCAAGGGGACGCTTCAGGCACCGGGCATTAAACCCAGCCCAGTCCCTTTACATCGAGGGGGCAGGTGTTGCCTGGGGAGATGGCCCTCTGGGATCAACGATGTTAACTTATGCGGCCCAGGGCCGAAGCCACCTGACCCTTTGGAAATTAGAGGCGGTGCTTATTCTGAAAATTTAGAAGGGGTGCTTATTACGAAAATATAGAGGTGATTTTATTCCAAACATTTAGAAGGGGTGCTTATTCCAAAAGATTCAGAGGTGGTGCTCATTCCAAACATTTAGAAAGGGTGCTTATTCCAAAAAAATCAGAGGTGGTTCTTATTCCAAAAATTTTAGAAGAGGTGCTTATTCCTAAAGATTCAGAGGTGGTGTTTATTCTGAAAATTTAGAAGGGTGCTTATTCCAAAAAATCAGAGGTGGTTCTTATTCCAAAAATTTAGAAGGAGTGCTTATTCCCAAAGATTCAGAGGTGGTTCTTATTCCAAAAATTTAGAATGGGTGCTTATTTCAAAAGATTCAGAGGTGGTTCTTATTCCTAGAATTTGGAGTATGTGAATATTCCAAAAAAAAAAAAAAATAAAAAATAGGGGGATGTGTTTATTACGAATGTTTAGCTGGGGTTTTCTTATTGCGAATTGTTTAAAGTGGTGCTCATTGCAAAACGGTGCTAAATATGTCTATTTTCTGAAAGAGAAAAACACATTCTTGGAAATCTGGAGATTATTGATGATTTTAGAGAAGTTACTAAAAAATACGTAAAAGAACATATTCATTTTATGACATGATGAACTGCGAAATATTTTGGAGCGAAAGGTTATTACGTTGAACACCAGTTTTAGTCTCGGCAAATAATGTAGACGTGTGTGCTGATAACTTTATTGATGCAAGATTAAATATATTATGTTTATTCGTGTAGTGTCTTTGGGTAAACTAACTCTTCGTGTAACGATTATGATTTATGAAAAAAAACAAACATCAACGTTGTTATATGCTCTGAAGATTTATGGCTGTCCGCAAAGTATCCATTTATCCATTTTATATTAACCAGAAAAAGTGGCCTACCTAGGGTAATGGTGTCTTATTCCATTCAAAGTGGTTTCCTTGGTTCTTAGAACGTTTATACGGTTATCCGTTTTTTGAAACAGGTATATATACATTTGTTGTATACTGACGTTTTCACCGTACCAAATCGATATAATGTTGTATACCCTTTCTTACTTATTTACTTCTAGTCGTATTTTCTTCTGGCCGGCTTTGGTTCTATCTTCTAACATCTTGGTCTGGGTCTGGTCTCTTCTAAGGCCTGGTCTTTCTTCTATGGGGATTTCGGGTCTGGTTTCTGTTAGGGATCACTCCTTATCAGAAGCCCTGTGTTATTGTTAGTTTTTAGGTAATAAACACAAGACTTCGATTTACGTTGATGTTACTTTATTTCCAAATCCCCAACCCAGACAATCTGCGCAGGTGACAGGATGCGCATAGAAATGCGACTTACACCTTCGGGCTCCTACCTGCTAATTGACTGAGTTACTTCTATTCTTAAACCGGAACAGGGTTTTCTATGCCTTCCGGTTCTCACGATTTATCCCCGGAAGGCAAGGTGAGAGTTAGGTCAAGCGCCGTCACTCACTCTCAAGGCCATCAGCTGCACTAATCGCCATTATGATTTCTACACTATTGCTATAAATATTAGGTGACTAATAATTATGTAAACATTTACCAACCCTTCTATATGAATAAGATATGGCACAAGGTCAATTTCTTGAATAATTTGTGAGATAGGAGGCAAATGGCCATACAGGCGCTTTCATATATTTGTTTCATGTCTTTGTGCGAATTGTTTGTCTTCCCATTTGTGTTTTCTAGTTTTTTGTTTTGTTTGTTGCGGTTCACATGGTTAACTTCCTCCTTTGTTCATTTTGGGAAGGGTCCAGAGATTCTTACAAGGGAGGCTGTCCTGGTATTCCTTTAGTGAGATTTGTGTAGGAGTATTTACTTTCGAGAATAATTCTGGTTCTTCTGGGGTACTTCTTGTTGGATTATCTTATTGGTGTATATACATTTGCCAACCCTTCTTGTGCGGACTTCAACAGGTTTGAATTCAGAGTCTTCCTTATATTAGACTGGTTGCCTAGCTAAGGTGAAAGAGCACAGTCCACCCGACTATTTACCCATAGCTAGAGGGAGAATAGTTAGAAGCATACCTTTCCCAAGAGTATCAGCGATATGTGAAATACAAACAGCCTCGTTCAGGAATCGATCACGTCTCGCAGTTTCTATTTTCTACGAAGGCAACATTATACCAGGCGCCTCCACGGCAACCATTACACCAAGCACTACTTATAGATATAAGCTACAGTTTCCGGTATAATATATATATATATATATATATATATAGTATATATATGTTGTTTGTTTTTAAACTGATATATCCTACATTTTTGGAGACATACTGCACGGCAGTATGAGAGTACACAAACAGTTTGTTTGAGATGGCGATAGCCGACAATTTTTGGGAGAATATGTGCTTAATTGAAGTCATACCTAATATAAAAATTAATTAGTTGATAATTAATGAATAGGCGAATACATCTGTTCAAATGTAAGGCATAAACAAAATCGAGAAAAAGTCGATCTCTGTATGTACATTTCGGTATATTATGTCTCATCAGCAGAGTTATAGACAGGAAGCCGCTTTGTGTGTGATTCGAACCCTAACTGCCAGGCGGGGATTCTAACCATTACACTAGCTGGTTTTTCCCATATATATATGAAAACTCCAACGTATATATAAAGATTTGTGTATACATTTTTTACATATACGGAGTATCATAAATAAATAAATAGATAAATAAATTGATAAATGATATATACATTTAGAAAATACATTTATTTTGACTTTGCTGTCCCAGCAGTTCTGTTTTTTAATTATTTTACTGTCGGTCTTACTGGTATGATTTTCCCGTTTCTCTATTATTTTTTTATTTTTCACATAGCGCTAATACCCTTGGGAAAGGTATGAATCCAATTCTCCCTCCAGCTATGGGTAAATATCATGGCAGAATAGGGTCCATAACCTTGGCTAGGTAACCAGTCTAGGAGAAGGAAAACTCTGAATTCAAAACTGTTGAACTCCGCTTAAGAAATTGACTTTGTGTCACATCCAGCTCGTGCGGAGGGGTTGGTATATATATATATTATATATATATATATATTATATATATATATATGACGTTGAATTCTAGGGGAAATATATCTTATTACTATAAGATACCTAGCGAGTGTCGGTCATTTTCATTTCTATCTATATCTTGCCTACATCTTGTGACTGTCTTGGATGCTGTGAAATTACAAAGTTTATTTTCTATTGACGTTTAATATGTTCAACCTATTAGCAAGTTCCGGTTTATCTCAGTCGATAGAGCATCAGCCAAGGAACCTCAAGGTTCTGGGTTCGATACCGGCCCTCGCAAACTCAGCACAGGAGTAGCACAGTTAGAGCCTGTGTGTGCTGAAATGGGGGATCTGATGGTAGTTGTTGCGTTCCACACCAGATGCAAAAAAAAAAAAAATCCACAAAAAAACAATCTCTCTGGTCTAGCGCTAGTGAAAAGGGGATAGACTCCCTTGCTGTTCAGCTGATACATACAATAGGCCACTCCGCCGATTTTACTTACTATGGGGCCAGGACGCTTCCGCTTACTTTTTGTTTCATCTCCGTTCGCTCGACGGCACCCTCTTCAAATGTTCCCACGATTTTGTAGTTTTCTTCTTTTCTAAGTTGTTTGTTATTATTATTATTATTATTATTATTATTATTATTATTATTATTATTATTATTATACATTGAGCTTTAGAAACAACCGTCTGACTTAGACAGTACATATCTACTTGGAAGAGACGGCAGACCGAGAACGTTAAGAGGGTCAATAACCCTTTTCTCTCAGTGACCCACATCACTGTCAATTGTCCCTAATTCGGGAAAAGATCAAACTAAGTTTAAGGAGATCTCGACTTCCCTGTAATTACGAATAGTATGGATCACCGAAAAAATGTCTTATTACAAGCTTAGCGTTGCTATGGCTAGTCTACAGGGCCTAGATAACTTATAGTACCAGGTCACCCCACATAAGTAGTGAACAGGTTCATTGCTGCTTTAACTTTTTGTGATCTGACGAGAACAGTGATGACTGTGAGTCCACTGGTTTATGAATATATACGTGGATGGATCACCGAAAAAATGTCTTATTACAAGCTTAGCGTTGCTATGGCTAGCATACAGAGCCTAGATAACTTATAGTACCAGGTCACCCACATAAGTAGTGAACAGGTTCATTGCTGCTTAACTTTTTGTGATCTGACGAGAACAGTGATGACTGTGAGTCCACTGGTTTATGAATATATACGTGGATGGATCACCGAAAAAATGTCCTATTACAAGCTTAGCGTTGCTATGGCTAGTCTACAGGGCCTAGATAACTTATATATACCAGGTCACCCACATAAGTAGTGAACAGGTTCATTGCTGCTTAACTTTTTGTGATCTGACGAGAACAGTGATGACTGTGAGTCCACTGGTTTATGAATATATACGTGGATGGATCACCGAAAAAATGTCTTATTACAAGCTTAGCGTTGCTATGGCTATCTCACAGGGGCCTAGATAACTGCTATAGTACCCAGGTCACCCACATAAGTAGTGAACAGGTTCATTTGCTGCTTAACTTTTTGTGATCTGTCGAGAACAGTGATGACTGTTGAGTCCACTGGTTTATGAATATATACGTGGATGGATCACCGAAAAATGTCCTATTACAAGCTTAGCGTTGCTATGGCTAGTCTACAGGGGCTAGAATAACTTATAGTACCAGGTCACCCACATAAGTAGTGAACAGGTTCATTGCTGCCTTAACTTTTTGTGATCTGACGAGAACAGTGATGACTGTGAGTCCACTGGTTTATGAATATACGTGGATGGATCACCGAAAAAATGTCTTATTACAAGCTTAGCGTTGCTATGCTAGTCTACAGGGCCTAGATAACTTTATAGTACCCAGGTCACCCACATAAGTAGTGAACAGGTTCATTGCTGCTTAACTTTTTGTGATCTGACGAGAACAGTGATGACTGTGAGTCACTGGTTTAGTGAATATATACGTGGATGGATCACCGAAAAAATGTCTTATTACAAGCTTAGCGTTGCTATGGCTAGTCTACAGGGCCTAGATAACTTTATAGTACCAGGTCACCCACATAAGTAGTGAACAGGTTCATTGCTGCTTAACTTTTTGTGATCTGACGAGAACAGTGATGACTGTGAGTCCACTGGTTTATGAATATATACGTGGATGGATCACCGAAAAAATGTCTTATTACAAGCTTAGCGTTGCTATGGCTAGTCTACAGGCCTAGATAACTTATAGTACCAGGTCACCCACATAAGTAGTGAACAGGTTCATTGCTGCTTAACTTTTGTGATCTGACGAGAACAGTGATGACTGTGAGTCCACTGGTTATGAATATATACGTGGATGGATCACCGAAAATGTCTTATTACAAGCTTAGCGTTGCTATGGCTAGTCTACAGGCCTAGATAACTTATAGTACCAGGTGACCCACATAAGTAGTGAACAGGTTCATTTGCTGCTTAACTTTTTGTGATCTGACGAGAACAGTGAATGACTGTGAGTCCACTGGTTTATGAATATATACGTGGATGGATCACCGGAAAAAATGTCTTATTACAAGCTTAGCGTTGCTATGGCTAGTCTACAGGGCCTAGATAACTTTATATAGTACCAGGTCACCAATAAGTAGTGAACAGGTTCATTGCTGCTTAACTTTTTGTGATCTGTTCGAGAACAGTGATGACTGTGAGTCCACTGTTTATGAATATATACGTGGATGGATCACCGAAAAAATGTCCTATTACAAGCTTAGCGTTGCTATGGCTAGTCTACAGGGCCTAGAATAACTTATAGTACCAGGGTCACCCACATAAGTAGTGAACAGGTTCATTGCTGCTTAACTTTTTGTGATCTGACGAGAACAGTGATGACTGTGAGTCCACTGGTTTATGAATATATACGTGGATGGATCACCGAAAAAATGTCTTATTACAAGCTTAGCGTTGCTATGGCTAGTCTACAGGGCCTAGATAACTTATAGTACCAGGTCACCCACATAAGTAGTGAACAGGTTCATTGCTGCTTAACTTTTTGTGATCTGACAGAGAACAGTGATGACTGTGAGTCCACTGGTTTATGAATATTATACGTAGATGGATCACCGAAAAAATGTCTTATTACAAGCTTAGCGTTGCTATGGCTAGTTCTACAGAGCCTAGATAACTTATAGTACCAGGTCACCCATATAAGTAGTGAAACAGGTTCATTGCTGCTTAACTTTTGTGATCTGACGAGAACAGTGATGACTGTGAGTCCACTGGTTTATGAATATATACGTGGATGGATCACCGAAAAAATGTCTTATTACAAGCTTAGCGTTTGCTATGGCTAGTCTACAGGGCCTAGATAACTTATTAGTACCAGATCACCACATAAGTAGTGAACAGGTTCATTGCTGCTTAACTTTTTGTGATCTGACGAGAACAGTGATGACTTGTAGTCCACTGGTTTATGAATATATACGTGATGGATCACCGAAAATGTCTTATTACAAGCTTAGCGTTGCTATGGCTAGTCTACAGAGCCTAGATAACTTATAGTACCAGGTCACCCATATAAGATGTGAACAGGTTCATTGCTGCTTAACTTTTTGTGATCTGACGAGAACAGTGATGACTGTGAGTCCACTGGTTTATGAATATATACGTGGATGGATCACCGAAAAAATGTCTTATTACAAGCTTAGCGTTTGCTATGGCTAGTCTACAGGGCCTAGATAACTTATAGTACCAGGTCACCCACATAAGTAGTGAACAGGTTCATTGCTGCTTAACTTTTTGTGATCTGACGAGAACAGTGATGACTGTGAGTCCACTGGTTACGAATATATACGTGGATGGATCACCGAAAAAATGTCTATTACAAGTTTTAGCGTTGCTATGGCTAGTCTACAGGGCCTAGATAACTTTATAGTACCAGGTCACCCACATAAGTAGTGAACAGGTTCATTGCTGCTTAACTTTTTGTGATCTGACGAGAACAGTGATGACTGTGAGTCCACTGGTTTATGAATATATACGTGGATGTATGAACATAATAGTGACAAGAACAAAACAATAGTTTTAGTTAAATATTAACCAATTTTGATGATGATAGTTTAGGTGGATATACAATAACTGGATAATGGTTCGGAAAAAGAACCGAAAGTACTTGGTCTACTAATTATAACTCTTTCAGGCACCTTATTAACAACACTCAAGATAATAACATCAAAATAATTGTCGGGAAATATGAAAGAAAGAAGAGAAAACTTGAAAACAATAAGGATTCTGTTATATTTGACCAAATTTGTTTGAATATATATATATATATATATATATATATATATATATATATATATATATATATGTGTGTGTGTGTGTGTGGTGTGTGTGTGTTGCGTAGCTGTTTGTATATGCACACATGCTGAATATGTATATAGATTTGGGGCATATATAGATGTATGAATCTATATGTGCATGTAATTATATATATATATATATATTTATATATATATTTTGTAAACAAGGTTTGTTTAGAATGGCTTTTTGCTGATAATTTTTTGGGAGAATAATAGTGCTTAATTGGAGTCGTACCTAATTTTGAAAATTAATTAATTAATAATGAATTAGCGGAATACCTATTAAATGTATGGCTAACAAATCGAGAAAAATCAATCTCTGTATGTACACTTTCGGCCTATTAGGCCTCATCAGCAGAGCTATAGATCGGAAGACCGCCCTGTGCGTGATTGAAACCGGACTGCCAAGCTGACAGGGCCGATCCCATACCCCAACACCAAACGAACTTCTTAGATTTTATGATTTGTTTAGAGTAGGTTAACATTCCTCTTCTAGTGACTTTTATGACACGACGATATGATAAGTTGTAAACAGGTTTTTTAGAATGGCTTTTTTGCCGATAATTTTTTGGAGAATAAGTGCTTAATTGGAGTCGTACCTAAATTTTGAAATAATTAATTAATAATGAATAGTCGGGAATACCTTATTAAATGTATGGCTAAACAAATATATATATATGAGGAAAGTTCATTGAATAAATCCGACATAGTGTAGTAGAGATATGAGAACACAAGGCCAAAACTCAAACGTTATGTAGGATATATTTCGCTAGAGACTTGAGCTCGCATCATCAGTCTTTTATATATAAAACGACTGATGTACTGAATAAATTTTGATCAGATAACGTTTAAGAAAACCGAATTTCATAGATGATCCTCTATCTGTCATCTATCCAACGGACTGTTCTTCGTCTCTCTCCTCTCTCTCTTCTCTCCCCCCCCTCTCTCTCTCTCTCTCTCTATCTTCTCTATCTATCTATCTCTCATTATATACTATATTATATATATATATATCATATATATATATTATATAATAATATAATATATCGTCCTATAACATCTATTTAAGGTTCATCGAAGTTTCTTCAATTGTATTTATTTATCTTGTACATTCTGTTATATATATGATATATATATATATATATAAGATTTTTGGATGTTTTCTTTT
>CM042147.1:124306073-124308573 GCA_023376005.1 Doryteuthis pealeii | reverse complement strand
TACGAACAGAAAGAAACCTTAGATAATAATAATAATAATAATAATAATAATAATAATAATAATAATAATACTCGCTAATTTTTTTACCTTCTTGTGTTATGTTGATTTTGGTGTAGATCAAGTGACAACAAGCCACGCCCTTTACTGCAGTAGGTGCGCGTATTTGAGTCTTGAGTCGCAATTTTTTTTCGGCATATCCCGTGTTACGGCTCATTTTATTTTACGGCGTCGATTTTTTATTATTATTATTATTATTATTATTATTATTATTATTATTGGCACATTTTCAAACAAATGGTATTATGATAGATGTAAAATATTTACATCTCAAGAATTCATGTAATAAAACAGGAAGCAGAGGTTTGTTTTGTCTTTTTTTTTCCAAACAATTCCATTTCATATCAAAAAACATTTGATTGCATCATAATAATATTTAAAGAAAGTTCTTTTTTTTAAAGAGTCCCATCGTGGTGTATTGATCAGCAAGCTAGTCTCGCTGATCAATAATGACCGAATAGCAAGTTTGATCCTCGCTGGAAGGATAATATCTACTTATTTTTTTATTTTATTTTATTTAATTTTTTGTTTGTTTGTTTTGCATTAAAGAAAGTTTTAAGATGTTAGATATCAGTTAGATTTTTTTCTGTAGATAAACAGTAGGGACGTCCTATCTGACCCGTAAAATTTACTTTCCCCTATATTTAAGACAATGAAACTTGAATAAAGGTTAATATTATCTTCAAAATGTTTGGACCAGTCAAAAGAAGAAACATTAAAAATGTTTTTTTTAAAACTCCTGATGATTTAAAAAAAATTCAATCAGAAGTTTTTATAAGTTTTATATACGTGATTTATTTTAATAAAAGAAAAAAAAAATTCTGCTCACAAAATGCCATAATATTATTCTTCGTCAAACTTTTACTTGCTTTTATAATTGAATTGCCAAGAAAATAACTTCTTTTTTTCAAAGAAATCTTCTGTATAATTATTCAGACCCTTATCTTTATAGAAAAAAATTTAAAAATCGTTTTTTATCGCTTCATTTTTTCAGATTTCATAAAAGGAAATAGGGGAGAGACCACGTACAAAATATTTCCCCTAATATATTTTTAGGAAAAAACTATTTCAAACATAATTACATCTACAAGTGAATAAGTAACGAAATTTCGTGAGAATTTGACTCTTAATTGATTTTTCATAGAATTAAAAAAAAAAAAAACTCTAGTAGTAACTTGTTTTTGGTTATGTTAAATTTCAGTTGATTTAATGGTGCGAAAATGTAAACATTGCTTTCGTTCATAATTTTCAATATTTCCGTAAGCTGAAAATCTAAAAAAATAATCGGTTGTTTTTGAATGTTTCTTGTTTTGAACGGTCTAAAAATTTTGAAAATAATATTAACCTTTATTCAAGTTTCATTGTGTTAAATATAGAGGTGGGTATACGTCAGATTGGACATCCCTAATAAACAGTAAGTACCACAAAAATAGGTCACGTGATCACTTTAGAATTAATTGATTTTTCATAGAATTTTTTAAAAAAGCCAGTAGTCATAACTACGTTAAATTTCAATTGATTTAACGGTGCAAAAATGTAAACATTGTTTTGCCTTCATGATTTTCATTATTTCCGTATGCTGAAAATTAAAAAAAAATCATCAGGAGTTAGTTTAATCTTTCTTCTTTTCGAATGGACAAAAATGTTTAAGATGATATTAACCTTTATGCAAGTTTTATTTTGTTAAATATAGGGGGTGGGTAAATTTCACAGGGAAAATTGGTGTACCTAATAAACTGGTAACAAAATAGGAAACAGAAAACTGTGACGTTTTTGTAGTTTTGTTTTGTACTTAATATTTCTACTTTTACTAAAATCGTATTTATTTTGAAAGCCCATTAAAATCTTTCATGTTAAAAACAGTCGTTTTACTTCAGTCGGTAGAGCACCTGCCTAGTAAACCACGAGGTTCGAGGTTCAATACCGGCACTCACCTACTTCAGCGCATAAGTAGCACAGCATGGATTTATCCGGTAATGTGGGAGAGCTGATGTTAGGTGTAGTGCTCCACCTCAGACGAAAAAAAAATCTCTCTGGTCTAGCTCTAGTGAAAAGGGGATAGACTCCCATTCTGTCCGGCAGATACGGACATCAGGCCACTCCAACGACCTCAATTTTACATCCATTCTAAACATTTTCTTTTATTAAATGAATTATTTTTTGATATAATTTTTCTGGAAAAGCACTCATGTTTAAGTCTTTGAAAAATTAGTTAAGTTTCATTTATGTGGTCAAAAAATAAGAGAAAAGGGAATTGAATAAAAACGATATAATTTTTGGAAAAATTACTATAATATACAAAAGAAGTAATATATATATATATATATATATATATATATATATATATATATATATATATATATATATATATATATATATGTGTTGTAGTGGGGTCCATGTTCGCTTCGTAATTGATATATGTGTATTTATATATATCTGAGTT
>CM042147.1:124271073-124298573 GCA_023376005.1 Doryteuthis pealeii | reverse complement strand
TTTAACCAAATTTACCTAGGTATACACTTTGACTTTCTAAACACCACATAATTCTTTATATTTTGTTTTATTATTTTTTATACAATAAGGTGCTATTTTCTTATTTCTAAAAAATGTAACAAAAATAGCATGTTTTGAAGGGGCTAGAACGGATTAATGGCATGTAAGTTTATTTCAATTGGAAACATTGATTTGATATACGAGGAAATTGAGTTTCAAGCGGAAAGAATTAAACTCTTAAGTTAATTTACCCCTCTCTCTCTCTCTCTCTCTCTCTCTCTCTCTCTCTCTCTCTTCTCTCCCCCTATCTCTCTCTTCTCTCTCTCTCTCTATATATATATATATATATATATATATATATATATATATTGAGAGAGAGAGAGAGAGAGAGAGATGATTCTATATGTGATTTCTAAGACACACTGTATTATTATTATTGTATGATCCAGTATGTATAAATACAGTGAATCTTTAAATCACTAAAAAGAGCTCAATGTATAATAAACTTTTTAGATTATATACAGAGCAATATTTATCTTTGAAAGGAGGGAAAAACTCAACACCGTTATTCCATAATAAATTTGTTTCTACCAAAATTGGGGCCTTTATAAATCTAAGTTTTAAACTTAGATTTATAAAGATCCCAATTTTGGTTGAAATAAATGTATTATGGGGTTTTTCCTTCCTTTCAAAGATGTATATATATATATATATGAAGTAGTCAAACAATGTGTTTGAAATGGCGAAGGCCGACAATTTGTGGGAGATTACGTGCTTAATTAAAGTCATACCTAATTTTGTTAATTAATTAATTATAATTAAATGAATTAGGCGTGCATATCGGTTTAAATGTAAAGCGTAAACAAATCGAGAAAAGGTCGATCTCTGTATGTACATTTCAGCCTATTAGGCCTCATCAGCAGAGGTATAGACAGGGCAGTGCTTTGTGCGTGATTCGAACCCTGTCAGGCTGACAGGCAGACATTCTAACCACTACACTAGCTATTGGTTTGGTGGTTGGTGGTTGAAGTCTATCACAATGCAAGTGTAAAGAAAAATAAGGTAACTATGGTGTTGTTTGCTAACCGTTATTTTATTCTTAATATTTCGACAATATATTAAGAATAAATCAAAGGTAAAAATACAACACCATAGTTACCTTATTTTTCTTTACATTTGCATTGTGATATCCTTCAAAACCAACCACCAAACCAATATAAACACAATGCTTCAAGCAAATTATAAAATACTCAACACACACACACCACACACACACACATATATATATATATATATATATATATATATAATTATCAAATAGGATATTGGAGAAGATCAAATGTGTCATACCTCTGCGAGGTTCTGTTGAGAAATGATTCAATATATATATATATATATATATATATATATATATATATATATACACACACATATATATGTCTTCGGGGTGGCCTAAGGTCGGTATCAGCCAATCAGCGAGGGGTCTATGCCCTATTCACTAGCGCTAGACCAAGGAGATTGTTTTTGCGTCTGAGGTGGAGCGCCACACCTACCATCAGCTCCTTACTTTACCGCAGATATCTCTGTGCTACTAGTTCCGACTGGAGTACGAACTCGGTTACTATCATATCGCAATCCAGCACGCTAGCAACTACGCCAGGGGACCCCCCCCCAATCATATTTAGGGTGAACTGACGTTATACAGGGTGATCCAAAAAACATAATTTTGTGGAGGTGGGTCACCCCGTATATATATATATATATATATATATATATATATATATCGGTAGAGCGTTCTGCTAGGAATCACAAGGTTCTTGGTTCGATACCGGCCCTCGCCAACTCAGCGTATGAGTAGCACAGGGATCTGTACGATAAAATGGTGAGCTGGTGGTAGATGTGGCGCTCCACCTCCGAGGCTAAAAATAATCTCTTTGGTCTAGAGCTAGTGAAAAGGGGATAGACTCCCTCGCTGCTTGGCTGATACCGACATTAGGCCACCTCGACGAACTTTACTTACTTTATGTTTATATATATATATATATATATATATATATATATTATATATATGAATAGAATTTTTTAGAAAAAACAAAAGATGTTATTAGTTTGCTGACAGATCTGTTTCGACCTTTTAATAAAGCGGTCTTTTTCAAAGCAACTATATCTATGAGGAAAGACGGAATAAATAAACCGTTATCACGAGGGTACAACAAACGCTCTCGTTCAGGGCCGGAATTTAAAAACTTTTTGAAAATGCGCATTTTTATCATTAGAATATATATATATATATATATATATAATATATAATATATACAGGGTGACCTCTCCCCCCAAAAACCCCCCAAAAAAAACCAGGTCTGACTTAAAAAAAAGACTGTTCTTTTTTTGATCACCCTGTATATGTGGCCCTAATTAATTAATGTGTAATAAACACTTCTGTTTTGTACAGCTACATAGAAATAACCACTAATCACCGGAACTTGTGTTTGTTTATAATTTTGTTTTTGCCAGAGTGAGTTGATTTTTTTGCCTCAAACAGGTTACATGCTTGTGTGAACATGTCCGTATGTCGACTGTGTAACATTTTGTGTTTTAACATGATTTAAACTATATAAATTCTTTCTTTTAGTTGATACGATCTGGAAAAAAAAAGTTGAACAACTTTCGGTTAAATTTTGCTGCTCAAATTGAATTATGAAATTATATAGTATTATAATAATCTATAAAATTGGCGCGCATTATACACGAGAAAATTTTTTTTCCAATATTTTGTGAACCAAGGTTATGTATACTTATTACAACCGAATAAAGTAAGTTATTGGAGTGGGCTATTCTCGGTATCATCGAGAGCGAGGAGTTTATCCTTTTTCGCTAGCGATAGATCAAGGGGATTGTGCTTAGGTAAAGCGACACACATACAGACAGCTCCCCACTTTACCCCACAGATTAGATTACCCAAGCTGTGCTACTCATACGCTGAATCGGCAGGGACCGGTACCGAATCCGAAATCTTATGGTTTCTGGCTGATGCCCGACCGACTGAGATAAACCGAATAATTACATATAATCACATATTATATCACTATATATTAATTATATATATATATATATATATATAATATATATATATATGTATATATATATATATGTTATGTATGTTGATATATATTGTATATATATATACACATATATATGGTGTATGTATGTTATTTATTTGTATATATATATATATACAATATATGTGTGTATTTTGTGTCTGTGTGTACATACATGCTCACCACACACTCATATATGAATATATTATACATATATGTATATGTATACATGTATAAACATACATATATATAAACATACATACATACATACATATATATATGTATATGAGAAACATTCTGAAAATAATTTCCCGATTTATTTCCACGGAAATTACCACAGAGATAATAATAGCACCATTAGATAGAGCAAGTTTTCAGCTACAACACATTATTTTCCTACCTAATTACGACCATTGGCGATTTATTTTCGTCGCCGATAAACAAGAGGACAGCATCTTGCGTTCATAAGAATTTCATAACCAAAATTATGCCCACAATTTCATTTTGGTGTCCACAACGTCATAGTTGGTGGTATGGTAGCAGGGGTTGGAACATATCGCCAAAAGCCCATAATCGATAACAACTGAGTGGCAGCCTTACAAAATGACGCCTAATATGTAAGCCGATGTGTGTCATTGGATTGCTCCATATGGGGAAATAGCTCCCATTCGAATTCCTCGATCCTCAATGAATGTATCCGTTGAACGAATTGGGAGTGAGCATAGTTAGGCGGTGGGCAATACGTTTTAGTATTAGGCTCAGCGGTTTGAGTAACATGCCGTCCCTGACAACTTACAAAGGAAAGATCCTCGATGGGTCTATCGGAGCGAAAGGGGTCAGTGAAAGATGAACTACCCAGACCGCATTTTTTCTGACAACGGTGCCAGTGAATAAGTGCGTCACCTCTGCTGGTGCAGATTTTTTTAAAGAGCGCACTACGCAGGCTCTGTTTGATCGCTAGATAAAACGCATCTTTAATGGAGGAGACTATGTGGAAAATATTGCTTTTCTGACAGAAACCTTACTCTATCTAACAGTATAATTGTGTTTCCTTTATTTATAGTAGAGAAAGCGACAACACACACAACACACACACACACACACACCCACACCACACACACACCCACACACACACATATACTATATAATAATAATATATATAATATATATATATAAGATTTGGGATGGTTGTTTATTTTTAGAAAGCATTGTTGGATAAAGTATATATTAATATTTATATTTTTGCTTGAAGGAAATTACAATGCGCATATCGCATAAAATTCGATAATTATAGAAGATAAATAATATTGATAAGTGAATCTCGTAAAGAATTACTCGGTGTGTAGAATATAATTCTTTGCGAGATTCACTTGTCAATATTATTTATCTTCTATAAATATCGAATTTTATGCGATATGCGCATTGTAATTGCTCAAGCAAAAAATATTAAATTATATATATATATATATATATATATATATATATATATATATCTGAATAAACACTTCAGCGTTTTCGTTGGAGTAGTATTATGTCAGTGATTTATCCACGAGTGCTCAATACCTCAATAGAGCTTTAATGATAATTGTGAAAAATAATGTTTCTACCGTGGTTTCGATCAGTTATAGTAACGTCAGAACCTTACTAGACAACACACACCCACACACACACAACACACACACACACCACACACACACACATATATATATATATATAGAGAGAGAGAGAGAGAGGGGAGAGGGAGAGAGAGAGAGAGAGAGAGAGGCAGAGGGAGAGAGAGAAGGGAGAGGTGTATGCTATCAAGTGCTTTCTTGATAGGATTCAACCAAAATTGAGAACTCAAACGTATATATAAAGATTTTCGTATATATTTTTTTATATATACGGAATATTATAGATAGATAAAGGAATAGCTTAGTTCAGATATAAATTTATTTCGACATTTTTGCCTCTTTCAGTCTGATTTTTAATGATTTGAAGATTCCATATCCGGTATTATTGATATGCTTGATAGGAGATGGGAAAATCATATCATAAGTCCGGATATGAAATCTTCAAATGATTCAAAATCAGACTGAAAGAGGCAAAAATGCAGAAATAAATTTATATCTGAACTAAGGGATTCAATATATATATATATATATATATATATATATATATATACAAGCGAAGATGAGGGGAGGGGTTTGACTGCTGCCTTTATAGTAATAAAACTATTACTTGTGATCAATGTCACTCCCCTTCCTTGGCGATTAGGGGGTAAAAAGGGGAGTTACGTAGGATGTAAAGACAGAGACGGGTCAAGATTTGACTTAATTGCAAATTACGACTAATTAAACCAATTAAAGTGGATTTTTTTAAAACATTAAGTAGTTCTAAAACTAAGCAATAATTTATGACAAATTTCGTGTGATCATGGTCACCAGCAAAAAAGCCTTAAGACATTGAAAGCTGAAAATCTCAGCTTTAGTATAATAGTATATATTATATATATATATATATTGATTGATTGATTGATTGATTGTAACGACTTGTCAACCCGTTTAGGGTTATTTTATGCCCAGGGGTCAGCGAATCGCGTTACTTGTACGTTTATATGTACATTTTTTGTGAATTAGTTCTTCGTAGTTTTTTTATTTAATTTTTTTGTATAGGGTTCTATCAAATATGAATCATTTTTAAATAGATCTATCTACAGGTCCTTAGCTCAGTCGGTAGAGCTTTCGGCTAGAAACCGCAAGGTTCCTAGTTCGATACCGGCCCTCGCCAACTCAGCGTATGAGTAGCACAAGGATCTGTGCGGTAAAGTAAGGGGCTAATGGTAGTTGTGTTGCTCCACCTCAGATGCAAAACAATCTCCTTGGTCTAGCGCTAGTGAAAAGGAGATAGACTCCCTCGCTGATTGGCTGATACCGACTTTAGGCTACCCCGACGACTACTTTTACAGGTCCTATTACTCCCGGTCAGTTTGGACCTGAGAGTGATGTCAAGATATACGTACATACTCCCCAGATCTCCAGAACTGTAGCCTCACCATCAGATGCAGTTTCATGCTATACGCACCATTTTTTTCCGGGATCTTATTCTCTCTTCAGGGTGTTCCATGCCTCACCGACAGGAAGAGTAAAAGTGACAAAAATAAGAAAAGGGGGCAAGGGGAGGGTATTTACGCCATAAGCGAATGCCACACGGTGAGGATCGAACTTACTGCTCTAATAAAGGTCTGCTAGACTCGGTCGCTACTCCAAAGAATTGATAGTGTATTAGTTTCTGCTTGGTTACAGTAACCTTTCATGTGGTGTAATGGTTAGCAAACTAGATTAGCAGACTATTGTGAGTTTGTTTATCACTGGATGCTCCATATTTTTGACCTTGTGCCACAACTAAGCTAAGCTTTATAAATAACTAAATAAATTTAGCTATTTCTCTGAATACATGAACTTAGCTGTCCTTTTGTTTTGTTTTACGGCAAATCAACATAATTTAATGCCGAATCAAGTCATTTTTGGTAAACAAAGGACTCGGGTTACTTATAGTACCTGCTGTTGCTTAAATGCTCACCCAGCTAATTATTGAACAGGCTCATCGCTGCTTAACTTCGGTAATCTTCGGTGACTTGACCGTAGGCGGCCCTTTTTAAACCAGTGTATGATCATACGAGAAATATATATATTATATATATATATATATATATATATAAGAGAGAGAGAGAGAGAGAGAGAGAGAGAGAGAGAGATGGATGAAGAGATGTGGAGAGAGAGAGAGAGAGAGAGAAAGATGGGGAGAGAACAGACAGAATGTGAGGAGTGTATAAGAAGAGAGAGAGAGAGAGAGAGAGAGAGAGAGAGAGAGAGATGTGAGGAAGAGATGTGGAGAGAGAAAGAGAGAGAAAAAGAGAGAGAGGTGTGGAGGAAGAGATGTGAAGAGAGAGAGAGAGAGAGAGAGAGAGAGATGGGAGAGAGATAGTGCGAGAGATAAATGTGGTGAGAGACAGACAGAAATGTGAGGAGTGTATAAGAGAGAGAGAGAGAGAGAGAGAGAGAGAGAGAGAGAGAGATGTGGAGGAAGAAATGTGAAGAAAGAGAGAAGAGAGAGAGAGAGAGAGAGAGATGTGGAGAAGAGGTTTGAAGAGAGAAAGAGAGAGATAGGGAGAGAGATAGGGAGAGAGAGATAGGGAGAGGGAGATGGTGTGAGAGAGAAATGTGGAGAGAGACAGACAGAAATGTGAGGAGTGTATAAGAAAGCGAGAGAGAGAGAAAGAGAGAGAGATGGGAGGAAAATGTGAAGAGAGAGAGAGAGAGAGAGAGAGAGAGAGGAGAAGAGATGTGAGGAAGAGATGTGAGAGAGAAAGAGAGAGAGATTGAGAGAGAGAGAGGGGGAGAGATGGTGAGAGAGAGAAATGTGGGAGAGAGACAGACAGAATGTGTGAGGAGTGTGTAAGAAGAGAGAGAGAAGAGAGAGAGAGATGTGGAGGAAGAGATGTGAAAGAGAGAGAGAGAGGAGATGTGGAGGAAGAGATGTGAAAGAAGAGGAGAGAGAGAGAGAGGAGATTGGAGAGAGATGGTGAGAGAGAGAAATGTGGAGAGAGACAGACAGAAATGTGAGGAGTGTATAAGAAGAGAGAGAGAGAGAGAGAGAGAGAGATGTGGAGGAAGATATGTGAAGAGAGAAAGAAGAGAGAGAAAGGAGAGAGAGATAGTGAGAGAGAGAAATTGTGGAGAGGACAGACAGAAATGTGAGGAGTGTATAAGAAAGAGAGAGAGAGAGAGAGAGAGAGAGAGAAAAGAGAGATGTGGAGAATAGATGTGGAGAGAGAGAGAGAGAGAGAGAGAGAGAGAGAGAGAGAGAAATGTGGCGAGATAGATAGATAGAGAGGGGAAGCGAGAGAGATAGAAGTGGGATGTGAGAGATAAATATGGAGAAGTAGGAATGATAGAAAAAGATATAGTAAGAAGGAAAAGAAACTACGGTCTTTTTAAACCAGTGAATGATCATATGAAAGAGAGAGAGAGGGGGGACGCACGCGCGAGAGAGAGAGGGGGGAGAAGAGTGAGAGAAAGAAAGAGAGAGCGAAAGAGAGAGAGGAGGGGGTGAGAGATGTGAGGATATAGATAGATATGAAGAGACAAGAATAATAGAGAAAAAAAGAGTTTTTTGTTTTTTTTAAGGAAGAGAAACTGAGACGGGTAGAACGAGAAAACTCGATAGAAGTTGACGAATCGGACATTTTTTTCTTTCTTTCTTTCTTATTTTTATTCGCGCGCTTATGTTCCTGTGTCGTCTGCATTTCAATCAGTCCGAATTTCGTTTCTGGGGCCTAGCAAACCGATCTTCTATATAAAACGAAAGAAATTCTCATTTTCTCTGCACCGGGCGGGTCACTGACGACAAAACTGCGACACGATGCCCCCCTCCCACTCTCACCCCTTTTTGTTTCCTCAGTTGTAGTAGTAATAGTAGTAGTAGTAGTAGTTATTCTAATTTGTTTTCCTCCCTATGTCAGTTTGTTTATTTTGTTGTCGTGGTTGGCAATGCCTTCTTCTCTCTCTCTCTCTCCTCTCTCTCTCTCTCTCTCTCCCTCGCGCTCCTCTCTCTTTCTCTCTCTTTCCGTCTCTTTCTTCCTCCCCCTCTTCTTTCTCTCCATTTCCTCGATGTTTGTTGCCTCCTCCACCTCCATACCCCGAATCTACTTCCTTCCTTGTTTCGCTTTTGTGTTTTTTATGTTTTTTTTTGTGATTTTTCTGATGTTTTTTGTTTTTTTGCCTCGATTTCGTTCATATTCGATTTTTCTGTGTCTTTTAAAATATCTTAATTTTTTTATTTTAGTTTGGTTTGTTTTGTTTTACGGCATATCAACCTCAGTGGGTCATTTAATGCCGATAAAGTTTTGAAATAAATCAATTCTTAATGGATAATACAATTTTTTTATAAATACATTTTTCTATTCAACCCATAGATGGGACCCTAACAGGTTTTTTTTAATTTTTTAATTTTTTTAATTTCATATTATATTATTATTTAAATAATAGATAGGCGTTTTTGGCTAAACTTGCAAACGGGAAGCTTTTTGGTGGTCCCCCATGGCAGTTTAACTACAGTCTATGAATGAACTTTTTGCGAATTGGCTTACAGTTTAGGGTTTGGGGATTAAGGTTGTTTTTAATTACGTATTGCTTAATAAAAAAAAAAACAACAAAAAACCCAAATTACTATACATTTAATGTTGAAAAATATTTTTTTAAAACCAAGTTTAATTGAAATTATACATTACAATACTAACACAAACAACTGAGACTAATGTGTCTACCGTTGGATTCAATAATTAATTTCAATGGTTAATTAAATGTATAGTAATTTTGGGTTTTTGTTGTTTTTTTTAAGCAGTGCATAATAAAAAAAACAACCTTAATCCCCAAACCCCTAAACCGTAAGCCAATTCGCAAAAAGTTCATTCATAGACTGTAGTTAAACTGGAGGACCACCAAAAAACTTTCCGTTTTAATTTTCCGATCAATTTGCAAATTTAGCTACGTTTTTACTTTTAAAGGTAAAAGAAAAAAAATGACCCAGGAAGAATTTACAATTCTAGAAAAAAAGTCATCACAGAGGGGGAAAAACGTATGGACAGTCTAGTGTGCATTTGTTATCAGATAAACGAGATGAGAATCGGCAACTTTTGATACGGGGAATGGATACTAGTAGCGGGCTGGTGCGTACCACTCCCGAAACCCTCAACCTGGATGAAGGGCAAGCCTTCTGGTGATATCTGAAGGCAGGGTTTTACATATTTTCTATGAATAGTAAAAAAAAAATTTTTTTAAGTAAAGTCATCGGGGTGGCCTAAAGTCGGTATTAGCCAGACAGCGAGGGAGTCTATCCCCTTCTCACTAAGGAGATTGCTTTATTTTGTGGAGAGCCACACATACCATCAGCTCATCGTTTTACCGCACAGATCCCTGTGCTATTCATACGCTGAGTTGGCGAGGGCCGGTATCGAAACCAGGAACCTTGGGATTCCAAGCCGAACGCTCTACCGACTGAGCTACTTTATAAAAATTAACATTTAGTTGAGTGGGGATTCATATACCTCTAATAATAACTTAAAATCTCACTGTGTGTCAGTTTGTCACATTTTTGAACTAGAGGTCTTAGCCCAACATATCATACTTTTTTTTACAATCAGACCGACTTAGTGAGCAAATTAAAACATTCTAGACCGAATCCGGACCTGCAATCCTAAAATTCTGGATTTACAAGTTTTAATTACTACAAATATGTTTACTTTTGGTCTAATATCCTTGGGAAAGGTAAGAACCTCCTCATTCGCCCAGCTATAGGTTAAATAGTACCACTATTGTTCCTCTACAAGGATGGCATTAAGTAACCGAGACAGTTGATATGCCATTAAACAATGAAAATAAACCAAACTTGTAGCCTAGTGGCTTACATGATAGACTGTGACATCATAGCTCGCTAGTTCAAACTCCAGTCATTCTTTTTATATTGACTTTCAGACTAATACTCTTGGGAAAGGTATGAATACCCTCGTTCCCCTTGTTATAGGTGAAATAGTACCACTACTGTTCTTCTGCAAGGATAGCTTTGTTCAACTTCAGTCATGCTATTATGTCGACATTCAGACTAATACCCTTGGGAAAGGTATGAACCTCCTCATCCACCCAGCTATGAGTGAAATAGTACCACTACTGTTCTTCTGCAAGGATGGCTTTGTTCAACTTCAGTCATGCTATTATGTCGACATTCATACTAATACCCTTGGGAAAGGTATGAACCTCCTCATCCACCCAGCTATGAGTGAAATAGTACCACTACTGAATTATACCATCCAAAATAAAATGCAAAAATGTAAATCCTGGTTATCTGGTGTTGCTTATCCACTGAATTCTTATTTGTTATGAGTGTCGTCAGCTCAGTTAAATAATGGACCATTAAGAAAGAGAAGAAAAAAGACATGCTACATAGAAAAAATATAACAAGAAAGAAAGATAAAAGAGGGGGTAACATGTGGATGCGATAACGCTAATCTGTTTCAATCGAACTTAATGAAAAGAAAGAAAAAAAGAAAGAAAGAAAGAAGGAAAAAGTGAGAGAATTTTCACGTAATTTTTTGCGACATTTTTTTTTTTTGTACGACGACAATTTTTATAACTTGGGAACAAATTTTGGAAAAAATATTGTTCAAATTTTAATAAGATTTAATACGTACTCAATGCTTAAAGTGTCATTATTGGGTCAAAGACACAATCAAGAGCCCTTTGTAGGAGCTGGTTTAATTGCCGCCAGAAAGTGCGGCTTTTAAGCTAGTTTTATACTACTTTACGGAAATTGACATGTAGTATAGTAGGGGCCTACTTTACGGAAATTGACATGTAGTATAGTAGGGGCCCTACTTTACGGAAATTGACATGTAGTATAGTAGGGGCCCTACTTTACGAAAATTGACATGTAGTATAGTAGGGGCCCTGTATCATAGATTTGGGGGCCAGGAGACCTTAACATCGGCCTTGCCACATAACGTTGTAATGATCTGCAAACCAGTATCGCAGATCAATAACTATTGAGTAGCGATTTCGATCTTCAGTAGACACCTCACACTTGAGTGCGTGTGTAATGGTTGACGAGCTCGGCTAGCAGACCATTGTTACTAAGTTCGATTCTTACTGGGTGCCCACACTTTCTAGCCCTGTGTCAAACTAGGCTCAGCTTAGTAAATGACAACTATGATACGGGAACTGTAAAATAGATGATGTCGAAAATATTGCCTTGTACCTTAATGGTGCCTTTATTATGAATTTTTCGCATCAGTGTTAGCTGATGGCCTTTCACTGGAGTCTGAGTGACAACAAGTCTCCTCAGGTCTCCAGGACTCTTCTGAGTATTCTGGCAGATTGCAGCAGTGCAGTATTCTGGATGGTCTCGATTCTCCCTCTGATTTCCAGATTTTCCAAACTTTTTTTCCAAACTTTTTTTTCCAATCTTTATCCTTTATTATTAATTATTATTATATTATTATTATTATGATTATTATATGCACACACACACACACACACACACACACACACACACACACACACACACACCATATATATATATATATATATATATTATATATATATTGCCTGTATTATCTCTTTTCCAAAGTGCAAAAAAAAAAAAAAATCCCGTCAGTGTTACTATATTTCGCGCGCTTGCATTAACAATCATGAATTTGTATTTATAAATGTTTACATACACTCATACACACATACACAGATATATGTGTGAATATGTATGCATATATATATATATATATATATATATATATATATGTCTATGCGCACGTGTCTGTATACATACAGATATATATACAGATATATATATATATATACAGATATATATACAGATATATATATACACACACATATATATATATATATATGTATATATATATTATTATTATTATTATTATTATTATTAGTAGTAGTAGTAGTAGTAGTAGTAGTAGTAGTATATTCAAGTGAACCAAATCTATTTCTACTTCGGCTACGGGTGTCGAATATTGATGTAATTTTAAAAAACAATTATTATTGTTTTGTTTGTTTAATTTCCCACTGATTCATTCCTCCTCCACTTTCACCTGCTTTTCATCTCTCTCTCTCTCTCTTTCTCTATTCCCCCTCTCTCTCTGTTTGGTGTGTGTGTGTGTGTGTGTGTTTATGCGTGCATGCGCGTGTGTCAGTGATGGAAATAAATAGATCGATTGATATGAACAAAGTTAGTAGATATATACCTAGTTAAATAAATTCTTATATACAAACATATGTACTAACACATAACAGTCAAATTGACTTTAACCATATTTAATATAATAATAATATATATAATATATATATATATATATATATATATATATATATATGATAAGTAAACAAACAGACGATGTGTTTTGATATGGCTTTTTTTTTGGGAGAATATTTATTTAATTGAAGTCGTGCCTAATTTTTGAAAATTAATAATTAATGAATTAGGCGGGCATACCTATTCAAATGTAAGGCTAAACAAATCGAGAAAAATCAATCTCTGTATGTACATTTCAGCCTATTAGGCCTCATCAGCAGAGCTATAGACAGGTAGACCGCTGGTCCAAAAGTATTGTCACAACGACACATTTTTAGAGGTAAAATATTTGTATAATACAGCCTGAAATTCTAGAAATTAATTTAATTTTTTAAGTTCTTTTCTAGAGGTAAAATAATTATTTAATTTATATATCATATTATTAAAACAAAAAATAACGAAAGTTAAAACAATATGTACGGATGACAAGATTTTCGGACCACCCTGTATATAAATATATAAATATATATATATATATATATGTGTGTGTGTGTGTGTGTGTGTGTGTGTGTGTGTGTGTAAACAAATCTATCTATTTTCAGCCGACAGTATTTGGGAGAATATGTGCTTAATTGAAGTCAGACCTAATTTTTTGAAAGTTAATTCATTAATGGTTAATTAGGCGGGATTTAACTACTTAAATGTAAGGCTAAACAATTTTGATTTTTCTCGATTTGTTTAGCCTTACATTTAAGTAGTTAAATCCCGCCTAATTAACCATTAATGAATTAACTTTCAAAAAATTAGGTCTGACTTCAATTAAGCATATATTCTCCCATATATGTATGTATGTATGTATATGTATATAGATTGATGGATAGATAGTGAGTATGTATGTATATATGTATGATTGTTTGTATATAATAATCTATCAATTCATAACATTTAAACAGTCGAATGGACTTTAATAATGTTTACTCTTGATAAATCAAGACAAGGTATTTTATGTCGAAAACTTTAGAAGTGTTCACATCAATTTGGTCTATGTTATGAATGGACTACCTAAATTATTCAAGGGCTGGTTTAGCTCAGTCGGTAAGCGTCAGTCTAGGAACCTTAAGGTACCTGGTTCAATACTCGGTCCTTGCCAACTCAGCGTATGAGCGGTAAAGTAAGGAGCTGGCGGTAGGTGTGGCGCTCCGTCTCCGACGCCAGAAACAATCCCCTTGGTCTAGCGCTAGTGAAAAGGGGACAGATTCCCTCGCTGTCTGGCTTATACAGACTTTAGGCCAACCCGACGTCTTTACTTACGTTTTTACCTAAATTATATACATAAAAGAGACAGTGAAACATCAATATCATCACTGACTGCTCATACAACGGGAGCCTAACGGACACATGGGTCATCTAGTACAGGATTTGTCAAGGGGAGCCATATGGCCCCCTTGGGTGGTCGGAAGTTTGTTTTTCTTTGTTTTGTTTTTTTTTTTGGTGGGGTGACAAGGCCAAATTATAAAAATGGGAAGCCACAGAAAATTAAGGATCAGAAAATATATCATGGAAGATTTTGTAATAATTAATTATTTTAAGATAAAGGGCCGGGTTGGGCTCAGTCGAGAGCGTTCGGCTAGAAACCGCAGGTTTTTAGTTCGATACCGGACCTCGCCAACTCAGCGTATGAGTAGCATAGGGATCTGTGCGGTAAAGTAAGGAGCTGAAAACAACAACAAAAAAAAAAACGCAAAAACAATCTCCTTGGTCTAGCGCTAGTGAAAAGGGAATAGACTCCCTCGCTGATTGGCTGATACTGACATTAGGCCGCCCCGACCGACGATTTAAGATAAAGTATTAAACTTATTATTTAGTTAAATAAATCTTAGCTATTTTGTTAACATGAATATTTATTTATTTTATCTTTAATCTGATCTATGCAAAGTAGTCATTTTTTAGTTTTTAATTTCTTAAAATTTAAAACTCCCAATTTATTCTTGAAATTTGGGTTTCACAATGGAGACATATAGGAATTGGGGGGAACAAATAACTCGCACTGGGTTGAAGGGGGGCCATAACCCCCAAAAGTTTGAGAAACATGGTCAAGTATGAGGCAAAAACACAAAGAATAGATAATAGATGTTTGTTTGGTTATGATTATTTTGGTAATTTATGAGGTAGTGTGCCCCGATCTCCTACCTAAGAAATTGCTACCCGGTGACTATTAAAATAACGTCCCCAGCTATGTCGTCTCGGTGGTGTTACTTGAAAGAAAACAACCAACTTAGGGCGTTAAATGTATTTTAGAGGGGAGGGGGCTTCTCTTTTTTTGTCGTAATTCTTATTTATTTATCGTAATTTTGTTTAGAAATTAATTAATAGAATTTGTCGTAATTCTTGTTTATTTATAGAAATTTGTCGTAATTCTTGTTTAGATATGAAGATGGATATCTATCTATCTATCTATCTATCTATCTTAGTTTGTTCATTTTTTACTTTGTTTATATATATATATATCCACCCATCTCCATTTGTTCACAAAGAGAAGCCTACCCCCTCTAAAATACATTTAACGCCCTAAGTTGGTTGTTTTCTTTCAAGTAAACCCAGAGACAACATTATTTTAATAGTCACCGGGTAGCAATTTCTGAGGCAGGAGACCGGGACGCACCTCCCCATAAATTACCATTATTTTTATAAATTAATTTTTTTGAGATTATTGGATTCTTTCTTTGATACAGTCGACAATAAACGGGGAACACAAAATGTTGTAAATTTAAAAGTTTGTCTTATTTATTTTGTTCACTTGTTTGTTCATCTATTTATTTATTTTCATTTTTTACTTTCATTTTCTTTTCTTTATCTTTTTAAAAAAAATTTTTAAGGCGGTAAAAAAAGAACAGATGGAAATTATTACTATTCATGCAGTGAATGCATCAAAAAATAGAATAAAATAAAATAAAATAAATAAATAGATATTTTGAAAAATACAAGATAAATATTATTTGAAAAAACAAAAAACAAAAACAAACAAACAAACAAACAAAAAACAAAACAAAAATGACAGTAATAATCTATCTGCAACCCTTCCAAAGGTGGTCAGTCTACAAGTTGTAAAATCTATGATAATAAATAATAATAATAATAATAATAATAATAATAATAATAATAATAATATAAACAAATAAATAAATAAAACGATCCGTTTGGTTCCGGTGGAAACAGCGGTCCATGATGATATCGATGCTTCTGTTTGTGAAGGGGGTAAGGATTACAATTAGAATTTCATAGTAAGATGTGCATTGTATCGATAATTTGGATGGTAAGTAATTAATTCATTATTTGAATATATATTATAGATATCATTTGAATATATATTATAGATATCATTTGAATATACATTATAGATATCATTATTATTATCATTATTATTATTATTATCATGAAGAAGAAGAAGAAGAAGAAGAAGAAGAAGAAGAAGAAGAAAGAAGAAGAAGAAGAAGAAGAAGAAATAAATTTATGTTATATAATAATATACAAATATTTATCTATATATTATATACATGTAACTATTTTTCCTGATATTTATATATTATAATAATAATAATAATAATAATAATAATAATAATAATAATAATAATAATAATAATAATAATAATTAGTTTTTTTATGAATTAGAGTCTTTAATAATAGTAAAAATCTTGTTAATTTCACAATTCCAGCTGACCACTGGGTGAATAATGAAAAAACGAATCACTACCTCGTCCTTTCCAGAATCTATAGAATATGGAAGTGACACTTATACCAATAATAGTCGGAGCCCTTCGAACAATTCATGAGAGCCTAAAAAATGAGATCCGATGAAAGATCGAAACTGCACTTAACTGTTGGAATCGGCTAGATACTGAGATGAGTCTTGGAGACCTAAGGAATTTGCGGTGAAGGCCACCAGATCGTATGACTGTCAAAATCTGAATATATATATATGTATATTTATACTATATATATATATATATATATATATATATATATATATATATATATATATATGCGTGTGTTTGCGTGTGTGTGGTGTGTCTGTGTGTGTGTGTGTGTAAACCTGATATATATATATATATATAAAAATGCGAATAAACATATATAAAATATACATTAAATATATGAAATATATATATATATAATATATATATATATATTATATATGTGTGTGTGGTGTGTCTGTGTCTGTGTGTGTGTAAACCTGATAATATATATATATATATATATATATATATATATATATATTATATAATATATAATGCAAAATAACATATATAAAAATATAAACATTAAATATGTAAAAATATGAATATATATATGTGTGTGGTGTGTGTGTTGTGTGTGTGTGTGTGTGTGTGTGCGTGTGTGGTGTAAACCTGATATATATATTTATATATATTATATATATATTATATATAATATAAATATAATAAATGTTAATACACATATATAGAAAATATACATTAAATATATAAAAATATGAATATATATTTTTCAGAAAATCATTTATATTTCATATCTTTTATAATAAAGTCATTATCAATATCATATATATATATTATATATATATATATATATATATATATATATATATATACATATATAATTATATAGAATAAAAACAAATAAATACAGATAAAAATATGTAGAATTATATACGCGTAAATCGTAAAGGTGTAGATTGTGACATCGTAATAAGCGAGTTCGAATTCCAGTCACGCTATTACTTTCAGCTAATACCCTTGGGAAATGGTATGACCTCTTCACCACATCCCACCCATGGGTAATATTACGCACTTCTGTTCTTCTAACAAGGGTGGCTTTATATTAAATACACCAGGAATGTTGTACACACTATTAATAGAACTAAAAACCAAAACAAATCCAAGCTTAAGAATATATACCTAATCGTGTTATGTTTTTTATCGTATTTTAAATATTCACAGCCAACCAAGTTCTCTACTGCTCTCTCTCTCTGAGAATCTCTCTCTCTCCTCTCCCTCTCATATCTTCTCTCTCTCTCTCACCTCTCTTCATTAAGACGCATGAAAATATTATTCCTGCAAACGGAAAGAGTTTTTAAAAGGTTTAGTAATAAATATTGTTCAAATCACAAGTACCACGTAAATTGTAGGCACAACCTTTTTTATCTTTTCCAATCTCTGTTGCTGTCAAAGCACTCACAACACATATACAAAGAGAGAGACAGAGAGACAGAGAGAGAGAGGAGAGAGACAGAGACAGAACTGACAGATAGACAGACAGAGAGACAGAGAGATAGATAGAATAGATAAGATCCAGATAGATAGAGAGAGGAGAGAGAGAGAGGAGAGAGAGAGGAAAGAGAAAGAGAAAGAGAGATCAGACAGACAGAGACGAAGAAAAGAGAGAGAGAGAAGAGAAAGAGAGAGAGAGAGAGAGAGAGAGATGACAACGAGAGAGAGACATCAAACAACACATATACAGAGAGAGACAGAAACAGAGACAGACTGACAGAATAAACAGACAGTGACAACGAGAGATAGATAGATAGAATAGAGAGAGAGAGGAGAGAGAGAGGAGAAAAGAAAAGAGAAAGAGAAAGAGAAAGAGAGAAGAGAAAGAGAGAGAGACAAGAAAGACAACAGAAGACAACGAGAGAGAGAGAGGGGAGACAACGAGAGAGAGTGGAGAGAGACAGAGAGAAAGGGGGAGGTGATAAGGCTTATATCTACCTCCTGATGAAGCAATAATGCGTAATATATATATATATATATATATATATATAATATATATATATATATATATTATATAAAGTATAGATATCCCACACACTGTCATAATAATAATGAAACACTCACTTGTTCTCCGTGAACGGTTCCCGAACAAAAAAATAACAACGAAAAAAATAGGAAGAAAAAAATACGAAAGAAAAATGGTTTTTTCGCGAAAATCTCCGATTGAGGCGACTACAACCAGCATTGGACCTACTAAGGTCCACAGATTCTTCGTCTCTTCCCTCCTTTCTTCTCTCTCGTCAATAGATGTTTGAAAGAGACACGGGCGTCATCGAATTTCGCTCGTTGGCGCCCCCACCAACGGCTCTTCACTTCATTTATTCATTCATAAATCGTCCCGTTGAGAGAGAGAGAGAGAGAGAGAGAGATAGAAGAAAAAATTCTCGCTTGATGAGGAAGAAGAAAGCGATAGAAAAGAAAAAAAACTGTGACTGCACAAACGAGACAGACATATAAACGATATGCCGATATATGCGTCGTGTAGAAGGTGAGTGGGTGAAGTAACGTAGGTATAACGAACGCAAGAAACTAAAGAAAAATAGGTGTTTTGGTAAGGAGTGTTACCGGCTGTGAATGTCGGATGAAGAGATGAAGTGGGGGGGGGAGCCTACCCCTGTGTTGTTTGTTTTCAGTGGGTTGGATGAAGAGAGAGACGAAAAAAAGAATAGAAAAATACAAGTTTTTATTTTATTTCATTTTTTTTAATCCGGGTTCTGAAAAATACACGAACAACTGACGTGATTTTTAAATCTGTACACACTGCGGCTAAACTTGCAAATCGGTCGGAAAATTAAAACATATTACAGGGTGACCTAGAAAAAACAGAACCCAAATTATATATTTATTTTCCTATTAATTAACCCTAACCCAACCCTAAACCGTACCATAAACCCTAACTCTACCCACCCCTAGTTAAAATTAACAGTTTTATTACAAAATTTGTGGTTCTGGTTTTTTCTGGGTCACACTTAAACAGGGTGACCCAGAAAATACAGATCCAATATTTTATTTATTTTCCATTAAACAATTCTAACCCCAAAACTCCAAACTCTGTATATCAGGTGACCCAGAAAAAACAGAAACCCAAATTCATTTATTTATTCCTTTATCTCTTACCTAAAAAATTTGTGGGTCTGTTTGTTCTTGGTCACCCTGTAATACCCAAATATTTATTTGCTTAGTTTCCATAAACCCTAATCCTACTAAACCCCTGGTTAAAATTAAAGTTTTATACAAAATGTGTGTGTTCTAAAACGAACCCAAATTATTATTTATTTAATTTTTCCCATTAAACCCTAACCCTAAATCCCCTAGTTAAAATAAACAGTTTTATTACAAATTTGTGGGTTCTGAAAAACAACCCAATTACTATTTATTTTCCCATTAAACTAACCCTAAACCAACCCTACCTTAACCAAACCCTAAACTAACCCTAAACCCCCTAGTTAAAATTAACAGTTTTTTTTACAAAATTTATGGGTTTCTGTTTTTTCTGGATCACCTCTAATATTTCCGACCGATTTGCAAGTTTAGCCCACACTGCGTACTGTGTGTACATGTGTAATTGTGCGCTGCGTACGTACGTGTATGTGCACGCAGGGCTGAAGTCAATCATGAATGGGTGTACAGTGTACAATGTACACTATCTCTGTGTATGCGTCGTTTAAGACAATGGTACTCTCATACATATTCTTTTTAAATTAAAATTAATTTTCTTCTCAACTAAACATAACAGGATTTATCATTTCTGTAGAATAATCATAGAATCAAAACCGATATTATTAGGTATTATCTACTACCAAATCTCAGCCACCAAAACAAAATTGCATATATATATATATATATAATATATATATATATATATATAATATATGTAAAATTTGTAGAAAAAAAAGCAAGATGTTCAAAATTTTGCTGACAGAAATCTGTTTCGACCGTATGAGGTTTTTCAAAGCAACCATGTAAACGGAAAACGAAATAAATATATATCTAATCACGAGGCACAGAACGCTCTCGATCAGTACCCGCGGAATTTTCAAAAAATTTAAAAAAATGCGTATTTTTATGTTAAAAATAAAAATAATATTTTATTTTGAAAAATTAGTAAGCATTTTTATCATTAACAAACTCAAAAGAGTTGCAGTAAAGGGTGTATATGAATATCAAAAAGTTCAGGAAATGTTCCGGCTCAAAAGAAGTTTTAAAAAAATATAATAAGTCCAACGTACAATAGATGAAGATGGAAAATTTCAGGAATCTGTAATGAAATGACAAATTCGTAGAGTCGGGATTCCGTAATATATTCGAAAAATTTGAGCCTCCCCGGTGATATATTTAAAATATTCCAATTTATATATATATATATATATATATATAGTATATATATATAATGTGTGTGTGTGTGTGTGTGTGTGTGTGTGTGTGTGTGGTGCATTTATTTTTGGGATTGTTCATATTCTTATTCTTGGGTTACAGAGTTTGGAAATAAATAATATCTAATAATAGCCGTTTTATGGTATCCTATCCTGAAATGAAAATTTCTTCGAATCTTTACTAGAAGAAGTTCTGCTTTTAACTTTTTAATAAAAAAATATTGATTCGTGGTGCACTTATTTATGGGGTGATACCTGTCTGTACAATGTCAAATATGAAGCGGGACCCCCACTCCCACCCACAAAAATTGTTGTAAATAGGGACACAACGTCCCAGTGACAGAATGAAAATAGGAAGTTTCTGAAGCTACTAAGAATACATGAGGGAAGAGAAAGAAAAGAAAGAAAGAAAGAAAGAAAGGAAAGAAAGATAAAAATAAGAAAAATAGAAGAAGAGAATAACTAGAAAGAAAAGAAAGAAAAGAAAAGAAAGAAAAAATAAGAAAAATGTGAGAGAGAAATGAGACTAGAAGAAAGAAAGAAAGAAAGAAAGAAAGAAAAGAATGAAAATACAGAAAATGAGAAGAGAGAAAGAGATAGAAAAGAAGAAGAAAGAAAAGAAAGAAAGAAAGAAAGAACAAGATAAAAAATAGAAAAAATGCAAGAGAGAGAAAGGAAAAGAAACTAGAAAGAAAAGAGAAAGAAAAAAGAAAAAGAAGAAAGAGAGAATCAATGTATGAAGTAATGAAAGATCACTTAGGGAAGACAAAGGTGGAAATAAAAGAAAGGAATGCGATAAAATTAAAAATCAAGAAAAGACAAAAGAAAAGATGAAAGAAAAGAGAAATGAAATTAAAAAGAAAGAAATAAGAAAAGAAAAGAAAAGATAAAAGAAAGAAAAAGGAATAAGCTAGAAGAAAGAAAGAAAGAAAGAAAGAAAGAAAGGAGGGGAGGGAGGAAAAAGGAAGGGGAAGGAGAAAACCATGAAAATAACAATAAGGAATCAAAGACTAAAAACAAAGGAAAAAAGAAAAAGAAAAAGTAAGAAAAGCAAGAGAAAGCTTGGGTTTAAACCGAAAATTTTGGAACAGAAGAGAGAAGAGCGAGAGAAAGAGAGAGGAGAGAGAGAGAGAGAGAGAGGAGAGAGAGATGAAGAAAACAAATTAGTGAGCATTAAAATTACTTTTTAAAAAAGAGGGAGAGAGAGAAGTGTGTATTGTGTGTGGTGCGTGTGTTGTGAGAGAGAAGAGAAGAGAATGCAAGGAGAGAAAGAGAAGAAAGAGAGAGAGAGAGACGAGAGAGAGAGAGAACAAGTAAGAAGAAGAAGAAAGAAAGAAGAAGAAAGAAGAAGAGAATATAAATGAGAGAGAACATAAGATGTAGAAAACGAACTCTGTGACTTAAAAGGACTTTTTTAAGAGAGAGAGAGCGAGGAGAGAAAGAACAGAAAAGCGAAGAGGAAGTAAAATGACTAGATATAGATAGATAAGATAGATAGATAGATAATAGAAGGGAACTAGAGAAACGAGAGAGAGGGATGAAGAAAAAAAAAACAGTGAAATACGAGACGAGGAAAAAAAAAAAAAACAAAAAAACGTAACAAAAAGAAAAAAAAAACGGAGAATAGAATTAGAAAGAGAAAAGTATAATGTATGAGCAGAGAGAGAGAGAGAAGAGAGAGAGAGAGAGGAGAGAGAGAGAGAGAAGAGAGAGAGNAAAAAAGAGAGAGATAACAATTCATAAACGTACAATTTTTGGGATTCAGCAAGAGCGCTGGTCCAGCGGAGATCCTTTGTGTTAAGCAGAGCGCGATCTTAATGAAGAATCCTTTGGTTCGTTCCTTGGTGCTCCTCAGTCTTGCAGGTCCTTCGTCAATGATTGCAGATGGATGTATGTCAATATCAGCGTATTAAGTAGTTAACCAAATCACGTATTCGGGCTGTTGATTGGCTGAGTGTTTAAAACTCGCTTAGTCTATAAATCTAAGTGGTGTTTGCAGCACTGCTTATATACCAAAATAATTCCAACCAAATATTTCCAAGAAACAAAAGAAAAAAGAAAAGGTTTGAGTTCATGAAATAAATGAATAGTTGGAATATGGTTTCTACAAAGACTGAAAGCTAGAGTTTAAACGACCTTGGTATTAACTGTTTAGTCTGGGTATGCATTGAATTAACTAGGTGACTGAAGGAAGCGAACGTAATGGCATACTACTTCTTCCACGCGTCCGGTTATCTTTAGGAACTTGAAATAAAGACGTCTAAAATATATACCGAGATCTTGTGTCGTTTATAAGAGCAAGAATGGACACAGAGATTGAAGAAACGCCCAAAACCTACCAAAGAATTCCTAGAAAGATCAGAAGATAGAGAGAAATCAGCCCAGAGGTACGACCAGCTAAGAAGATTGGATGAATATATGATAATATGAAAGATAAGTTAAAAGGAGATGTAACACGAGTACATAATTATTTTGGGTAATCAGTGTTTAGCAAAGGCAGAAGATTCGAGAATCACGTTAAATAGTAGGGAAAACTCAACTCTTTAACCTTGGCGCGGCACTGGCAAGAGATGGGTATTTCATGTGAAATCATCCAGGCCTGTCACCACCCCTTCAATTTTTCTGTAATTTTGTACAGTGTGGACTATCTTAAAGTTAGACAATCTCCAAAATTTGAGCTTCCAATTCCAAAATTGCGGAGTTATGTCGATTTTTAGCTCTCCAAATTTGAGGGGGGTCGCTAAAATGGCGACTTTTTGTAATCTAATTATGTCTGTAAAATGAGTTCAGAGCTTCCCTTCTCCTAAAAAATGTTTTAAAAGCATTTTCCCAGAATCTAAAAAGAAAGTTAACCAATTTTAAGTTATTGTGATTTCTGATTTTTTCATAGCAAGATCAATATCCCATGTTGCACTACATCTATAAAAAAAGATTTTTTCTATTATTATTTCCTATCTGTTGAACATTATTTGAATGCATTGTGGATTTCTTGGGTACAAATGCTTTTATAAACGATTTTTAGGAGAGGGAAGCTCTAGAACCATTTTATAGACAAAAAAGATTACAAAAGTCGCCATTTTTCGTGAACCCACCTAAATTTTGAGAGCTAAAATCGCATAACTCCGCCACATTTTTGGAATTGGAAGCCCAAATTTTGGGAAATGTCTAACTTTGACACAGCCCACACATGTCCAAGAGGCGGGTGGGTGACAATTTTACTTTTTTCTGGGTGATTTGACATGGGATTGCCCAAATATTCGCTGGGACTTAGCTATCGAAACTGATAGAAAAATAAAGAGCAATAGACCGGATATAGTGGTTAAGGTCTATGAAAAAAATGCCTTAATTAAAATTAATATGTTATCATATCAGTTGGTTGGTTTGTTATGAGGAAGTCCCAGCCAATATGAAATTTTTTAAAAATGCACTTTGCGGAGCTACTCATTTCATTATCTGAGTACTATTGGCTTCGGCATCGGTACAGGTGAGACAGAATGAATCACGTAATCCAAGGGCACCACAGGCAGCACCTGTCTGCCAACTAAAACGAGTAGCGACTGGGTTTATTGCCTAATGTCTGAGGGGGTTTCTGAAGGAGAATGCCGACGGGACTACGCATTTTTTGTACTGGCCATAGCATGAGCGTTTTTTTCGTGGCTCCCCTCGTTAAAAAAAGACTTTATACTTACTAGCAAATATATGCACCCTCCGGGTGCAAGTATTTAAGTTTTGATATAATAAAACATCATATTAAATTAGAAAGGATAATGAAACTGACTAAGAATGCAGATAAAATGATCTGCAACAGAGGGGGTATAATCGAAAAATAGAACAACTTTGAAACTAACTATTCCATCATTTTCCATTACTCCCCTCTTTCATTGGTAAATTTTCCTAATTTAACTATTTAGTTAAAATAGGAAGTAAAGGATAATATTACAGTTATTTCTTCTTGTAAATAAATTTCTTTTAAGATTTATCCACGAGATTTTTGTTTATATTTCTTAAGATAAAACCAAACAATTAGAAATCAATAATACCAAGCACATATTTATTGAAATAAAATTTTAAATATCAATATGCAAATTAGCCTTCTCGTTCAAACTGTAAACCGCTATTTTGTTGTATATATAAATACAATTGCATGTTATTAGTACGTAGATATGATTAACAGTATTAATAATGTAAAACAATTTTTATTAATAACTGAAGGTTTAAAAGAATGAAATCATAGAGAATTTGACGTAAATAATTAAGGGAATTGTGGCTTGAGTAGTAATATAGTTTCGGTTACAGACAGAAAAACACACAATCTCCATTATAATAAGATTTGACCTGGTGGTATTAATAATAATAATAATAATAATAATAATTGACAAGAAAGAGAGAACCTGCCATCTCGTGGATTTTGCTGTCCCAGCCGATCACCGAGTGAAAATGAAAGAAAGCGAAAAGATAGACAAATACTAGGACCTTGCCAGAGAACTGAGGAAGCTGTGGAACATGAAGGTGAAGGTCGTACCAATTGTAATTGGTGCCCTTGGAACAATCCCAAAGCACTGGAAAAGAATTTGGATGAACTAGAAATCAGAGGAAGAATCGAGACCATCCAAACTACAACACTGTCGAGATTGGCTAGAAAACTCAGAAAAGTCCTGGAGACCTGAGGAGCCTTGATGTCGCTCAGTCCCCAGTTAACCAGCAGCTACGGCAGGTGTGAAAAACAATAATGATAAAATAACGAAAATATAAACAAATACTTGAACCTGGACTGAAAAATGAAAAAACTATGGAAAAAGAAAGTGATGGTCGTACCAATTGTAATTGGTGTCCTTGGTTTGGTTCCAATGGTTCTGAAAGGAGTAGGGGTGAATTGGAAATCAGAGGAAGAATCGAGACTATCAAACAACAAAATTGTACTAAGAAGAGTCTTGGAGACATGAGAAGAGTCTTGGAGACCGGGGGAGACGGGATGTCAATCAGCCTCCAGTAAACCACCAGTGAAGGCGAGTATGAAAAACACCCATTGAATGTAAGAATAATAATAATGCTAGTACCTACCTATGTGTGTCAGGCCCTGTCATCATCTCAAATAAATAATGGAACATATCGTTATGAGTAAAAAAACGAAAAAAAAAAAGTTGTAGATCAGAGGGGAAAAGCAAATATAGAAGAAAGAAAGAAAGAAAGGGGGGAGATAGGAAGCGACAGCACTTATCGTCTGTTTCAAATGAAATAGAAAAAAATTAAGAAAAGAAAGGAAACAAACAAATGAAACAAAGAAACAATTGGGGAAAAAAGAAAAGAGACAAAAAAAAAAAAAAAAGATTGCAGAAAAAAAAATCTTTAAAAGAAAGAAATAAAGAAAAAAAAATTGGAGAAGGAAGAAAATAAAGACAGAAACAATTGTAAAAAAAAAAGAGAGAATGTTTGAAAGAAAGAAAGAAAGAAAGAAAAAAAGAAAGAAAAAAAAAAAAACAATTAGAGACAAAGGAAAAGAGAATAATAAACAATTGCAGAAAAAAATAAATGTTTGAAAAAAAGAAAGAAAAAAGAAACAAAGACAATTCGGAGGATGAAGAGAAGAAAGAAAGAAACAATTGTAAAGAGAAGAGAAAGAAAGAAAGAAAGAAAGAAAAAAAAGGAAAAAAACTATTGGAAAAGAAGAAGAAAAAGACAGAAACAATTGAAAAAAATATGTTTGAAATAAAAAAGAAAGAAAAAAACGAAAAACAAACAATTACTTAAAGAAAGAAAGAAAGAAAAAAGAAAGAAAGAAAGAAAGAAAGAAAGAAAAGAAGCCCTCAATATTTTCATTGCTAATAAAAAAAATGAATATCAGTAAGGAGGAAAAAAAATAAAAACCGGAAATTAAACAAAAAAAAAAAAAAGGTTTAATTATGTGTTAAGTTGTCTGAATTTCCAATCAATTTGAATAACGATAATTTAATGGCGGGACAGAAATTTCGAAAGAAACAAATTAGAATTAGAAAGTTTAGACAAAAACAAATGAAAATAAAATTGCGTAAAAATTATCTTCATTACAATAAACACAACGATAGAAAATGCTAGACAAAACACACACACACACACACACACACACACATATATATATATATATATATATATATATATATATATATATATATATATGCGTATGTATATGTGTGTTTCATATAGATATCCACTCATACGTACATATACACTGTCTATTTTCACACACACACACCACACGCACACGCGCGCAACACACACGCGCGTGCACACACACACACACACACACAATACATACATAATATATATGTATACATATATATATATTTATATATATGTATGTATGTGTATATATGTGTGTAATATAGGGAAAAATTTGAAAAAACACAGGT
>CM042147.1:124246073-124251073 GCA_023376005.1 Doryteuthis pealeii | reverse complement strand
AATTAATTGATAATTAAAGAATTAGGTGGGCATATATATATATATATATATATATATATATATATATATATATATATATATATATATATTCTATCGTGATATTTACAAAACTTACTAAACAGCCCGTGTTAGGTTCACGTTGTAACATAGTGTTCAGGAAGATATTCGTGCTTCTATTTAAAAAGGAGTGGCGGGTTCTAATTAATATTTCATAAGTATTTCTGTTTTATCGAGAGCTCGGAAGTTCATACATATCTATCTATCTATCTATCTATCTATCTATCTATCTGTGTCCATTCATTTAATCTATCTATCTATCTACCTATCTATGTACTTTTGATGTATACTTTGTATGTCGAACTCTACTCAAAAGACTAAATAATTTGAATGTCTCTTGATATACTACATAGGAACTTTTGGTGCTAGGACTTTAAGCAGTAGCTTAGACTTAGTTTCCATCGTCTTCATCGGAGCATATTTTATGCCCTGTGGAAAGATAGATCTTTAACAGACCGAATTGACACAGAAAATAACTTGAAACCAAATTTAATCTCACAAGTATTACAAACACATAGAATATCAATAATTAAAAACACGAAACTAAAAAATATCGACAATTAATACATTTAAAAGGTTTAAGAGATTCCTTTAATTATTCCTTTAGTTTCATATTATATATATATATATATATAATATATATATATATATATATATATATATATATTGAAAGGTTTAAATTTTTCGGGATTTAAGAATATATATATATATATATATATATATAATATATATATATATATATATATATATATGAGCATATTCATTTCCTTTCTTTTAACTTATATATATATATATATATATATATATATATATATATATATATATATATATATATATATATATTGAGAGGATTACATTTTTTCGGATTTAAGAATACTTGCAGACCTCACCAGTGAACAGCAGTTTTAATTTAAGTATAGATGCGACTATCCCGGTAAACCAGTTGATAGTCACAGAATTTATATATATATATATATATATATATAATATATATATATATATATATATATATATATATATATATATATATTAAAAGAAACGGAATGAATCCGACAATATGAGTAAGAAAAGGTGGAATGAAAACATCACACAATGCTGTTAAAGAAGAAAATTAAAAAGATTATATTATAAATTGTTTATATTATAAATTGTTTATAAATTATTATAAATTGTTTTCTTCTTTAACAGCATTGTGTGATGTTTTCATTTCACCTTTTCTTACACACACACACACACACACACACACACACACACACACATATATATATATATATATATATATATATATATTCATTTATCTATATTAGTTTTTACATATATATGCAATTACATGGATGCTTATCTGCGACCATTTGGTTTCATGCACATCTGTACACGGCAATTCTCAACAGCTCTATCACATTCTATCAGAAATCCCACTCTCAAAAAGTGTTTTAATACTTTTGAGAAGCGTCCCTTGGAAAGGATTTTTCATTTATCCCTCTGATTTCATTCATTTTTATTTTATCTATTCATTCATTTTAAAATTAATTTTAAACTTAATATATATATATATATATATATATATATATATATATATATATATATATATATATATATATATATATATATATAAACCCCCCGAAATATTGAATGAAGTAAAACGAAATTTAACACACATCTAACGGAGTTTCTCATATATATCTAATAATTTATTTATTTATAAATATATTTCTGTTTGTATGATTAATATATATATATATATATATATATATATATATATATATATATTGGAGGATATGTGCTTAATTGAAGTCATACCTAATTTTGAAAATTTATTAGTTAATAATTAATGAATCTTTAGGCGGGCATATATGTTCAAAGGTAAAATTGTCGGCTAAAAGCATATCAAATAAACACTTTGTTTATTTACTCACTCTCATATACATATATATATATATATACCAAAATTCTTATAATTACAATATATATATATATATATATATATATATATATATATATATATATATTATATAACAGTAACTCAGGAAAACCGCCACATCGTAGCGGGGTTCTTATTAGAAATTTTGAACATTAAGTGGAATTGTATCAAAATTCCAACAGTATAATTGTATGGGGATCTATGGCCACACTAAATGGGATTTTGTAATCAACAAAATTCTTGATATGACAAAAATTACAATGATATACTAATAAATGTTCTTTACTCAGTCCTAAAGAAACATCTATATCATCATAATTCAACGGGTTTACGGGTTGTTTATTAAATATTCGAATTCTCGTGTATCTTATCGGATTAGCTCTTTTAATCTCTTGTTTGTATATTTCTTTCCTAGAATTATAGATATTATTAAATAATTCATTTTGATTAGTTAATGTATTTTATCAAAAAATGGTATAATTTTTGGTCTAAAACTTCAATGACAATTAATTCTTTAATTGTCCTATAGCGTGTATTCTTGCAAAGGTCTCTCTCTCTCTCTCTCTCTCTCTCTCTCTATATATATATATATATATATATATATATATATATATATATATATATAGAGAGAGAGAGAGAGAGAGAGGGGCATTAATACACAGATTCACAGAGAGATACATAAATACAATAAAAAATTAATAAAATTACTGCAAGGTAAAATCAAAAACGCTAAAAATGTAAAAAGAATTTTAATATGCGCGCGAAATTGTAAGCGTTTCACTTACGCTTTACATATTAGATTAGATTAGAAAAAATAAATGTACTTGTTTTTTTTTTTTTTTTAGAAGCATTAAAGAATATAAGCCCATTTATTAATACTCCCTAGCAAATAATTTTTTAAACAAAATCCAGTAAGTTCAAAAAGATTTTTACATCATGTCAAAATTGACAACCATACTTTCGAAACCGGAAGCCAACGAATAACACTTACTATATAAATCTCTTTAGACTCGTATCATTTCACAATTAATCCGAACGAAGTGGGTAAGTCAGCTGTATTTCTTGATCCTTAGTTTCACTATTCTTCGTGCTACAAAAAAAAGCACATTTATTTTTTATAACATTGTCATATATATATATATATATATATATATATATATATATATATATATATATATATATATATATATATGAAAGAAGAAATGAAAGTGAATCTGATAGTATGTAATATAGTGAAAAATTTGTAATATAGTGTTTTATGAACCTGTGTTTTTTCAAATTTTTCACAATGTTAAACACACTCACACACACACACACACACACACACACATATATATCTATATCTATCTATCTATCTATCTATATATATATATATATATATAGAGAGAGAGAGAGAGAGAGAGAAAGAGAGAGAGAGAGAGATAGATAGAGAGAGAGAGAGAGATAGATAGATAAATAGATAAGATTTCAAGATTACTGTTTGAGAAATATCTATGTACTAAATGAATCTACTTTCTTTTATAATTTTTGATTATGCATAAAATATCTTGTCCATAAATATATCTATTTATAAAGATAGATAGACAATTTTAAGTGCAAACAATGAAACTATTTTATATATACATATATATATATGTATGTATGTATGTATATATATATATATATGATAGATGGTGCACAACCATGTTAGTTATATTAGAATCATGGAAAAGTGAAAAATAATAAAAATTCTAAATAATGAATACTAACTTTTATTATTTTTACTTTTCTAATATAACCAACATAGTTTCCGATATTCTGCTACATATATCCATAAATATGTATACGTGGGCTCTTTAACAATATTATATATATATATATATATGTGTGTGTGAGTGTGTATATATATATATGTGTCTATATATATATATATATATATATATATATATATATATATATATATATATATATATATATATATATATATTGAATGTACAGATAAATAAATACAATTGAAGAAACTTCGATAGAATCTTAAATAGACGCTATAGGACTGATATATATATATATATATATATATATATATATATATATATATATATATATATATATATATATATATAAATATGTATATATAAGAGAGAAAGAGCGAGACTAAGACAGAGACAGAAAAAGACGAAGAACTGTCGTTGAATAGATCGACAGATAGAGAGATCATCTATAATGAGATTCGGTTTTCTTAAACGTTATCGGATCAAAATTTATTATTCGAGGTCAGCCTCGGTTTTATTTTGATGTTTGTTTGTTTGTTTTGTTTGTTTGTTTGTTGATTTTAACGGCATATCAACCCGTCTGGGGTTTTGTCATGCCTAACGGTTAGGGAGTTATACATATTGTGTATTTATGTATACTTTTCAGTAATTGGTTTTAAAAATGTTTTAGCATTATTGGGGATTATGTTGTATGGTATTGATTTGTTTCATGTCTATATTCTATGGTATAATTTTATTTCCCTAAAAAAAGAGACAATATCCTCTATGTTGACATTTTCAAACAGATCTTTCATATTGTTTGCTTTAAAATAACGCTTTCTGGTGTGGGCAAAAAACCTGCATTCCATGAATAAGTGTTTAACTGTCAAAGGTGTTTGACATGTTTCACATTGTGGTTGTTGTTCTTGTTTGAGTATATAGGAGTGCGTTAGTCTTGTATGACCAAGCTTCTACAGATCAATTAAATTGAAGAATCAGTCGAGGTTATACTTTATTTATGACTTTACTTAGTAATTACTAACCAACTTGGTCAGACTTTTTAATATATTATAATCTAATTAAATGATAACTTCGCGTGTCTACTATTTGACGTCTCTTTATTTCTACACAATTTTGTGTCTCAATTGGATGGTGTGCTAATCAGTTGTGTCCTCACATATACATAAGTCGTCGGGTCTGCCTAAATCGGTATCAGCTAGACAGCGAAGGAGTCTGTCTCCTTTTCACTAGCTATAGACAGAGATTCTTCTGTTTTTAGCGTCTGAGGTGGA
>CM042147.1:124236073-124238573 GCA_023376005.1 Doryteuthis pealeii | reverse complement strand
ATATATATATATATATATATATATATATATATATATATATATATATATATATATATATATATATATATATATATATATATATCGGTGAAATATATTCATAACTGCTAATATGACCGGTATTTAAGCCTTTTCTTTTTCACACACACACACACACACAAATATATATACATATATATATATATATATATATATATATGTGTGTGTGTGTGTGTGTGTGTGTGTGTGTATATATTTATATATGTGTGTATGTGTGTGTGAACTTCTTGAAGGGAGGTGGGGGTGGCCTCCAACTAAATGATTTATAACCTGACACAATCATCATGGCCGACGTCTGTTTCGCGGTCAAAAGATTAATTAGACTTGTTACTTGTCAATATGAATCAAATGCATTGCTTGTTTGTATTTTGCAACGCTTGCGACATATATTCTGAAAAGTGATGGCGGCCAGTCCCCGGCCGAGACGCTCAGTTCTCCTCTTTGACTGGCGCTCGCGGAATCGAGAAATTTCATCCAATTCTTCGATTGGGCCGTCTAGGATTTTTCTAGAGAAGAAGCGATTCGCCAAACAGTGTTTAAATAAATTACATATGTTAATGTGTACACACCGGGTTGTTTTACAAATTTCCTTTGGTTCACGACACAAAAAAGCGAACAGGAAACACAGTAGCGATGCAGTTAAGCGTGCAATACTTACCAGCCGTTCTCATAAAGTTTGATCATCTGTGCGTGCTCTACTATCATGGCCTTGAGCCATACTTCTCCAAATACAACAAATGAAAAAACAAAAAAAAAAAACAAAGAGTAAGTTTTCAAAAATCATTAGTAGTGTAATAACTTCAAGCCTCTCTGGGGACTTTGTATTTGATGCCTTTTACAGAGCCGGGTTAGCTCAGTCGGTAGAACGTTCGACTAGAAGCCACAAGGTTCCTGGTTCGATACCAGCCCTCGCGAACTCAATGTATGAGTAGCACAGGGATCTGTGCGGTAAAGCAAAGAACTGATGGTAGGTGTGGCGCCCCATCTCGGACGCAAAACCAATCCCCAGGTGTAGCGCTAGTGAAAAAGGGATAGACTCCTCACTGATTGGTTGATACCGACTTTAGGCCACCCTGACGACTTTAATTACTTTTACCAATATTAACCAAGTCTTTTGAATAATTTTTAAAAAGCACTTCCACCCCATTGACGTCATTATCCTATTTATGCTACATTTTCGCAGCATAAATATTTTTATATGTACATATTTAAGATCCCACTATGCAATATTTCCGACCTGTTCTCATAAAGTCTGTTCATCTCTACGCGCTACACAATCATGACCTTGTGCCAAACATCTCCGAATATAATAACCTTTTTTTTCTTAAAAAAAATATAATTAGCGAAGAATACGAATAAAAAATAACATGGCATTTATGCGTTATACTTTCCCAGTGTAATAACGCCAAGCTTCACTGGGTGTGCTCGTATTTGTAGCCTTGTGCCAGTCTTAGTTGTTTTGTAAATACTTAAAAAGCATCATTTCATCCTCATAGGCATCATTGTCCTATTTATACTACGTTTTTTTTAATAAAAATTATTATATTTATATTTGAGATTCCACCATCCAATAATTACAACTAGTTGTCATGAAGTATAGTTATCTCTACGTGCTCCAAAAACATGGCCTTGGATCAAATTCTTATGAATACAACAACGTTTTTAAAGAAAACAACGAAAAATATAAATAAAGAAACAACATAGCATTTATAAGAAAAATCTTTCTCGAAATAATTACTAGTTTAATAAAGTCAAGCTTCACTGGATGCTCGTATTTGTAGCCTTGTGCCAGCCTTAGCTGTTTTTTAAATACTAAAAAAAAACAAAAAAATTTCATCTCCATAGGAGTCATTGTTCTATCTGTACTAGTTTTGCAAAAAAAATTATATTTATATTTGAGATCATGCAGTGTCTATACATATGTATGGTACTCAGTGAGTATTGAATGCCCTGTACTATTCGTAGAATTGCGTCCCGGCTTCCTGCCTTAAAAAGCGATAGGTGGTGATAGCTAAAAAACAAAACAACCGCTCTACGAATGAAATATTACATTTACTTGTCGATAAAAATATGGCTTACTTTTAACGCCTTCAAACCACTAAAAGAAAAAAATAATTTGTCGATAAAAACGCCTTCGATCCGCTAAAAAATATCTTTTTTTTTTTGTATTTTCATTTTATTTTAATTCTTTTTTCGACAATAAAAAATCAAAATATTTTTTTCGGTATTTTTATATTATTTTAATATATTTATTTCCATTAATTACAAATAAAAAATGAAAATATTTAGATATTCTTTTTTATTTTAAAAAAAACAAGACATTAAACAAACATAAATAAAACAAATCTGAATATTTAGATATTCTTTAATATTTTAATAAAAAATGATTCGTCGAGCGGGTTATTTTTTCAGCTATCATCGCCTAGCGTTTTTTAAAGCAGAAGGCCGGGATGCAATTCTGCGA
>CM042147.1:124231073-124233573 GCA_023376005.1 Doryteuthis pealeii | reverse complement strand
TCCACCGGCTTTACCATTACTCCATTCTTTCCCAGCTGGGTCAGCTAATTTTCTACCCGAACAAAACAAACATTACCATAGAAGTTAATTGAATTTACAATTGAAATGTTCATTATATAATTCTTGATCTCCATAATTGATATTTTAATATATTTAAAAAATATATATTAAATATACATATATATATATATATTAAATATAAAAATATTAAGTATATAAAAATAAGTACTTATTATATATTTAATTTAATTATAATCAATATTTACCATTGGATTAGGTGCATTGACAAGGTAGGACATAACATTAAAATATAATTATTTGTTTCACTAAATGTTTATTTTTGCCATGATTTTTAGATTGCAGTAAATTCATTGAAATATCTAAATTCATACATACATTCATACACACACACACACACATACACCCAATCGCCGTTCTTGTTTTTTTTTTTAAATGATTTTTTTAATATTATCATCACAAAAGTATTTATAAAAATCCGAAAGAATTGTTGAAAGTACTCTTGTCTCTACATGGAACAATTCTATCGGATTTTTTTATTAATACTTTCGTGATGATATGAAAAAATCCTTATAAAGATTGGAAATGAAAATAAAATCTACAGAATAATTTGGATATTGTTGTTTTCAACGAAATTCGTTTTAACCTACACACACACACACACACACACACACACACACACACCACACATATATATATATATATATATATATATATATATATATATTATATATATTATTATTATTATTAATTAATATTGATAATATAATTTGCTGTATAAGTAAAGGAGGCTCAATGTTATGGGTATAGCATATATTTCTCCAAGTTAAGGAAGCGAAAATATAAAAATCATCGGTGTGTGATAACTGTCAGTTTCTCGCCTATGTAAATTTCAAAACAATTTAACTACTGATTTCGAGATGCAAGTAATAATAATTGATGACTTAACGTTTCACCGTCTGCGAGAGGACAATTAACGCCAAGAATATAATTTTTAGTTTGAATAAAATTAGCTAAAAATTGGTAGCGATATCCTATTCATGGGCAATAGTATATATATATATATATATATATATATATATATATATATATATATATATATAAAGTTCCCAATCATCAGATGCGGGGACTTTAGACACTTGGTCTAGGCTTCCTGAAATAGGCTATAACCTCACACAAATCTAAATCTTCTGTTATATTTTTTACTTATATAATTTTGCTCTGTGACTCTGACAATAAGAGCACACATTGAGCTCTGCAAACTACGAAACATTTTTATATTGTATATTACGATACATTGATATTGATATTCTATAAGTAAGGAAGTTTTTTATCCGGATTTTGGATTATATATATATATATATATATATATATATATATATATATAAAAATCCACCTGTATGTAAGTATGGAAATAAGAAAACAAATATTATGAAAAAAATAGATATGATTAATGTCTCATATATATAAAAAAAACCGAAACGCTCGATCTATTCATTCATTCATAAATAAACACGTCCCTTAATATATGTTTTTCATATTTTTATACTTATATACCGTCGTTATTTTCATTCTTCATAATGCTGGTTGCATTTTTCCATAATAGCTTGGGAAAGGTATGAAGCAAACTATTCTCGCTCCAGCTACGAGTAAATATTAGGGCGGACTGGTCTCTTGAACCTTGATATGCAACCGATCCATAGAGAAGGAAAACTCTGAATTCAAACCTGTTAAACTACGCCTGAAATTGATATTGCATCGTATTATGCTCGTGTGGAGGGTTAGTTAAATAGATAAATACACTTATATTTTTATAAATTAACTTGGACATATGAAGTCTACACCGGACTTAGGGAAAAATTAACTATTTTCAAAAATTATACACGCCATTTTAGAGCGATTTGAACTCGCTAACGTGCTTTTTCTATCCACAGTACCTCCCCATATATATATATATATATATATATATATAGTAAAGATAAAAACTTGAAAATCGGCTATTTTGCGGTTATGGTACCGTTTCTACTCATAAGTATCTGAATATACTCAGTATATTCAGATACTAATTATATTGCTCTGTTTTTCGAAAATTAAACATTGAGCTCTCAAATCGGACATGAACTCTAATATTTTACTGTTGGAAGAGAGGACTAGCTTAGAATCATCCTAATACCAAATTACCTGGTAACCCACCCTCTGGCTTGAAATTATTAACTATATCTCATGAGTGAGTATTTTAGTGTGAATTAGATTTTTAATGTCATCAAATCATGACAAATTAACTTCGTTTCACGCTCATATGAACTGCATCCACACACATGCGCAATCACATACACACGCAAACGTGTATATATGAATGCATATATATATATATATATATATATATATATATATATATATGTATATATATATATGAATGCATATATATATATATATATATATATATATATATATATATATATATATATATATATATATTGTG
>CM042147.1:124226073-124228573 GCA_023376005.1 Doryteuthis pealeii | reverse complement strand
TTTTATGAGGCGATGTATGAATACAAAACATTTTGAATAAATACTTATTCATTTATTTTGTAGAAATAACTTATGGTTCAATTTCCATTTTTTTTTTCCAATTGATTTAAATTCAGTTTTAAAAAGAATGCACACATAGTCAAGTTTTACGGAACAAGTTCATATATTAATTTTAAAACGAATTATTCTTTTGTTACTATATATCTATGCATATATATATATATATCTTATTATAATGGAGATTGTGTGCTTTTCTGTCTGTAACCGAAACTCATATTACTACTCATATCACTATTCCCTTAGTTATTGACATCATATTTTCCATGATTGTATTTTTATTTAAACCTCAATTATTAATAAAATTGTTTTACATAATTAATACTGTTAACCATGTCTACATACTGACAACATGCAATTATATTTATATATACAACAAAAATAGTGGTTTACAGTGTGAATGGGAAGGCTAATTTGCATATTGATATTAAAAATGTGATTTTATTAAATATGTGCTTAGTATTATTGATTTCTAACTGTTTGGTTTTATTTTAATGAATATAATCAAAATCTCTTCAATGAATCTTAAATGAAATCCATTAGGAAGAAAAAATATCAGTAATTTTATTCTTTACTTCTATTTTAACTAAATACTTAAATTAGAAAAAATAACAATGAAAGACGAGAGTGATGGAAGAGTAAGTTTCAGTTGTTCTATTTTTATTATACTCCCTCTGTTTCAAATCTTTTTATCGGTTCTTATTTAGTTTCATTAGCCTTTCTAATTTAATATAATATTTTATTACATTAAACTTAAATACTTGCACCCAGGGGGTGCATATATTTGCTAGTATATATATATATATATATATATATATATATATATATATATATATTTATATAATTATGTATATCATGTTCTTGTGAACGTTGTTTGTTTGGTCTTTTGAAGCATTGGAAAAAAGAACAAAAATCAGAATTTAAATATTCAATTGTTGTTCTGTTCTCGGTTTGATCAATTCCGATATTTCGGGTGAACGTTCACCCTTTTTCAAGGTATATGAGACGGTCTGGAGAAGAAAAAAATGAAAGGCTGTATATGAGGGCAAAAAAGTAATAATAATAATAATAATAATAATAATAATAATAATAATAATAATAATAATAATAATAATATATATATATATCTTTGAAAATCATTAAGTCCCCTTTAGGTGTCGATAAACAGTTCTTTAGCTATAATTCCGGCAAATTAGACGAACCAAATTTGTTTAAGTTTTTTCTTTTTCTTTTTTTAGTAATTTTGATGTGTATTTAGAAATAAACAAAAATTAAGAAATGTATTTTCCGGACTTCCCGCCAGTCCGGTTCTTAATGTTGAAAAATATTTTTAAAACTATGTTTAATTGAAATTATACATTGCAATACTAACACAAACAACTGTCTCAATAATAGATTCAATAATTAATTTCAATGGTTAATTAAATGTATAGTAATTTGGGTTTTTTGTTGTTTATTTTTTAAGCAATACGTAATTAAAAACAACCTTAATCCCCTAAAACCGTAACCCAATTCGCAAAATGTTAATTCATAGACTGTAGTTAAACTGTCATTGGGGACCACAAAAAAACTTTCCGTTTTAATTTTCCGACCTAAATCAGAAGATTTTCCTACTTCAGTCCCGAGACAGTTTGCCCCCGATACTTAAAGAATACATCCATATAATGTTTAATAAATAATTATATACAATTTACTATAAGGGCGGCTTTTAAGCTAGTTAGCTAATACTTTTTAATGCCTTGATTCTAGTAATGTTTTGCCATAGATAAAATGTCTAAATTATTTCAATCTATCTATACATATATAAAGGACTGTTTGTGTGTATGTATGTCCGGAGGAAACTACAAAAATAAACAATTAACGACAAAGTAAATATATATACACATTAAAATCACCAGATCTTACTTTTTGAGCAAAAATAATAAAGGTTTGGTTTATATTAGTGAAGATAATTAACAGATGAAATTTAAATGATAAAAGCATATAATTTTTTAATATTTAATATTTTAAATAGTAGACAATAATTTTTATTTTCAGAGTGGCTGTATCAATGCAAGGTCTTTTTTTTAATAAGGATTTTAATGAGGCATACTACTAAGAGCCAACTCACGATTCAATAATAATAGATTCGTGAGACTAACTTTTTTTTACTTCTAACACTACCTAGGCAACGCGGGTAGCGACTTCTAGTTTTACTATAAAAGACGGGTAATTTCTTTTTTTGATTTTATTACGTTTAATTAATAGAAAAAAACCGTGATTCTAACACTCAATTTATGGCTTCCAAAATTTTTCACTATACAGGGGTTTAAGCTCCAATGAGGTTTCTTAATGTAATTGAATTTTGCTGAAATTTTGTGAATAGATTTTGTCATTTATCAATGGTTTAAATCGAAAGTGAAAACATTTCAGCGTGGATTTGTACCCGCCGGGGAACCCCTTT
>CM042147.1:124196073-124218573 GCA_023376005.1 Doryteuthis pealeii | reverse complement strand
TGTACCTATGTACAATGTAATTTTATAGTATTTATTGGTGTACCTATCTACAATGTAATTTTATAGTATTTATTGGTGTACCTGTGTACAATGTAATTTCATAGTATTTATTGGTGTACCTATGTACAATATAATTTTATAGTATTTAATGGTGTACCTATGTACAACATAATTATATAGTATGTTAGTGTACCTATGTACAATGTAATTGTATAGTATTTATTAGTGTACTTATGTACAATGTAATTACGTAGTATTTATTATACCTTTGTACAATGTAATTATATAGTATTTATTGGTGTACCTATGTATAATCTAATTATGTAGTATTTATTGGTATACCTATATACATAATAATTATATAGGATTTATTGGTGTGAAAAATATGCAATGTAATTATATAGTACTTATTGGTGAACCTATATAAATGTAATCGCATAGTATTTCTTGGTATACCGATATACAATATAATTATGTATTATTTATTGGTGTGGCCTATGTACAATGTGATTATATACTATTTATTAGTATTTTAATTGCTTAGATTAATTTGATTATTTTCTAAGCTTTGTTGTGGCACAAGGCCGGGTGTAAGGGGCATCCAGTGAGACTCATTAGCAATGGTTAGCTATTCTAGCTTGACACCCCCAACACAAAAAATTACATATATATGTGTGTGTTTACAGAACCAATAAGGCTGTGCAGTATGTGCCACAATGTCAATTTATAACCCGAGTATATTTGGAGAGGCGTGGCGGAAAGGTTATCGTCGTAGGAAATGGACTCGGCGACCCGAGTTCAAATCCTGGACGAGGATGTTTGCATTCCAGATAGGGTTAATACCCTTTGAGAAAGCTATGGGTCCACCTAGGACGGACTAAGATTTTTACCTTGGTTAGGAAAGCGGTCTAGTAAAAGGAAAAGTCTGAATTCAAAGCTATTAAACCCCTCTTAAGAAATTGCCCATGTATTTCATTTTACTCATGTGAAGAGGTTGGTAAATACATACACAGCTGTATTTAGCATTAAATAACCCGGGAAAGTCGATATGCCATTAAGCAGAGGAACTAAACCATCAATCTTATGTGTAAGCTGAGCGGTTAACGTCCGTCGGATGAGCAAAACCAGATCATAATCATTTTGATTATAGAAAAGAGTTTTTCTTTCTCCTAGACCGGTTATAGTACCAAAAGCTAAATGGCCCACTCTGCCTTACTATTTACCCATAGCTGGTTGATAGAAACAGGTGGCATTCTTAAGGGCATTAGCATTGAACGCAAACACTCGCATCCAGGATTTAAACTTGGGTCACTGAGTCCATTCTCTACGATGATAACAATTGCGCAACAAGAGCCTTCTAAGTTTAGATCAATATAGCTGAATACTAGCAATATTAGGATTCACTAATAACCGAACATACTAGCTATGGTCTCTTATCCTAACTCGTTAAACACCAAACGAGGTACCGTGCTTGGCTTTAAAATATTTTTTTTATATATAGAATTATCTCAGTCGCTATTAACAAATAAGGATCGTTTTTCTCTCTTCAGGTGTCCTCTGCACAAGGCATTTTATTTGACTTTTGGATGTCTGTGTAGTTGTTTTCTTGTCTCCGAATGCAACATTGTTGATATTATTTGGCTCCATAAAAGTTTCTAACACTCGCCTTAGCTAGTGGCCCAATGGAGGCTAGGGACCAGCAAGTCTATTATTATTATTATTATTATTATTATTATTATTATTATTATTATTCCCGCCAATTGTATCTTTTGCTAAGGACCAAATGAGAGCAAGGCTCGTCATTACTCCAAAACCCTTCTCAATATTTTACTAATTATGTAATCTAGATAACTTCGAGTCTTCCTCCAATTTCCGGTGTGCATGGAGGGAGTTCTCAAGGTGTCGTTGCTTAACGTGCTGGACTGCGACATCATAATAAGCGGGTTCGAACTCCATTCACTCTATTACGTTTACTTTCAGGTTATACCCTTGGGAAAGGTATGACCCACAGCCCTCCAGTTACGAGTTAAATACTACCATCACTGTTCATCTACAATGATGGTTTTGGTATTAAATAACCCACGAAGTGTGATATGCCATTAAACAAAGAAACCAAATGAATCCTCTGACTTATAATTATTCTAACTTCTTCGCAAAGCTCTTAAAGGCTATTCTAAGCTCGCCAATAATTACGAGCCCAACTGTCATCATCATGTTGTGATTTGTATTCGTTGGTATTGTTGCCTGTTTTATGTCACACCTCTTACTGGGGATCAAGTAAAAACAACTATACTCCCTGCTCCGGGACTCTCCACAGCATTCACTTTGTGTGTGTGTTTGTGTGTGTCTGTAAAATAAGGTACTATATTTGTTTGCTTATAAGCCGACTGCGTTTAAATGCATTCAATCTCAAAAAACAACCCAACCCCTCTGCCACGATTAGGATTCGACGAAAGATCGACGGACTACAGTTAATTTGAATTCAGAATTTACCGTCTCTGAGACCGGTTGTCAAGGGTAAATAGACCACTCTTCCCTACTATGTACCTATAACTGTGGATGGGAACACGTTGAATTCATACCTTTCCCAAGGGTATTAGCGCTAAGGGAAATGCAATCAGCCGCGTCCAGGATATGAATTCGTGACAACGAGTCCATTTACAACGACGATAACCATTACACCAAGAGTCTCCTTTTTTCTCAAAAATCAAAACAACCTCGTCTAGGATTTGAACTCTGTCCGCTCAGTGAGTTCATTTTATCTGGCGATAACCGTTACGCAACTAAGTAAGTCCACCTGCCCAGGCACATGTTACCATGACTACTAAGCCGTTTGTTTGTTTATTTGTTTATGTTTGGTCTATTTACTTTAGAACTATTCCAAAGAACGATGCGGATGTATTTACATCGTAGTTAATCATTCCTTTTTAGAGCAATTACCCTAAATTCTTTTGCACATGGAATCTTTTCCCTACTTTGAGCCGCACACAGCGGCTCGTCCACCCAAGTAACAAAAACTTATGGTTAGTTCATTATAGTAGAGCAGAAGGACTAAGATTTCATTAATAATAGGACTTTATTTGAATTCATTAATAATAGGACTTTATTTGAATTTATTAATAATAGGACTTTATTTGAATTCATTAATAATAGGACTTTATTTGAATTTATTAATAATAGGACTTTATTTGAATTCATTAATAATAGGACTTTATTGAATTTATTAATAATAGGACTTTATTTGAATTCATTAATAATAGGACTTTATTTGAATTTATTAATAATGGGACTTTATTTGAATTCATTAATAATAGAACTTTATTTGAATTCATTAATAATAGGACTTTATTTGAATTCATTAATAATAGAACTTTATTTGAATTCATTAATAATAGGACTTTATTTGAATTCATTAATAATAGGACTTTATTTGAATTCATTAATAATAGGACTTTATTTGAAGATCTGAGTTGAATAGGGGACTTTGAAATATCCCATCATACAGGTAAAAAAATACCAAGAAAATTTGGTACAGCCATGGGGAAAATTTGTTAGGCAAAGGGTTAAATGTAAAATCTGTATATAAAACAACTAACTCGGAAGTCGTCATTTTTTTTTATCTAGTTTAGTTTGATTTGGTTCGGTTGGTTGATTTTATGGTACACCAACTCTTGTTGGGTTACTCAATGCTGAAGTTAGACTTTTCAAGTAACTATTCTTATCTAATAATAATCGTTGTTTGCACAGAGTTATATGGTTTCAAGTATTCCTATCTAATAATAATAATTATAGAGTTTCAAGTAATTATTTCTATTTAATAATAGCCATTTGTTTGCACAGTTATATGGTTTCAAGAAACTAATAATAATCCTTCGTAAACAATAAAGCTTCAAGTAATTTTTCTTAGTACAAATAATTTGCACATAGTTATATAGTTTTAAGTTTCATATATAATACAAAATGTTTACACACAATTATATACTTTCAAGTATTCCTATCTAATACTGATAATTATAGGGTTTCAAGTAATAATTTCTATTTGATAATAGTCACTTGTTTGCACACAGTTACATGATTTCAAGTAAATTATAGTAATAATCCTTAGTAAACAATTATTGCTTCAAGTATCTAGTCTTTATACAAATAATTTACAATTATATGGTATCACGTATTCCAATCGAATACGAATAAGTTTCAAATTTGGCCACAAGTGGGATCTTCACATGTACTACAACTCCGGGTTAGAGTGGATCTGAGAGTAATGGTTATAAAGGGGTAATCCACACTTTCCAGAGCTCCAGAACGAGAGTTTCTGGGTTCAATCACGGCCTTTGCCAACTCAGTGCAGGAGTAGCACAGCTTGGATCTGTGTATTAAAGTTTGGAGTGGATGATAAGTGTAGCGCTCCACTACAGACGTAAAAACAATATCCCTGGTCTAGCGCCAGTGAAAGGGATTAGAGTCCCTCGCTGCCTGGTTGATACCGACAATAAACAACTTCGCCTACTTGACATTTTTTTTACCTATCGGGTATCAACGCTATGTGAAATGCATATAGACTCGTCCAGGATTTGAACTCGGGTCGCCGAGTCCATTTCGTACGATGATAACAATTTCACCACGTGTCTCAATTTTTTTGTATACAGTCATATTGAATACGAATGATATTTTAACGTATATATTTGACCTGTGGATTGGACTTTGGCAAGAACTACTACTCTGGGTCAGAATGAACCTGGGAGTAAAGGCGATGAAGGTGTACCCCACACTCTCAAAATCTTTAGAACTCAAGCCTCACCATCAGATGCAGCTTAGTATTATACCCAGGACACTTCGATTTTTTTTATATTGTAATTAAATAATGTAGTATTATTCCACAGTGTCCCAAAAGTTCACGAGCATAAACGAAGCCAAAAAAATAAAAAAAAATATAACAATGGCTTCTTAGTGCTTTTGATAATCCACAAATCGAATTACTTCAATTCGATTTTGTTCAAATGCCCAATTGTTCTGTTTTAAAATACGAATTAACCCCGGATTATACAGGGTCGGACTGACAGTGATCTGGGGTCTTGGGTAGAAAGGATTATTGTCCCATTAACTTACAACACCCACCCTACCACTGTGTCCATCCAGATTCGTACAGTATTAATCAGGCGTTTGTTTCTAAAGCTTCCGGTTTCAACGTATATAGAGAAATTGGACGTCTTGCATGGTCTACCGGCTAGCAGGTTAATTGTGAATAAGTTTCGCGTTCGATTCTTACCGGAAGCCCCATACTTCTAGCCTTGTGCTAAGCCAAGTAAACTCACAACATATAGAAAGAAATTCGTTGTCTCATTTATTTCCTGCGATACAGAGTTCTCTAATTTTCAACTAGTTCTCTCTTTTCTATAGTTTATCGTGACATGCCGGTGACTAGACCTTTGGTCAGGATATCTGGCGATCGATCAGGGCACATACTTTCGTCCATTATATACGTGTGAATTGAATACAAACAGTCTTGGTCGAAATTCGAACCTGAGCTGCCAAATTAATTTTGCAAGTCGATAAATTACCGAATCCCTAATATCCACATATAGATAGATAGATAGTCAAACCGATAGGAATATCTAATACGCGAACTGATAAATAGGTAGATGAATAAATGCGATAAGGTATGCAATATATAATATATATATATATATATATATATAAGGTATGCGATAATGTATGCATATAATATATATATATACAAATATATATAAGGTATGCTGCATATATATATATATATATAAGGTATGCATATATATATATATATATAAGGTATGCATATATATATATATATATATATATATATATATATATATATAATATGCATATATATATATATATATATATATATATATATATATATTATATATATATATATATATATATATATATATATATATATATATATATATGCGTGTGTGTGTGTGTGTGTGTGTTTGACTTTTATATATATGTATATGGAAATGTAGATAGGTATATAGATAGATTGAGTTTCGCAGGTAAAATAACAATAACACCTGAGAAATATGACCAGTAAACAAACATTAAACATATGTCAGAAATTGTTTTATTACATCACGGGGTGACCTCCCCTCCCTCCAAAGTCACCCCCCAAAAAAACAAAAAAAAAAACAAAAAAAAAACAGAAACAGTAAAAAGTATGACTATAAAAAACAAAACAAATAAAGAAATTAAACAAAAAAAATGATAGTTTTTGCGTGCACAAATCAACCGCCAAATCGGTACGCCATTTTAGAGAAGCAAATATCGACAAGTTTTAAGTTTTGATACAATTCATCATGAATCAGATAACCAATCTATATATACATATATAAAGAGCAGTTGTGTGTATGTATGTCCGGATGAAACTACGAAAATATAAGAATTGACGACAAAGTAAATATAGGTACACATTCACTATCGCCAGATCTTGGTTTTGAGCAATAATTATAAAGTTTTGATTTATATATGTGGAGATAATGTTTTTAAATGAAATTTACATAATAACAGCATTAATTTGTGTGTGTGCATTTAATAATGTAAATAGTAGACATTAATTTTTCTTTTTAGAGTGTCTGGATCAATGCAAGGTCTGTTTTTTTTTTACGTGGGGATCCAACACACGATTCAGTAATTAATGGATCTGCGGGAATAACTTTTTTAAAAAAAAATCACCCTCTATCCAGGCGACGCCGGGTAGTCGATTCTAGTAGTAGATAAATAAAAAAAAATATCTCTTATTTTTTAAGAAATTTTTAAGGCGTGGGTTACTGTTAGAATTAGGGTTTAGAATTTAGTTTTTTTCTTTCCTTTTGTCGTTTTTTTTATTTATTTATTGACACTTCTCTTTAATCAACACGCAAGCGCGCGGTAAAAAATGGCCATCCGGGTCGGTGTCTAACAGAGCTTACTTTCTACGGCACCAAATTAATGTTATATTGCGGTACCAATTTAAGGAGAAATATATATTCATTAGTATTCTCATTCCCTTTGTTTTACTTATCTACTAAACTGGGTCTGTTGTTGGGCTGGTATTCTCTCTGTTCTTCAAACATTATGGATTATGTTCTGGAATGACTTGCTTCTTGAGATGTCTTGTCTTGTGTCGTTGCTAAGTTTTTAACTAACGAATACAAAACTTGATGGTTTTTTTTTCAGAGTTATTTATTTTCCAGTCTCAAGTTATTGTGTTACAGGTGATTGACTTGCACAATCGAAAACATTCATATCTTATTTGTTAATTTATTAATTTTGTAATTGATCATTTCATTCATTTCTTTTTATTTATTTTTTTTTTTTTTTTACTTGCAATATATTGACGTCACTTTATTATATTCAATTTTTTTAATGATATTTTATCATTATTTTCATTTTGTTTCTATGTCTTGTTAAAACATTGGGTCAGATTTACCATATGCGAGTAATGTCTTAATTTATCTTTTCACATTTGTCCCCATACACAATGATTATTTTAACAGATTCTAGTAAGAACTATAGATATTTTATGTACCACACACACACACACACACACACACACACATATATATATATATATGTGTTATATACACACACAGGCACGGACACGCACACACACATATCTATGTTATATACATTTACATATATATATATATATATATATATATATATATATATATATATATATTCATTATAACATCCCGCGTTTGTTCTACATCGCCCCCCTATATATATATATATATATATATATGTATATATATATATATATATATATATATATATATATATATATAGGGGGGGGGCGATGCAGAACAAACGCGGGATGTTATAATGGATGGAAACTTATTAGTCTATGTTCGAACATTTCGGTTTACAAGTGAAACCTTCTTCTGGACAATGAAATTATTCAAGAAGAAAAAAGGACTTATGTGATAAAAGATGGATATTTTGTATATATATATATATATATATATATATATATATATAATATATATATATATATATACCAAAGTTATTGGTAAAATCTTGCGGTAAGAAAAAAAAAACCGGCAATTAGTTTGATATTAAAAAAATATACTACCAAACTTCACCTGGGAGAAAAATGATTTTTTAAAAGTCAGATTCTTGCCCTGATGAGCTACTAAGCGAAACTGTTAGTAGGTGTATCTGACTCATTAGGTTTAAAAAGTATTCACCTAACAAGTTAATTTTCTTCCAACGTTAGGTACCAATTTTATTTCTAGTAGGATATTATGCAACCAAAACGGATATTATTAGATACTATTTATTACTTAATTCTACAGCACTGAAACTCATGAACCAAAGAATAATATTACAACATAAACGAAAATAGAAATACATAAATATGCATATAAGAAATGTACTTATAAATATTCATATTCTTGGTTAAAGTATGGTAATAAATAATACATAATAGTATCGATTTTGATTACATAATGTTCCACTAGGAATAACATTCTTGCGTTTTTGAAGATAATTAACTTTTAAAAATTGTTAGGGATATCCTTATTCTTGAACGATACTATATATTGGATATATTAACCCTCATCGGGGCAATATTAAGACGCGGTGTCATGAAACTCCTCCAAAAAATGTTATTTTCAAGTGAGTTGAGACGATTGAAGGAGGTACATGACATCACTCCTTAATAATTCCCAGATGATGGTTAATATATGCAATATATATATATATATATATATAAACCGAGACGCTCTCACATCGGCATAACTATTCATATATTCATAAATAAACACACGTTTGAATATGTATTTTTTCATATTATACTCACAGAATACGTTAATATATATATATATATATATATATATATATATATATATAAGAATAAAAGTAAAAAGTAAATTCATCGGGGCGGTCTAAAGTCGTTATCGGCCATACAGTGAGGGAGTCTATCCCTTTTTCACTAGCGCTAGACCAAGGAGATTGTTTTTTGTGTCTGAGGTGGAGCGCCACACTACTAGCAGCTCCTTACTTTACCGCACATATCCATGTGCCACTCAAACGCTGAGTTGGCAAGGGCCGGTTTCGAACTAGGAACCTTGTCGTTTCCTAGCCGAACGATTTACCGACTGAGCTAACTCGAAACCATTGATATTTTATGAATACATTCTCCTCCACACACGGACAATTTTAAAATCACGTTAAAATGAGAGAAAAACGAAAGATTGGGTAAAAATAAATAAATAAAAAGTCTACACACGACTGGGTAGGAAAGGTGATCTACTGGGAATTGTGCAAGAGCGTAAAACTGAATATACTCACAAATGGTACATACACAGACCCGAATCTGTACTAGATAATGAAACCTATAAAATTCTGGGATTTTCTGCTAAAAACGGATCACCGAATCCCAGCCAGTAGGCCAGACCTAGCGTTAATTAACAAAAGAGAGAAGAAAAGAGAAGAGAGAGGGAGAGGGGGGGCAGTGAGTGAGAAAAGAAAAGCAAAGATAGGCAAATACTTGGATCTTGCCAGAGAGCTGATAAGTTTTAGAATATGAAAGTGTCGTTGATACTAATTGTATTTGGTGCTCCAGGAGTTGGAAAAAAAGATTTGAGAAATTGAAAATCTGTGGAAGAATTGAGACCATCCAGATAACAGCATAACTAGAATACTCAGAAGAGTCCTGGAGACCTGCCGTCGCTCAGACTACAGTCTGGTATGAAAAACTCTAAATAATAATAGTATGATAATAATACAATAACAACAAATAATAATAATAATAATAATAATAATAATATAATAATAATCATTATTATTATTATTATTATTATTATATTATTATTATTATTATTATTATCTCACTCCTTGCGAATTTTCACACCTATGTTGGCTGCTGGACTTTTATTGAAGTCGGTATGACAGCAAGTCTCCCGGACTCTTCTGAGTATTATAGCTGATCTTAACAATGTTGTTGCTTCGATGGTCTCTTCTTCCCATTCCCGCCAGTTTTTTTTTTCCAAACCCTTATTATTAAAAAAAAGACTGTTTCCGAAAATAAATATTTCTATAATAAAATAACAATTAATTTTATTTTTTTACAGGTTGTCTTCAGAGCAAAATTGAAGAGAGAGAGAGAGACAAAGAACGAAATCGTAACGTCTGGACTGAATACATACATAAAATCATCTTTTTTCTTTTTGTTCTTTTGGACATTGTCGCCTTCAGCACGTTAATCCTCTCTTCACGAAACTGTCACAAGGTTCAGAGAAGTGACGTCTTTGATTATTCTATCGCATCTACAACCTGGTTTAATGGTCGGATTAAATACCCCGGAATCTAAAAAGAACGATCAAAGAATAGTCATTTTGTAAGATTAGATCCAACTACCATCGAATTCACTACAGAAACCAAAAAAGAATCCACAAAATCAAGCAATCTTGCTATTATTCCACAAGACGCTCAAAACAAAGAAATATTTGTCCCATTCATTTTTCTTAGCCAAATATTATTTATTTATATACTTAAAAAAAAAACTATTTCTCACTTTTATATGATTTTAAACGCTAGTGATTTACAGATTATTTTCGACGGAAAAAAATAATTTAAAATCACCTTAAAGATAAGATAAAACATCAGAAAATCAAGAAAGAAAGTTTAATTGAGACCATTCTGACAACAGGATTGTTGAAATAGGCCAGAATGCTAAGAAGAGTCCTGGAGACCTGAGGAAACCTGTCACTAAATAAAGAGATATATAAATAAAAACGTGTCTGGTTATAAAACTAGCTAGGAATATAACAAGAATATGAAATGGACCCCCAAATAACTTCCGTGCAAGAGAGGCCCTTTAAAGGTACCTGTAACCAAACATAAAAAAAACTCCAGTAAGGACATGAGAAGAAGGAATATATATATATAAATACATATATATATATAATTGTACACATTGTGAGCGTCAGTACTAATTACGATTTTGAAAAATTATAAAAAGAAAAAAAGTATGTCCTAAACAAAAATAAAATACATATATATATATAAAAAATATATATTTACAAATACCAACAGAAAAATAAACAAAGTACACGCCCCCCTGTAAAAGGGGTATTTCCAACACGGTTTTTTTTAGTTTTTATAATGGTTAACAGTGTTCGGCTGCAGGAGGAAAAAAAATTGTTAAAAAGCCACTGATGAAGCAAAGTAAAGTATGTTCATGACGAAAACCAAGGATACAACTTATACAATCGTCGGCAAGATGGAGCAAATAATATCTTCGTTATTGAATTGTGTGCACTGACGAAGATTTTTTATAAATCTTAATTGAAAAATTAAAAATAACAAAAAAAAAAAACATAAAAAAACATAAACACAACAAAAATCGAATCATCTCAACAAAAAATAATTCAAAGTTTTAAGAAACTGACAACTTTAATAACGTTTCTTGAACTCAACATTCAAACGTAAGTATCTAGTATTTTTATTTATTCATTTTGTTAATATATTTGTTTTATATGTTATTAATATATTTATTTTACATATTGCATTTTATATATCTTCTCACTTTGATAATAATAAAAAGAACCTTTGCTCAAAACATATACACTGTTGATATTATATCTATCTAAAGATTATTTTTTTAACAACTTATCCGATAGTTCCCCAAAATAACCTCTTAATTCTTTGCCAACTTTAAGCCGCTCGTAGCAGCTCTCCCACCCCTGCGATCCTACCGTAAACTACCGACAGTGTCTCTCCACGTGTCACCTGTTTATACCGAAAAATGTCAGATAATATAATAATAATAATACTTTATTTGAATAGAATGATTTCTGAAGTGAATAGATAGTGAACTTTGAAATATCCTATCATAAAGGTGAAAAAAAATACTAAGAACATTTGGTAGGCCGTGGGAGAAATTTGGTGGGCAAAGAGTTGAATTCAAATAATTCAAATTAATTCTATATTTCTTTTAGACTATGGCTGCTTTTGATCTGTTAGGGCAATTTGTGGTACCATTATACTATGTGGCCTACCTTTTGAATGTGGCCTACGAAATCACGTCTCTCTTATAGTATGTGGCCTACCATAAAAAGCATATTATAAGGTTATAATAATAACTGCTAACCCTAACCCTATTTCAGAATTTTAGAATATTTTAGAATTAAATAGATCTCTGATTTATGTAAATCATGGATAAATTATTTTTTAATTATTCTTAATTACTATTTACAGCTTATGACTGAATTGCATTTCGTGAAATTGAATATATGTGAAAAATAATTAGTTTCAATAAATTACCTACTATTTATATCTATAAATATGCTATTACTGATGTAGAACACATTTAAACCGGGTAGGCCACATACTATAACAGAATCAAATAGATAGTCTACATATTATAACGGCACCCAATTTTCTTCCCAAAACATATTACTTTATTAGCAAAAATATCCAATTGTGTAAGAGACTTAATTTTCAAAATATGCGAGGAAACATATTAAAATATATCTATATTAAGAAGCAAGTTGGGAAGAAATAGTGGAATCGATCAAAGTAGATTTTTATCGAGTATCTACCTAATAGCTACATCCGCAAGAATCGAACTCGCTTCGAAAAAACGGTTTGACTTTAGTTATGGTTAAAATCTCCTATCACCGAGAAAATTGTTATAACAGTGTTTTAGTATTGAGACCTTGTGTCAGAAGCACTAGTACTTACTAAATATAAAAAAAGTTGCACACATTTTTTTCTTTATTTCTTATTCATCATCAAATCCTTTTCTAAGTAAACAATCAACAAACACTGGCGGTTTTTTTTTATGAATGCGCAAAGGATGGGCTTTTTTTTTTCACGTGGTATCATACATATGTCAAAAGCCTTTGACAATACTTCTACTATCATTAGAATTATAAAAAAAACCATGAACAAAAAAACAAAAACAAACAAACAAACAAACAAACAAGAGACAAAACAAATAAATAAATAAATAAAACATTCGCAGGCAATTAATACGTAGAAATAATTTAATTCTTAATCAAATAGTTAATTTTGATTTTTAGCCATTGAAACCACCGAACAATTAATACGAATTTCATATCATTTACTATATATATGTGTGTATGGTTAATCAACGCCTGAAGAAGATATCAGAATATCTTAAACACGTGTCGCAAATGAAAAATAATTAAAAAAAATAAAATAAAAACACATAATCCATTTTTTAATATGATATTTAATTTTCTCTCGTTGGACCCATAACAACACTATATATATATATATATATATATATATATATATATATATATATATATATATATAGAATGCCTAACATGTCCGACACAAGGAAACGTCTTATTTCATTAAAATAAATTTAGTGGTGTGTTTATTCATGTCTTATTTCCTATATATATATATATATATATATATATATATATATATATATATATATGAGCATGGACGTTCCGTGTAATATAATGGTTAATAAGTCAGTCTCTAAGGTCCATTACTACTGAATCGCTAGATGCGCCATACTCGCGACCTTATGCCACATCTTACCTATGATGAACGGGGTGGGTAAATAATTTTATAGATATGAGCACAGAGTTCTCCTCGTAATTATGCTGATGATAGATTCTGGTTTACACATCAATTGCTTTTTTTAATGTTATATATATATATATATATATATATATATATATATATATATATATGTGTGTGTGTGTGTGTGTGTGCTTAATTGAAGTCATACCTAATTTTGAAAATTAATTAGTTAATAATTAATGAATTTAGGCGGACATATATGTTTAAATGTAAGGCTAAACAAACCGAGAAAATGTCTCCTCGATTTGTTTAGCGTTACATTTAAACATATATGCCCGCCTAAATTAATTAATTATTAATTTTCAAAATTAGGTATGACTACAATTAAGCACATATCCTCCAAAAATTGTCGGCTAAAAGCATATCAAATAAACACATTGTTTATTTACTCACTCTCATATATATATATATATATATATATATATATATATATGTGTGTGTGTGTGTGTGTGTGTGTGTGTGTGTGTGAAAATAGTTTGTATCTTGCAAATTGAAAATAGTGATAACATTTTTGCAAACTAGGAAAATTATCGGCGTACGTATCACCCATGTTTTTATCTTCGATTTTTAAAGTTTTCTTTTCCAATACTTAAAAAAAATCCTTTACCCGATTTTGTTGGTTTTTTTTTTGGGGGGGGGGCTCTTTATTTTACCTTTTTTTCATTAAAAAAATTTCTTTGAATTTCCCTTAAATTATCAAATAAACAGAATTGGTATTTCTTATCAATTAAAAAGAAATGTTTCAATCTTGAATATATTTTATACAAATTATCCTATCATGAGCAGATTCTTTTTTTTAAATTACGAAATCCGATGTAAATATATAAAGCGTAACAAAAAAAATAAAAAAACCCTGAGGTATTCAGGGGATGATTTTATTATAGTTAGAAGCATAAGCTAACGACAAACGTTTCGGTTTTTTTTATATCAAACCATCATCAGAGCATTATTAATGTGATGTTGTAACTTCTAAATGATATTCAATATAAATATGGAAATGTTAAATGGACAAGACTTAGCATTCTATAACCGTTAGTATCGTTCTATTTCATACCCATGTGACGTAAACTGTATTCGAAATTATCTTTAAAAAATATCTTTATATTTATTTATTTACTTCACGTGTTATTCATGTCATTATTCTTACTGTACTTTACATTTGTGTTGAGTTCGAAATTCATTTAGAAATTTAGATGATAAATAATAAGCGTAACGTATATATTACAAAAGCATGTGTAGTTATTCAAATTATGATGATGATAATAATAATAATAATAATAATAATAATATATGTATATATATATATATATATATATATATATATATATATATATATATATATATATATATTGGAAACGTGCTCAGTACGTACGTACAGTCGAGAGCCGAATCAGTTTTGATATAAATATTATATATATATATATATATATATATATATATATATATATATTAAATCTATTTTAAGATTTAGATTATAAATGATAATGTTTACGAGAAAAGCATGTGTATGTATTTAAATGATAATAATAATAATAAATAATAATAATAATAATAATATATAATAATAATAATATATATATATACCCCCCACATATATATATATATATATATATATATATATATATATATATATATATATATGCCTCCGTACAAGAATGTCACTCAGAATCGTTTTAATTCATATAGAGTTTATATTGGCATGATATTTTACAACATTAATACATTAATATATATAATATATATATATATATATATATATATATATATATATATATATATATATATATATATATATATATATATATATGGTGACGAATTTGTAAATGTTGACACCCTACTTTTCGACCATCCTTCAAAAAAACTTTTTAAAAGAAATTCATCTTAAGATCCTAAAGGAGAAAGTTGCATAATAGTGCTGGTAACATATTTACAATATGTTATTTATTCTATTAATTTATTTACTAATAAACGCTAACCAGAAAATTATTTAAGAAAATAATAAAAGTAATAATTTCGCCTTGACAAATATCCGTTCAGGGAACCCTCTTATCCGGTCGCCGGGATGGCATACCGAGTAATTCTCCTCCGCGAAGGAAATAGGAAGGTTATTTAGTATAGCCCATCTCCTCTCAAGTACCACATGACATATTCCATTGGGTTACACGGTACTGGTAACAAGGGATAAGCTCTGATCTGACTTATATCGGTGGTTTTGAATTCAGAATTTTCCCTCCTCCCATACCGGATACACTAGCAATGCTAAAGAGCCCAGTCTGCCCTACTATTTACTCATAGCTAGTAAAAAAAGCGAGTCTTTTCTTTTCCACTAAGGTTATGTATATGGTGGTGTAATGGATATTGAAACGAGTTCAAAAACTGGACGAGTCTGATTGTATTCCACATAGCACTAATACTCAAGGGAAAGGTATGAATCCAACTATTCACCCTCAAGCTATGGGTAAATAGAAGGACAGACTGGGATTTTTAACCTTGTTAGGCAACCAGTCTAGGAGAAGAACCACTCTGAATTCAACCCGCTTGATAAATTGACGATGTGTCGCATCCTACTCATGCGCAGGGGTTGTATAAAATGGATAAAACAGGATATTTCAATTAATTTTACTTACACGTGTTTCGGTCAGGAGTTTATCCATGTGTATATTATTCAATTATTATTATTTTTAAATTAGAAAAATTGTTATTTAAAAATAATAATAGATTGAATAATGTACACATGGATAAACTCCTGACCGAAACACGTGTAAGTAAAATTAATTAAAAATCCTATTTTATCCATTCAATACTTTCTTTCCTTTATTTCTCTTTTCAACATGCCGTCGGATTCACTTCCTTTTTCATTTTCACACACACACACACACACACACATATATATATATATATATATACACAAGTATGTTATGTAATCATAAACCAGTACAAATAGCCTTTTATAGTGATTTTTTTTATTAAAGCAATAAACTTACAAGCTAAAACAATTTCCAATCAAGTTCATAACTGAATGATAAATTTGTGGTGTCTGTTCGCGCTGAACTTGTAATTACATTAATGTTCCTTATAACGGAGGTAACTATGACATGCAAATTGAAATCCTTCACTCCTTCCTAGATAGAAGCATCAATATAATCATGAACCTCTATTGAAACGAGAGCCCAACAGGTTTGCGAGTCGTCTATCTATAACTGAAATCTAACATTGTATACTTTAAATTTAAAAAAAAAGTTATTTAAAACATAAGTTTAAAAAATGCATTTTTAAAAACTAATTTATCTATAAGAAGGAATTTAAAAGAAATATATGCAGACTGAAATTACTTATTGAGTAAAAATAAAAACGATTTTAGAAGAAGATAAATGTAGGCAAAAGTTTCACAGAAAAACGGATATGACCTTGATAAACGGGTTGAGAATCATAGCTTAGTTTGGCAATAGGGTTGAAGTTAGTAAACGGAAATAAGAAAGATTGTGTTGCGTCAACTTTACGAGTGGAACTGACCTGTCCTCTCTAAAAAGCCTACCAGCCCCCATTTTAAAATATTATTTAAACTCGAACACCAAACACCGAACTTCGTACAAAGACCACATTATGAGACTGTATATCTTTATATATATAATATATATATATATATATATATATATATATATATATATATATATATTTATCAATCTATTTATCAATCTAGGTCTGTTATCTCTCTCTCTCTCTCTCTCTCTCTCTATATATATATATATATATATATATATATATATATATATATATATATATATATATATATATATATATATATATATATATATATCGGAACTGTTTGATAATTGAGATAGTAGCTTAATTACTGCAATCGTCCTGTGTACAAGTCTTAGTAAAAGGCCAGGATTTCGATTTTTAGAGGAGACCCTTCTCTATTTAAAAGAGTCACACCACACAATTCCATTTCAGCTTAATTTACTTTTTAATTTTAATTAATTAATACCCAGCCGCTTTGTAATTAATTAACATTATTAAAATATATAATGTGTAAAGGCTACAGATTAATCTGTTTAAAATACAGTTTCCATTTAAAGACTGAAACAATTAAGAGCTCTCTGTCATAAGAAAGAACAAAAAATAAAACGAATATCTAATTTAATGAACTCTCTGTGATGTCAGAGAAATTGAGATTTATGTTAAGGTTAATGAATGAAGTTCTGATTGTTCAGTGAGGAAACTGGTAATACCCGGGTGACGTATTAGAAATAGAATTTTTTGTTATTTTTAAATTGAAAAAATAAGACGCTATAATTTAGATTCGTAATTTAGATATAGATTCGTTTTGAAATCCCCGATTATTTTAATACCGCAAATGAAGCGTAAATTTTTCAGTTTCTGTGTATCTATAATATATATATATATATATATATATATATATATATATATATATATATATATATATAATATATAATTATAATGTTATTTTTTTAATGGGGTAAAGGGAAGATATATGTAGTAACATTTCTTGAAGTAAAATATATTTTTACAAACAGAATTAAGAAAAAGAAAATCCATTTTGATTTTTATTGTATAAGATATAAATATCAAAATTGGAATTTATGTATCACTGTCATCTTCATCTGTCCATTTACTAATAAATGCATTATCATCATCAGTTTCCATAGCATCATCATCATTTCCTTCAGCTTCTGATCCATCTTCATCATCTTTTCAAGTCCTTTTCTTCTTCTATTTTTGAAATATTTCTATTTAATTTTTTAATCTTTTTTTTTTTTTCAAATAATTAAAATATATAAATAATTAAGATATATGAATTTAAAATATATAAATGTGAATATAAATATTGACATCAAACATTTAAAAAATCATGCATTAGAATAATTAATCTGGACATAAATACAAAATTTTTAATTTGTAGGTTTTAAAAGAAAAAAATTAAAATCTTAAAACATTTTTAGCATGTAAAGAACTTTATATCGATTATTAAATTACTTTTTAATAAGTAAACTGTTTTATAATATTTATCTGAATTTTCTATATGAGTTTCTCGGAATTTTTGCAGATGAGGCTTGATAATTAGTATTATTTGGATTATTCGGACTATTTTCCTCATCTTCATTGTTCCCGAGTCCGACAATAAATTCCTGAAGAAGGCCGGAGGGCACATCGTCTGCAACGTTGCACAGATAACAATAAAGATGAGGACAATAGTCCGAATAATACAAATAATACTTTTTATATGAGGCTTGATAATCTGTATTGTTTAGATTTTTTATTGTTGTCCTCATCTTTATTGTTACTAGCAAATATATGCACCCTCCGGGTGCAAGTATTTAAGTTTTAATGTCATAAAATATCATGTTAAATTAGAAAGGCTAATGGAACTGAATAAGAATGCAGATAAAAAGATTTAGAACAGAGGGGGTATGATTGAAAAATAGAACAACTTTGAAACTAACTCTTCCATCATTTTCCCTTACTCCCGTCTTTCATTGGTAAATTTTCCTAATTTAACTATTTAGTTAAAATAGGAAGTAAAGAATAATATTACAGTTATTTCTTCTTGTTAATGGATTTTTTAAAAGATTTATCCCCGAGATTTTTGCTCATATTCAATAAGATAATACCAAACAATTAGAAATCAATAATACCTAGCATATATTTATTAAAATCAAATTTTTAAATAATATGCAAATTAGCCTTTCCATTCACACTGTAATTCGCTATTTTGTTGTATATAATACAATTGCATGTTATTAGTATGTAGATATGGTCAACAGTCTTAATGATGTAAAATAATTTATTAATAATTGAGGTTTAAATAAAAATAAAATCATGGAGAATGTGATGTAAATAACAAAGGAATTGTGACATATAGTAACATAGTTCGGCTACAGACAGACAAACCCACAATCTCCATTATAATAACTAGCAAAATACGCACCCTCCGGGTGCAAGTATTTAAGTTTTTAATAAAATTGTATTAAAATAGAAAGGCTAATGAAACTAAATAGAATACAGATAAAAAATAGTTGAAACAGAGGGAGTATGATATTTGAAACAGAGGAGTAAAAACTGAAAACTTACTCTTCCATCACTCTCGTCTTTCATTATTATTTTCTCTCATTTAAGTATTTAGTTATATGAGGAAGTAAGAATAAAATGACAGTTATTTTATCTTGTTAATGGATTTCATTTAAGATTCATTGAAGAGATTTTGCTTATATTCATTAAAATAAAAACAAACAGTTAGAAATCAATAATACTAAGCACATATTTATTAATTCGATTTTTAATATCATATGCAATTAGCCTTCCCGTTTATACTAAATATAAGCATGTTTCACATATTAACGGGATTAATAAAGTAAGACAATTTTATTAATAATTGGTTTAGATATAAAATAAAAATGATGTGTCATAACTAAGAGAATTGTGACTGAGTAGGAATATAGTTTCGGTTACAGACAGAAAAACACACAATCTCCATTATAATAAGATAAGATAAGATATACACAACTCCTCAGCCGATGTTCCTATCAACCTCCTTCAGGTGCTTCTCGTCCAACTCGAAAACTTTTTTTTCAAATTCGGGAGTCTTCACGGGACTTCGAACTGAACCCTTTATTCAATCCATTGTGGTAGATCTTTCTCATTCTGTTAACCCTGACCAAGTGTTAAGCTAAGTTAAGTATTCTGTTATGTTTCGCCTGTAGCCAGGATTGAACCTGCAATCTCCACATGATTATCACTAACAAATGTATAAACTCAGCCCTTATATACATTGCACCTTGTGTACATGTGGATTTATAATAATATTAACCATTATTTTTATTAGATAACTAGATTATTTTTACGTTACAGGTTGGTTTAATTCAAATCCCTTTTCTTGTTTTTAGTTTCTATTTCTATTTTTTATTATTTCTTTTTATTTATAATTTTCTAGATTAAATATAAACTTTTAAAAAGACAATTTTTTATTACAGGTAAAATTATTCCCATTTGAAATGAAAAATTTATTTTAAAATAAAAAAACAAAATCTCAATAAATTAAGGACAAACTTTTCTTAAAATTCAATGATCAATTGATTTTTATTAATCTTTTAAAATTGAAATTCGCTGTGTTTTTTGTACAAAATTTACTAAATGAGAATCAATACATTATTTGTTTGTTTACATTAAGATGTTGTATATCTCGTTTAGTATAAAATTTTGCAAGCAACACACACACACCACACACACACACACACACACACACACACACACACACACCACACACACACGCACACACACACAACACACACACATATATGTATGTATGTATGTATGTATATAAAACCTCTATTACAGATATTGACCACTCTACTACTAATACCGTAAAAAAAGGCCCACCACTAACTCACCGAGTGATAATCATACATATATTTATATATATATATACATATACATATATATATATATATATATACACACACACATATATATATATGTGTGTGTGTGTGTGTGTTTGTGTGTGTCCTTTATTAAATGAGTATAAAAATACTTATCAAAATTAGTTGATAGTTAATTTATTCAAGATCTGAATGGGTTTTTTTTGTGGGTTTTTTTTCAAAAGGAAATTTCAAATATAAATCCCATTATTTCTTTTTATGCAATTAAAATTAAAAAAACATTTTACACAATATTTCTCACTAATATCTACTTTTCTCGGGACGTACAATAATAATTTTTATATCAAAAATCTTCCTCGTAAATTTCGCCCTGTCGTGCGGGGCTAAGAATACGTTGACTACCCCTTGCTAAGTTGTAAGACCCCCACAAAAAAGAGAGTGGAGATGCAATGGGCATGGGACTAAGGTATATCTGATGGTCAGGCACTAGATCTGGGAAGTATGGAGTTCCATTTCATTGCTATTACTCCCAGGTCTACTCTGACCTGGAGTGGTTGTACCGGTTAGAATCCCATCTATGAGTCAAACAGATCTGTTTAAAATTATTTGTATTCGATAAGATCGTGCGTGTGCGCCAAAAAAATAGACTACACAAAAAATGTAAATATGAACATATAAACATATATGGTTATACCTTAGAATATAGACATGAACTTAATCAGTACCATACAACATGATCCCCAATGGTGCTAACACATTGTTAAAACCAATAACTAAAAAAGTATAAATATAAATACGCAACATATATTACTTCCTAACTGTTAGGCATGACATAACCCAAGACGGATTGATATGCCGTTAAAATCAATCAACTAACCAAACATCCATTTTTTTCTCAGTTTATATTCTGATGAAACTGTTAAAACCAATTGATATAAAAGTATAAATATAAATACACAACATATATTACTTCCTAACTGTTAGGCATGACATAACCCCAGACTGGTTGATATGCCGTTAAAATCAATCAACCAACCAAACAGATCCCCTTTTTTTCAGTTTATATTTTGATGAAACTGTTAAAACCAATTACTACAAAAGTATAAATATCACCGAATCACAACATATATTACTTCCTAACCGTTAGGCATGACATAACCTTAGACGGGTTAATATGCCGTTAAAATCAACCAACCAACCAACCAACCAGCAATGCATGCGATTCTCAAACCTCTTTGCATAAAATAACCCTTATTGTTTTGACATGCTGTTAAAATAAATAAATCAATCAATCAATTAATCTAATAGCTATAGTTCGATAGATCAAATAATGATAAGGTTTATATCGAAATCTTCCCCAGAAATGGCCGTTCGTATCTAATTATTGTACCTTTGTTACTAAAACTGGGAAAATATACATATATACACCCTCAGATAACCATATATATATATATATATATATATATATATATATATATATATATATATATGCAAAAATAAACACATGCATATA
>CM042147.1:124191073-124193573 GCA_023376005.1 Doryteuthis pealeii | reverse complement strand
TTCAGTTATATCTTGTTAGTATTTACCCAAAAGAGACACATGAGCAAGAATTGACACAAGGTCAATTTATAAGTGGGTTGTAACAGGTTTAAATTCAGTTTTCATTCTCCTAAATCGGTTGTCATACCAAGGTCAAAACGCCTAGTCTGACCTACTATTTACCTATTGTTGGAGAGGGAGTAGCTGGAGTCACACCATTTCCCAAGGATAAAAGTGTCCCATCATGGTGTAATGACTAGCAAGCTAGTCTCGTAGATTCATTACGACTGAATTGTGTCCCATTCAAACAGTGGCAAATGGGGTGGATAAATACCTACCTTTCCCAAGAGTATTAGCGCTGTTAAAAAAACAAATAGGCTTGTCTAGGATTTTAGCTCGGGAGTTGACGTCTTCATTTCTTATGACAATAACCGTTACAAACGAGCGCCTCTGTTATTTGAAAACAACAAAGGGATTTTCAAATGAGATTAAAATCTAGACTTATTTGAATTTATTAAAATTTAAAAAATGCCCAAGCAACAGGCGTTCAGCGACATTTTCCATGAAAATTTATCTCGTCAAATTTTGATTTTAGACGGAACATTTTGTAGTTTTTGGCGGAGTTTTGATGGCATAACGGTTATGGGCATGAAAATCGGAATAGGTAAGACAAGCACAAATTTTGACTGAAACTGATTGCGTTCAATTCATACTAATGTTTATTTAAAAGTCATGAATCTATACATTCTCCTCAAAATATCAATATCATATAGATTTATATTCTAAGAACAATATCTTTATATATATATATATATATATATATATATATATATATATATATATATATATATGAGAAGTAAATAAACAAACGATGTGTTTGGATATGGCTTTTTTTAGCCGACAATTTTTGGAGAATATGTGCTTAATTGAAGTCGTACCTAATTTTTGAAAATTAATAATTAATAATTAAGTAATTCATACCTATTCAAATGTAAGGCAACAAATCGAGAAAAATCAATCTCTTTATGTACATTCGGCCAATTAGGCCCATAGCTATATATATATATATATATAATATATATATTATATATTATATATATGAGGATTGGAATGAATCCAACAGAATGTGGTAAGAAATATGAGGAATTAAATAAATTTTTGTCTGAGTTGTATCTTACATTCCTAATATTTCTACCAATATATAATATATATATATATATATATATATATATATAATATATATAATACAAATATGTATAGTTATCATATATATTAGATATCTATAAAGATGAAAGATCTATACATATTATAGACAATATTTTTGCATATACACTCTTATACGTGACAGTAATGATATTATATATATATATATATATATATATATATATATATATATATATATATATATAATATATATATAGTGTTGCTATGGGTCCAACGGGAGAAAATTGAATATTTAATTAAAAAAAGAATTGGATTATGTTTTTTAGAAAAAATTCTTTATTTTTTATCTCACATTTGCGACACGTGTCTGAAGAAGATATCAGAAGATCTGAAACACGTGTCGCAAATATAAGATAAGAAAATAAAAAAATTTCTAAGAACATAATCCATTTTGCGACCTTTTTATAACATTAAATATATACATATATATATATATATATATATATGTATATATGTATGTATATATGTATAATATATACATACATGCAATTATAAATTTTGTATGTATATATTTTAATTATATAATATTTATATATATATATATATATATATATATATATAATATATATATATATATATATATATATATATATATTATTAAATATATATATATATATATATATATATAATATATATAATTAGATGCTTGGATCTCGTTATTTTTTGTTTTAATTATCCTTCGCGCTACCCTTTGGAATCATGATATGCACAGAAAATTTCCTGAGATAACGTTAGCATCTTTTCTCTCTCTCTCTCTGGTGTTATAAGGCACGATGAAATTCGAGTACCCGTAATCGAGGTTATTATTAATGTCGATAAAGCCCGTCCTGTGTACTGTGTGTTCCTGTATGAGTCGACCTTTTGAGATAGTAAAAATGACGTCTGGAATCTAGGTCAGGTTCCAACGAATTCTTCAATACAAATTTATTATCCTCATATGATTTTTTTGCTTTTCTTTTATCTTACTTTCTTTCTTTCTTTCTTTCTTGAAAAGATTGTTTCGAAAACACTTCTTTTGGAATAATAATAATAATAATAATAATAATAATAATAATAATAATAATAATAATAATATAAACTATCGAGACTACTGAATTGCTCTAATCAGCTAGAATACTGTGAGGAGTCCTGGAGACCTGAGGAGACTTGTTGTCACTCGGACTCCAGTAAAATACCATCAACTAATGCTGATGTGAAAAACTCAGAAGCAGTGAAAATAATAATAATAATAATAATAATAATAATAATAATAATAATAATAATAATAATAATAATAATAATAATGTAGTTGGTGCAC
>CM042147.1:124183573-124188573 GCA_023376005.1 Doryteuthis pealeii | reverse complement strand
TACGACTTCAATTAAGCACATATTCTCCTAAAAATTGTCGGCAAAAAAGCCATATCCAAACACATCGTGTTTACATACTTATCATATATATATATATATATATATATATATATATATATATATATATATATATATATATATATATGTAAAACGAGTGCAAAATGTCAAAAGCTACCAAATGCTCGGATAAACTAATCAATTAGCTGTAATGATGAGAAAAGCAGGCTATTCATTTGAATATTTCAAGGTGTTGCGGTCCGTGTTGCGGGCCGGATGTGACCCGTGGGCCATAGATTGGAGAGACCCTTGTATTAGTGCAAAAACTGGAAAAAAAATTAATCACAATTCATCCTTTTAGAATTTGTATTTCTCTCCCCCACCCCTAAAAAAGCTTTTTTCCTCTCAAATTCTTAGATGTGTGAGAGACGCCGGATGACGTGACATCCTTGTCGAAAATCGTACTTAATAGATGTCTTTCTTTCTTTCTTCTTTTATTTTTCGTTCATTCATAAAATATTAGTTTTGAACTTTCTTCGTTTTTTTTTTTGTTTTTTTTTTTTCATGATGAAAGAAAAATAATCATTTTTTATAACTTGTATTCTTTCGCTTTTTTTTTTTTTATTCCTTTTTTAAATTTTTTATTAGGTGTTTTCCTCTTATTTTCTTTGTTTCTTGTTTCTTTCCTCTTTTTTTCCCCCTTCCTTTTTAATTTGATATACCGTAATTCCTCGCTTATAATCCGCACTTTTTTCCCAAAATCTAAAGTGCGTACTATATACGAGGACAAAAATGAAAAATGTTTTCTAAGCAATGTCCGAGTCTCTATTTGCTGTCCGGCAATGTTTATTCGGACGCATTTTGTGATGTCGGGCACGAAAAAAAAATCGCCTGCGTATTATACTCAAGGGCGGACTATACTCGAGGATTTACGGTATTTTCATTCATTTTTACTCCATATTTTTCTTTCTTTTTCTTTTTTTCAATTTCATTAATTTTTAAAATTTTCGATTACGGTTATTGTATACTTCTTTCATTTTTTTTTCCATATATTTTAATTTCATGGGTCAGTTAAATGCTTTTTTTCTTCCTTTTATTTTCCATTCATAAAAATCTAATTTTTGAAATTTAATTTCTTAGCTCATAAATTAAAAATGTTCAGCTTTTGTTATAAAAGAATTAATATTATTTGAAAGTTTTCTTTCTCCACCCCCTCGCTCTCTCTTTGATTTTTCGTTCATAATAATCAAATTTTTTAGCTTTCTTTTTTCTTCTTTCAATAAGTCTTTCTGATTCTAAATTTTAATTCATAAAAATCTAATTTTGGATCTTTAAAAAAAAAATCAAATTTTCTTAACTTTTTTTCCTTCTTTCATTCATGAAAAAATAATTTTTTAACATTTTCTTTTTTTCATTCTTTTATTCGTTGTTTCTCGTTGATTTTTCGATCATGCGTATTTCGTTTTTGAGCCTTCTTCTTCTTCTTCTTCTTCTGTCTCTCTGTCTCTCTCTCTGTCTGTCTTTCTTTCTTTCTCTCTCCGATACTTTATTTATCTATTCATTTATTCATATCTCTTTAATTTCTTGGTCATAAAATTTTTATTTGTTTTTTCTTTCTTTTCTTTATTCATAAAAATCCTATTTTTGAGATTTTTCGTTCTTTTTTCCTTTTATTTTGCTCTTTCGTTCATAAAAAAATCAATTTTTTTTTTATTATAGATTTTAAAAGTTTTTCATTCTTTCTTTTCCCTTTGAATTTCCTTCATAAAAATTAAATCGTTTCATCTTTTTTTTTCATTTTTTGGTTCATAAAAATCCAAGTTTTTATATTTCCTTTTCTATCTTTTTAGCCACTTTGAATTTTCGTACATAAAAATCTAAATTATGAACCACTTTCTTCCTATTATTTCTTGTCCTACAACTTTTCTTTTGAATTTGCATTGAGAAAAAATTTAAAGCAACGTTCAAAATACGAGGTGCGGTAAGCAATGTAAATACAGAAGAATATCAAAATCTGATTTCGAATTCGTCATATATAATTAACCATTTCTCTTAATCGTAAAGATATTCATGAAAATCTGAAAGGACTTTTTTAAAAATTAAACATAAGTGAGAGATAAATAGGAGGATAAAAAGGAATATAGATAAACTGGAATGGTGATGAGGATAGAGTTTTCAATACAAAAATGACGAGAGAAGTAAATAAACGAATAATAAAATCACAAAAAAAAAAAACAAACAGCAACAACAGAGAACGAAAAAAAAAAAAAAAACAACAACAAAAAAGAAAGAAAGAAAAAAAAACGAAATTCCTGGTTGAAATAAATAACAAAATTAATGGAGGAAAAAGAAAACTTGTCTTTGGGAGCAGTGGGCATGCGCAGTGAAAATTAATTTTAAAAAGGTTGATCTGGTGTTGATTTGATCGCTTGAAAACGTTCAATTTACGCACACACACACACACACACACACACACACACACACATATGCACACCAACACCAACATACACATACACATGAATACATGTATACATACACACACACATATGAAAAACAGATTTTCTCCAACGTTTTGTGCCAGTTTGCTGCATTAAAAAGGATTTTTAAAATTTTGTCTACAGAATTTATAACTATTTTATGAATTTAAAAAATTAAACTTAAAAGAATTTTCTTAAACTAACATGACAATTAATATTCCCTTCATAATCCTTGTTTAATGTTATAATTCTCAACTAAATATAGTTAACTCCAGTGTAATCTGTTGGTTGATTTGAGGAAATAAAACTAAACAAAAGTATTTGTACATCTTCCTGAAACTTCATTATTCTATTTTTCTCATGTAAGATTTCCATTTAATTAGAATTTTCCACAAGATAAATATACACTGTCATATTAAATCATGTTAACTGTTTCTAATATAATAGACGACTAAAATGTTTATTTCATGACTTATATACAGCGAATGTTTATTAAAGTAACTAGCAAATATATGCACCCTCTGGGTGCAAGTATTTAAGTTTTAATGTAATGAAATATCGCATTAAATTAGAAAGGCTAATGAAACTAAATAAGAATACAGATAAAAAGATTTGAAACAGATGAAGTATAATAAAAAATAGAACAACTGAAACTTCCATCACTCTCGTCTTTCATTGTTATTTTTTCTAATTTAAGTATTTAGTTATAAGAGGAAGTAAAGAATAAAATGACAGTTATTTTATCTTGTTAATGGATTTCATTTAAGATTCATTGAAGAGATTTTTGCTTATATTCATTAAAATAAAACCAAATAGTTAGAAATCAATAATACTAAGCACATATTTATTAAATTCGATTATTTAATATTAATATGCAAATTAGCCTTCCCGTTCACACTGTAAACCGCTATTTTGTTGTATATATAAATATAATTTCATGTTGTCAGTATGTAGACATAGTTAACAGTATTAATAATGTAAGACAATTTTATTAATAATTGAGGTTTAGATAAAAATAAAATCATGGAGAATGTGATGTATAATAACTAAGGGAATTGTGACTTGAGTAGGAATATAGTTTCGGCTACAGACAGAAAAACACACAATCTCCATTATAATAAGATGTTAACTTCTGCCCGATATTTTGTTCATTAGAAACAAAGCTTATTGTTAATTTCCAGTTCAAATTGAAGGTGAATCATTTCATCATTTTTTGTGAAATCCTTTTTTTAAAAAAAAGAATTGTTTTCAAAAAAGAAAACAGAACTAAAACTAACGATTTAAGATAACAAGATGATATAAACAACGAAATGAAATGTTTAAAATCTTAACTGGACCCTTTTTTATATTTTCGACGTGAAATAGTTCGGGGAATTATTTACATATATCTATGTCGAAAAAGAAATAGACATATATATATATATATATATATATATATATTATTATAATGGAGATTGTGTGTTTTTCTGTATGTAACCGAAACTATATTACTATTCATATCACTATTCCCTTAGTTATTGACATCACATTTTCCATGATTGTATTTTTTTATTTGAACCTCAATTATAAATAAAATTGTTTTACATTATTAATACTGTTAACCATGTCTACATACTGACAACATGCAATTATGTTTATATATACAAGAAAATAATGGTTTACAGTGTGAACGGGAAGGCTAATTTGCATATTGATATTAAAAATGTGATTTTATTAAATATGTGCTTAGTATTATTGATTTCTAACTATTTGGTTTTATTTTAATGAATATAATCAAAAATCTCTTCAATAAATCTTAAATGAAATCCATTAACAAGAAAAAATAAGTGTCATTTTATTCTTTACTTCCTCTTTTAACTAAATACTTAAATTAGAAAAAATAACAATGAAAGACGAGAGTGATGGAAGAGTAAGTTTCAGTTGTTCTATATTTCGATTATACCCCCCTCTGTTTCAAATATTTTTATCTGCTTTCTTATTTAGTTTCATTAGCCTTTCTAATTTAATATGATATTTTATTACATTAAAACTTAAATACTTGCACCCGGGGGGTGCATATATTTGCTAGTATATATAAATGTGTGTGTATTTGAAGCTCACCATTATATTCTTTGAACTGTTGAACTTTTTTTTTTTATCAAGCAATGGCAATACTTGAACACGAGTTTGCTGCCATCAAGTATGTATATTATATATATATATATAAAGAGAGAGAGAGAGAGAGAGAGAGAGAGAGAGAGAGAGAGAGAGAGAGAGTCAAAGAGAGATATAGATAGATATGATATAATGTATGTGATTACATCTGTTTGTCTCTATTTTCTTTCTCTCTCTCTCTCTCTCTCTATATATATATATATATATATATATATATATATATATAAAGAGGGAGGAGAGGGAGGAAGGATAGAGCGGGGAGAGATAGATAGATAGATAGATAGAAGGTATAGATGTGTGTATGTATGTGTGTGTGTGTTTTTTGTTACAGTTTTTTTCTCATCATATTTTCATTTAATAAGAACAAGTAAT
>CM042147.1:124163573-124173573 GCA_023376005.1 Doryteuthis pealeii | reverse complement strand
CTTACTTATAGACGAAACCGATATCTATACAATTATTTATAAAATTATACATCTTATAAACCTTATTTTTGTAAGGTCTGTATAATATTTTGCCACTGGAAAAATCTTTTTTGTTTTTTATTAAAAAAAAAATTCCATTGTAATATCGTTTTTAATGCGTTACTATAGTAAAATAAAACTATTGTGTATTTTCTATAGTAAAAAAAACAGACAATTTTAGTGTATATTCTATAATAATATCTATGCATTTCTATATTCGTTTACAATGTCTTTTCAATACATTTCCACAGAAAAATATTTCCAATTGATTTCTTTGTAAACTGATTTCAATCCATTCATAGGAAACATCTCACCGGTAAAATAATTTTAAATTATTTCTATATAGTAAGACGATTTCAGTGCATTTCTATAGTAAAATAATTTTTTATGAATTCTATACATTTCCAAAATCTTATTTTCAATTGATTTATAGTAAATTGATTCAGTGCATTTATAGTAAAACCATTCCCCACAGTAAAGTTAATTATATATGTATTTCTGTAAGTAAATTTCAGTGTATTTATCTTATACATATAATCGTTCTTTCTGGCGGTATGTTGCCTCAATTCCTGACCCTTGACAATTCCTTTCATTTGTGGGTTTTTTTACTATACAGATTTAGCATCAAAACCTGCTTTAAGAAATCCAATATGAAAATTCTCAGACTTTACTGGTATTTACCCAACCCGTTCACTACGGGTAGGATGTGAACCAAGGTCGCAAGTATGGGGCATTCGCTGGGATCGAACTTATTTTTCCGAAGTATAGGTTTGTGCTATTTGATTGCTAATCATTACATTACAATGGAATGACCTTGATCAATTATTGTAAGTTAGATATGCCACAATCTATTAAATAATTTTTAAACTTTTAATTTTTCTGAAATAACCAGCTTTCTATGTGGAAAAAAAGGAATTAAAGAAATAAACGGAAGTAAAACAATTAAAAATTCTTAACATTGTATCTCAAAATTGTAATTAAAAATATACAATGTGATTAATCTGGTGATTTACTATCAATAAATATATATCTTAATATTATAGATAAAAGGGTAATGAAAACACCACAATGCTGGTAAAATGAAAATATTTTATATCATTTTGCATAGCTAATATTGAAACAATATCTCGATTTATAAAAATCATCAACACACTTAACTCATATATATATATATATATATATATATATATGTGTGTGTGTGTGTGTGTGTGTGTGTGTGTGTGTGTTATACCACAAACACTTGGTTCACGACTAACCCACCAAGTGAGCTTCTGTAATTCATGAGATATTGGGAGGACCTAAAAATAAACGTGGCAATATTGTAACGTCTATAAATAGAAGAATGGCATATATAATATATATATATATATATATATATAAAATCAATGGTAATATTATGGTTTTACACTCATAACTTGAAGTTTCATGGTAATCATAATATAACCATATAATCCATGGTAATCAATAATATATACTATTGATTATAAATCTGCTCTGCTCTATTAGCATTGAGTACCTTTCCATGCAAATACTTTTCTCATTTTTTCATTCACTATTCATTATATATACTAGCAAATATACACCTCCGGTGCAAGTATTTTAGTTAAATTTTATAAAATAATCATATTAATTAGAAAGGCTAATTAAACTGAATAAGAAGTAGATAAAAGATTTTGAACTGAGGGGGTTATGATTGAAAAATAGAACAACTTTGAAACTAACTCTTCCATCATTTTCCGTTACTCCGTCTTCATTGTAAATTTTCCTAATTAAACTGTTTTAGTTAAAATAGGAAGTAAAGAATAAATTACAGTTATTTTCTGTTGAGGGATTCTTTTAAGATTTATTGAAGAGAGTTGCTCATATTCAATAAAATAAGACCAAACAATTAGAAATCAATAATATAAGCATATATTTTAAATCAATTTTTTTTTCAATATGCAAATTAGCCTTCCCATTCACACTATAATCCACTGTTTTGTTGTATATATAAATACAATTGCATGAAGTATGTGATATGGTCAACAGTGTAAGTAATGTAAAACATTTTATTAATAATTGAAGTTTAAATATAAAATAAAATCATGGAGAATGTAATGTAATAACAAAGGGAATTGTGACTTGAGTAGGGATATAGTTTCGGTTACAGACCACAACACACATCCCATTATAATAAGAATATATATATATGTATATATATATATATATATATGTGTGTGTGTGTGTGATATATATATATATATATATGTACGTGGTGTGTGTCGTTACATTCAACTACTCTCTAATTTTTAGATAATTTTTTTTGGAGAAGAGCCTCATTTTATTCAGTTTAGGGCCTCGCTTTCTGAAAGTCCGGCCTGCAATAAAGTAATATTTTTTTAACGTATCATAACAAAGTCTTTCTAGATGGAATGCACACTTAAAATTAAATACATATTTCTTTTTCAAATCAGTATTTATAGGACTTATAGTTGACCTTATATTTGGAGGGTTTAATTGAGCAACAGTCTTGATATATATGACCCTGAAATCACCCAATACAGTCTTAGAATTAGTAAAGAGTGAGACCAATTTGTTTGTCCGAAAATGTAATTCTTTACAAAAAAGGCGCTTATTTAGCAACGGAATGGTAACTCGTTATTGCATTAAAATAAAGATTTCTAATGAAAAACCAGAATTTCAAAACTCATTTCTAATCAAAGCCTTCAAGAACTGGTAGACTAATCTTTTACCCAAACCGTTACCACGGATAGAATTGACACAGTTAAGAGAAATGACGAAATTCATAAGCATGGGTTTCATGAGCATGATGCTAAACTTCCATCAGGTGAGGTTCCGATTCTGGAGCTCTAGAGATAATGGAGCATCCCTTTATTAACATTACTCCTAGGTCCACTCTGACCCGGAGTGGTACTGTTATGGTCCCATAAATAAAACAAAACCATGTTTGGTCTCTCTCCTCTTCTCTATATATAATTATATATAAATGTTGTATATTACATATATATAACATAATATATATATACATATAATACATATATACATATATACATATATATATAAATATATATTACACACAAACACACACACACACACAACACATATATATATATATATATATATATATATATATATATATTATAATCCAAAAGTCCAGAGAAGAAATTTTCCTTGTGACAGGTTTTTTTTAAAACAACTTGTCGCAGTTTGAGAGCTCAATGTGTGCTCTTATTGTTAGAGTCACAGAGCAAATTTATATTTAAATAATAACAACAGACTTAGAGATCTTGCATCATAGACTATTCAGGGAGCTTAGACAAAAATGTCTAATTCTCCCGACCATCAGATGCAAGATCTCTAAGTCTTTTGTTATTTATTTAAGTATGAATTTGCTCTGTGACTCTAACAAAAAGAGCACACATTGAGCTCTCAAACTGCGACAAGTGTTTAAAAAAAAACCTATGTCGTAAGGAAGATTTCTTCTCTGATTTTGATTATATAGATATATATATTATATATATATATATATGTGTGTTAAGATATATATACATATATAAAATACATATATATGTATACATATATACATGTCCCATATATATATTATAATATATAATAATCATAGTATATATATAATAACAAGGTTAAGTTAGGGTTAGCCGACCTAAACATATTCCTGGGGTATATCAAGTGATCTGTTGAGATATAATAATTCATTTATTACTCTTGTGTAAAACAACAATCAAACGGACAAATTATCTATGTTACAAACCAACGGTTGGCCAGTAGTTAGAGTATCCATCTCGGAACCACAATGTTCCGAGTCAATACCAGCCCTCGTTAACTCACGAGTGTACTTCTTGGATCTGTGCGGTAAAGTGGTAAACTGGTGATAAGAGAGGCGCCCCTTCTAAACAGCAGAACCATCCCCTTATCTCGCGCAAGTGAAAAAGGGATACTCTCCGCTCTGTTTGGCTGATACCGACAATAGACCACACTGTCGCTTTACTTTTTCTATTTCTTCATAAATATATATATTAATATATAATATATTATATATATGAATGAACAAACTCCTGACCGAACACATGTTAGTAAATCTTTTATCCATTAGCACTTTTGATTATTTTCCTTTCAACATCCGTCGGATTCGCTTCCATTTTCAACTTACAAGAAGTAAGTACGCAAACCGATGTGTTTTTGATATGGCTTTTTTTAGCCGACAATTTTTGGGAGAAATGTGCTTGATTGAAGTCGTACCTAATTTGAAAGTAATTAATTAATAATTATTAATTAGGCGGGCATACCTATTCAAAATGTAAGGCTAAACAAATCGAAAAATCAATCTCTGTATGTACATTTCGGCCATTAGGCCTAATCAACAGAGCTATGATGAATGAAGACCCTTTGTGTATATATGGTAATTCTTAAAGTTTTTTTTTTATGTAAATGTGTTCTAAAAGATTTTCACTCTATAAATAAAATATCTGTTTTTCTGTCTGATGTCCTTTATTTTAGGAGCATATATTGAATTCATAATAAAGCTTAACATGATCCAGCATAAAGCCACGAAAAAAACCTTTTTAAGATTCCCATTTTTTATTGCAGGAGAGAGTTTAAAGTATTTTAGTCCACGAGACAGTCCCGAGTCCTGGAATAAAAAAAACAAATTTCTTATTAATTACTTTCATTGTCCAATATGAAGTGCTGTTCTGTTTGCATATGAAACTAATAAGTTCCGTCATGTCATTAACATAGATTAATATGTAGGTTTGTGGGGAGTGTATATGAAAGTAATATTGAAATTCCTTGGCATATATATTCTATGCATGTACTTATCAACAATATTTCTCTTTCTCTGTCTCTTTTCTCTTCGTATATATATAATATTAAATATATTATGATATATATTTATAATATAGATAAGTATAAATAAGTATATATGCTATACGGATATATAATGGTAATGCGCTAGGGTGCCTGTTCAGTTTCCCCTATGCGATTTTCAAACAGAAATATAGCTGACGATAAGTCAATGATATATGCAGCTGCTTAGTAAATAATGAGATGCTTCTCTCTCGTTCGTCTTCTCTCTCTTCTCGTCGTCTCGCTCCTGCGTCTCTCGCATCATGATGTGCTGTAGTGTCGAGAAGTCGGTACTAATTGTTGAGAAATAATTAATTATAATTTGACTGAATTGAGGTACACCTTCAAATAAGCACGATATTTCGGTCCAAAAATTGTCGGCTAAAGACAGCCATATCAAGTAACTACATCGTCTGTTTGTTACTTCCCATAAATATATATGTGAATATAAATTTAGATAGTAGTCTTAAATTTATAATGAAGAGAGTGAGAGAGAGAGAAGAGAGTAGATAGTATTATTAGTATGCAGAAGAGAGAGAGTGGTAACAAAAACTGATAAGGTCAAATATGGGAACATTTAGTTTGCCGGGTTTTATTCATTGTTTAGTTGTCCCAGCAAGCTTCACCCTAGGCACGTAGAGTAAAAAATTGGTGTGAAGAAATGATTTAAGAACGTTTGGAAAATTCTTGTATAAACCCAGTATGTGTGTGTGTGTGTGTTGAAGAAAAATGTGAAAGTGGATCCGACGATATTGAAAAGTAATAAGCATATGGTCATATAGAAAAGGACGTGAGGATTTTTAATATTGAAAATTATGCTAAGTTAAGTTTCGATTATTACTACACTACTCAAATATATACTATCTATAATAACAGTATACCGAATATAATGTTCCCTCTCATCAGGACATTCAAATCGCTGTTTCCCCCCCATATATATCTTATAATAACTATAATATATCTATATATATATTATATAAATATATATGTATAATTGTGTGTGTGTTGTCGTGTATATAAATATAAGTTTAAGAGTAAGGAATGAACTCGGACGGTAAGTATCGAGATACAAAGATAGAAAACAACACAATGCTGTGAAAAGGAGAATATTAATATCATAATCATACTACATGAACAACTTAGTTCGATTTATAAAACACATCAGATTCTATTTTTAGATCCGACTCATCGAGAGAGAAGCAGAAAAATAATAAATTCAAATCGAAGCATTGAGTTCCAAAAAGGTGCAGCCCTGCGATTTTCATTTAATACCTTGTGTGGTTTCATATCCTTTTACTATAAACTCTCAGTGTCCTGTCTCTAGAGTGTGCAGCTATAACTAAAAATATTATTCAATATTTGACATCATTGAAGTTATTTTAGTCAAGCGATAGACTGGTGCTATAAGTTGGTGAGGCCGAAGATCATCTTATAATCATAAAGCCGGGTAATGCGGTCCGGAATAAAAAATATTTACCCAACCGTTCTCACAGCTAGATTGATCACAGACAGTCACATGTATGAGACGTCCAGCGAAACAGTCAGTCGGTTGGATTTTTACGGCGGAGTGAAACTTCTGGATTAGCCAAAGACATCGTTCGTTCGTTTGATAGTTATGTATTTTTCAACACAACGCAGATTTTTTTAAAACACATTTGTTAACTCATTTCCTTCTATTTTTAACCCATAAATAGGAACAACAGGTACTACCACCTAGGACAGACCGATCTGGGAGTAATGGTGATTAAGGGATTGCGCACATCATTACCCAGAATTCCAGAATGGAACTTCAGCCCATGAAATAAAATTAATATTAACCAGGAACTCGGTTTTCAGTAGTAATGGACTGCAAGGACTAACTTCAGAACGATTCACGTACGAGGAAAGCGCCCGAAAAGAAATCAACAAGACGAGAGCACCCTGTTTTAAGAGTGTCCATATGATATGAGCTTTATTAGGAAGGAGTGAAAGAATTCAATAGTATGTGTACGTTACTACGTTTTCGAACATTAGACGAATCGACCTCAGAAAAACATTCATTACAAATCCACAGAATTGTTAGTAATTTAAGTCCAAAATTGAAGTTATAACTGATTAGCTATCATAAGCCAATTACATAAAATAGTATATATAATAATTATATATAATATATATATGATAACTTAAGGTCTAATGAAAAGAAAAATGTTTTACTGCATGATACTTTAGATCACTGACTTTCTAAAAGCACAAGTGCCATCACGTTTACATCACGGACATGCATAAATATCTAGCGGAAAAAATATACTTCCCGAATCTTGCTCCATTCTGAGCCTACCTGAGGAGGTGACATCATGCAACTAGAATAGGAGGAACATTTCGTAGTCTTTTATATCTAATATATATATATACATTAATATACTTATATATATATAAAATAAAATATATATATATAGCAATAATAGAATATTAAAAAATTACTGGGGCCTTTTTTTCCCCCTGGCCTTCCTTGAAAATGGTTTTATCTGATTGGTTATGACTATCTTAAGATTTCGAGTCCATAAGCACTGCATGTTAACAAATAGAATGATATACTCACTTTAGAAGAATACCATTTTATAATATACCTTAATTTTTTTAACAATAGACGAAATGGTAATTGACACAGGTTTATTGCAACAATACATAATTGTTAACACACTACACTACTACAACTACTACTATACACATGTCGTAATTATATTATAATATAATATTATATTGAAATGATATGTGCAATCCCAAATTGATAGTGAAGCATACATTTCATTAACATGATAAATATTATATTACAAATAAACATATATATCTATTTAAAAATAATATATAACTAAGTCTTCTTGTATATTTACTAAATATAAAAGTAAAAATATAACAGAAGACTTAGAGTTTGTGCATATAGTCTATTCAGGAAGCTTAGACAAAGTGTCTATCTCTCAAACACAGATTCGAGATAGAATTTTATTCTTGAGGCATTTGAAAACAGATCTTAAAAAAAAAAACGTGTCGCATTAGCAGAGCTCAACGTTTACTCCAAAATTCTACTCGTAACTCTAAAAAAGAGTACACATTGAGCTTGCCAACTGCGAGCCCGTTTAAAAAAAATTAAAAATAAAAAAACTCTATGTCGTAAGGAGTAATTGTTCTACCGAATTTTGATATATATAGTAATATAAATTAATATATAAATATATATAAATATAATATATATATGGACCGGCTTAGGATGAACCTAACTGTGATCAGAACTACGAGCTGTAGTCGTAATATGCTTGGCCCAAAAAAAAAGTGTATTATAAAATGAAAACTAAATGGTATTTTGTTCACGGTTAGATCATAGAATACGTTAAAGCTTTTTACAGAGACACACAAAGCCAGCAATATTCGTCCCAAGCTCACTATATCCATAAATAGGCCTACACCGAACGAACCTGAATAAGATTCTGGCCGTACTTTCGAAATGGCGAACAAGAATAATCAGAACCAATTTTGCATGAGCTAATTTCCTTGGTTACTTATTGCTTTTTTATTAATGCATATCACCTCTTACGTTATTTTAATGTAAGCCCTCTTGTAGAAGACAGTAGTGGTACGATGTTACAATAGCTGGTTCGGCTTTCCAATGGTAATATCCAATTAAGAAAATAGCACGCACACACAATTTGCTCGGACTAATGCCCGTCGTTAAGGCATGAACCCTTGCATCCCAAGGTTCCGGTGAAATAGTTAACTCCTTTTCTACAGAGACGATTTGATATGAACGTCATGAATACTTCATAGGCCTTAAAACACAATGAGACCAAAGCGAAACATTTTACAGGATGGAAAACTCTGACCGAGTGTTGAACCTGTGGAGAAGTCCCATCCTATGGTCAAATATAATTTAACCAACCCCTCCGCGCGAGCAGGATGCGACAACAAGGCAATCTCTTAAGTGAGTTAACAGGTTTGAGATTCAGAGTTTTCTTCTCCTAACTGTTACCAACATGTTAAGACCCAGTCGCCCGCGTATTATCCCATAGTTGGAAGGAAGAATTGGAATTCAACTCGCCAAGGGTTTACCACATTGAAATGTCAACAATTCGTCCGGAATTGAACTCGGTTGGCGAGTTATTTCCCTACACTCTAACCATTAGACCACGGCTCCATAAGAACTATGCTCCAAACTAGATCTGTTAAGAATTAATCGTATTTGTAAATAGGTGGAAAAAAAACTCTTAAGAACAAGTCACACGCCAAAAAAGTTTGATTATGGATGTAGACAATGAACGAAATCCTAACTTTAGGCATAAAAACCCTAGATCAGTTACATGCGTAAAATCATTAGATATCAACATCAAATGGTTATAGGGGGGGGGGGGGGGGGGGGGGGGGGGGGGGGGGGGGGGGGGGGGGGGGGGGGGGGGGGGGGGGGGGGTGGGGTGATATTAAGAACATGCTCTTAAAGGTGATAATTGTTATTTCTTCTTTCTTTATTCTTTTTTCTTATTTCGAACTCGGTAACCTTCTCGCATTTTTAGTCTCATACATTCAAAGGAATGTGTGCAAAAATTATTAGATACAACTACGACAAAAGTATAAGCATAATGATCGTAAAGAAGCGATTTCACATGTGGCGAATAAAATAAGCCAGGCTTGTTGAAATGCCATAAAATCACATCATTCAAGAAACTCAATTGAAATAAGTGGGAAATGGTTAATGAATTTAGAAAAAAAAAAAAAAAAAAATAGAAAACAAATAAATAAAAAACAAACAAAAAACAATAGCCTCTTTAAATCGTGATTATATGTTTCTCTTCTTCTTTCTTCTTCTTCTCACATTTATTTGCCTGGTGTCTTTCTCGTTTTTTTTTTCTGACATTAGATTTCAAAGAGAACCACTAAAAAACAACATCACTACCCATCAATATATCTGTAAGTTATGAAAACCGCGATTAAAATAAAGAATAAACAACTCAGTGCTTGCAAGCACAAAACGATTATTAAATTATATTAATTTATTATATTAATTGATCTATTATATTATGATTATTATGATTCACACACGTACATATTGAACGACAGAACGGGAAGAGAGGAG
>CM042147.1:124162341-124163473 GCA_023376005.1 Doryteuthis pealeii | reverse complement strand
AAAAAGAGAGAGATCCTCATCTTTATTGTATATATACACCCTTTCTCGATCGATGTGCCTTCTTCGGTTGTTCTTGTTGACAATCGGGAGACTTCACTGAACTTCGAACGAATCCCTTTTTTAATCCATTGAGATAGGTTTTTCATTCCGCTAACCATGGCCAGTTACAGTGTTAAGGCTAATGTTAAGTATTGCTATAGTATTTCGCTTCTGTTAGGATTAAATATAATCGGTAATTAAATATATATATATATATATATATATATATATATATATATATATATATATATATATATATATATAATACTATTGCTAGATGTAAATAAAGGGTCTACCATGGTTTCAATGAAAAATGATTTTTCTCAGGACCCTACTGCTACAATTAACTTAAGTCGATGTAATTCCCTTACTTAAATTGAAATATTTATCGGATAAATAACGGTTTCACTGCTATGCTATTCTTCTGCTCAATTTCTTTTATATATATATATATATATATAAGTATATATATATATATATATATATATATAATACATATATATATATATATATATATAATATATATAGTAATCAACATTTTAACGAACAAATGAGCATTTTAATTTTTGGTTAACAGGGGTTTACAATTCTATTTTTGGAACTGGTGTGTTAGCAAAATTTTCTTTTTGGTAACAGGGGTTTTAGCAATTCTATTTTTGGTTACAGAGGTGTGTTACAATTTAATTTTGGTAACAAGAGTCTTACAATCTTATTTTGTAACAGGGGTTTTACAAATGTTCCTATTTTTGCTTACAGGGGTGTTATAATTTTATTTTTGGTAACAGGAGACTCACAATTTTATTTTTGGTAAACGGGGGTTTTAACCAATTTTATTTTTGGTTACAGGGGTGTTACAATTTGATTTTTTGGTAACAGGAGTCATTAATAATTTTATTTTTGTAACGGGGGTTTTTCAATTCTATTTTTGCTTACAGTGTGTTTACAATTTAATTCTTTGGTAACAGGAGTCTTATAATTTATTTTTGTCGGGGGTTTTTCAATTCTTATTTTTTGCTTACAAGGTGTGTTACAATTTAATCTTTGGTAACAGGAGTCTTATAATTTTTATTTTTGGTAAACGGGGGTTTTTCCC
>CM042147.1:124152341-124157341 GCA_023376005.1 Doryteuthis pealeii | reverse complement strand
ATATGATGTGTGTGTGTGTGTGTGTGTGTGTGTGTGTGTGTGTGTGTGTGTGTGTGTGTGAGAAGTAAATACACAAACGATGTGTTTTGATATGGCTTTTTTTTAGCCTGACAATTTTTGGGAGAATATGTGCTTAATTGAAGTCGTACCTAATTTTTGAAAGTTAATTAATTAATAATTAATTAATTAGGCGGGAATACCTATTCAAATGTAAGGCTAAACAAATCGAGAAAAATCAATCTCTGTATGTACATTTCGGCCTATTAGGCCTCATCAGCAGAGCTATAGATATGAAGACCGCCTTGTGTGTATATATGGTAATTCTTAAAGTTTTTTTTTTTTTATGTAATATGTGTTCTAAAAAGATTTTCACTCTATAAATAAAATATCTGTTTTTCTGTCTGATGTGTCCTTTATTTTTAGGAGCATATATTGATATTTCATAATAAGCTTAACAGATTCCAGCATAAAGCCACGAAAAAACCTTTTTAAGATTCCCATTTTTTTTATTGTGCAGGGAGAGGAGTTTTAAGTATTTTAGTCCACGAGACAGTCCAGAGTCCTGGAATAAAGACAAATTTCTTATTAATTACTTTCATTGTGCCAAGTATGAAGTGCTTGTTCTGTTTTGCATATGAAATTAATTAATTTCCGTCATGTCATTATGTATATGTATATATGTATGTTTGTGTGTGAGTGTATATAAAAGTATATTGAAACTCCTGTTGGCATATATCATTCTATGCATGTACTTATCTACCAATATTTCTCTTTCTCTCTCTCTTTTTCTCTTTCATATATATATATATATATATATATATATATATATATATATATATATATATATATATATAAGGTCAATGGCGCTAGGTATCCGTCAGTTTCTCGCCTATGCGATTTTCAAACTAAAATATATATGCTATATCAAATGATATAGTGCACTGCTTATAAATATAGCATCTCTCTCTCTCTCTCTTTCTCTCTCATATATATATATATATATATATATATATATATATATGAAAGAGAAAAGTAAAGAAATAACAAAAGACTTAGAGATTTTGCATTATAGTCTATTCCAGGGAGCTTAGTCTTTTGTTATTTCTTTACTTATATATTTGCTCTGTGACTCTAACATTAAGAGCACACATTGAGCTCTCAAACTGCGACAGGTTTTTTAAATAAAACTCTTGTGTCGTAAGGAAGATATCTTCTCTGGACTTTTGGATTATATATATATATATATATATATATATATATATATATATATATATATATATTATATATATATATATAGAGAGAGAGAGAGAGAGAGAGAGAGAGAGAGAAAGAGAAAGAGAGATATGAACAAAAATGATAAAACAAATAGGAAAATTTCTTTGCAGTTATTCTTTTTTTGATTGTTCCCAGCAAGCTTCGACCCTAGGTCATCGTCAGGAGTAAAAATTTTGTGAAGGAAAGATTTTAGAACGTTTTGAAAATTCTTTATAAACCAGTGTGTGTGTGTGTGTGTGTGTGTGTGTGTGTTAAAGAAAAATGGAAATTGATCCGATGATATGTGGAAAATTAATAAACAAATGGTATAATAAAAAGACGTAAGGATTTATTAATATTTGAAAATTATTGCTAACGTTTAAAACGTTTCGATTATCAAATACATATCAAATTATATATATATATCTATAATTAAATGTATATCGAATATATATTTTACCATCTTCATCAGGACATTCAAATTTCGCCTGTTTTTCCTCACACACACACACACACACACACACACACACACACACACACATATAATATATAATATATATATATATATATATATATTATATATATATATATATATATATATATATATATATAAGTTAAGAGTAAGGAAAATGAATCCGACGGTATATGATAGATAAAGGATATGAAAACACACAATGTTGTTAAAATGAGAATATTTTAATATCATATTCATAGCTAATATTGAACAATATTTCGATTTTAAAAAAATCATCATCAGAGCTTGTTTTTAATCCGGACTCATCGAGAGAGAAACAGAAAATAATTTAAATTCAAAACGGAAGCATTGATGTTCCAAAAAGCGTGCAACCCATGCGATTTTCATTTTAATAGCCTTGTGTGTTTTCATATCCTTTTATCTATACTTATGTCCTTCTCTAGATGTGCTAGCTATAAACTAAAAATATTCAATTCATATTTTACATTCATTGAAGTTATTTTAGTCAAGCGTATCTTTGTTCTAAAACTGGTCTATAAGTTTGGTGAGCCCGGCAGAGATCATTCTTATTAATCAGCAAAGTTCCGGGTAATGCGGTCCGGAAATAAAAATTATTTACCCAACCCGTTCCACACAGCTAGGATTTGACACAGGTCACATGTATGGGACATCCAGCGAGAATCAGTCAGTCGTTTGGATTTTTACGGCGTATGAAATCTTCTTGGGTTATTTTAGGCCAAAGACATTGTTTCGTTCGTTTTTGATAGTTATTGTAATTTTTCAACAAAACTCAATTTTTTTAAAACATATTTTTGTTAACTCATTTTCTTATATTTTACCCATAAATAGACCTTAACAGGTACTACCACCTCGGGCCAGAGTGGACCTGGGAGTAATGGTGATTAAGGGTTGCTCCACATTCCCCAGAGCTCCAGAATTGGAACTTCACCATGATATAAAATTTAATATTATACCCAGGAAACTCGGTTTTCAGTAGTAATGGATCTGCAAGACTAACTTGCTAACAATTGCACTACGACGGAAAGTCGCCCGGAAAGAATCATACTCTGACGAAGCACCCTGTTTTAAGAGTGGTCCATGATGATATTGATGCTTCTATTTAGGAAGGAGTGAAGAATTCTAATTAATAGTTTGTAGTTATCTACGTTTTATCGAACATTTAGACGAATGCAGACCTCAGAAGATGAACATTCATTTACAAATTCTACAGGAAATTGTTTAGTTCTTTAAGTCCAAGAATGAGGATTATTACAAATTTCGCTATCATTAGCATATATATATATATATATATATATATATATATATATAATATATATATGTGTGTGTGTGTGTGTGTGTGTGTGTGTGTGTGGTAATTTAAGGTCTAATGAAAAGAAAATGTGTTTACTGCATGAGTTCCTTAGATCATGTGACTTATTCTAACAAGCAACAAGTGCCGCATCACTGTTTACATCACGTGACATGCATTAAAATATTCTAGCGGGAAAATAATTACTTCCGTATTTGCTCCATTCTGTTGCCTACCTGAGGAGTGACATTCATGAAACTAGAATAGGAGGAACATTTCGTAAGTCTTTTATATCTAATATACATTATATACATTATATATAAAATATATATATGCTTTTTAATTTTAGTCAGACCTATTTTTGAAAGTTAATTCATTTATGTTTAAATTAGGCGGGATTTAAACATAAATGAATTAACTTTAAAAAAATTAGGTCTGACTAAAATTAAAAGCCCATATTCTCCCAAATATACTGTCGGCTGAAAATAATATATATATATATATATATATATAATATATATATATATATTATATATATATATATATATAATATATATATATATATTCTAATATATATATTCATTCTATATATATATATATATATATATATATATATATATTATATATATATATATATATATATATATATATATATTCATTCTATATATATATAATATATATATATATATATATATATATATGGCTTCTGGCTTCTGATATTGGTTATGATTGGTGTTTATACTATCTTTAAGATTTCGGTATTCCATAGCACTTGCATGTTTAACAAATGATATGATATACCATTTTAATGATATGATATACCATTTTATCATATATCCCTTTATAATTTTTTTACATTTGATAACAAATGGTTAATTGACACAGAGTTTTATTCGCACGATCAACATAATTGTTACTACTACTACTACTACTACTACTACTATGATTATTATTATTATTATTATTATTATTATATGATATATGATATCCCAATATTGATGTGGATTGCTATACATTTCATTTAACTATGATATATATATTATTATATACATACATACATACATATATATCTATATATATAAATATATATATAATTCTAAGTCTTTTGTTATATCTTTACTTATATATATATAAAATAAAAATATAACAAAATACTTAGAATTGTTGCATTATAGTCTATTTCAGGAAGCTTAGACAAAGTGTCTATCTCTCCCAAATCATCAGATTCGAATGATGAATTCTTTATTACTTTTGAGGCATTTGAAAACAGATTTTTTTTAAAAAACGTGTCGCAGTTAGCAGAGCTCAATGTTTTACTTATAAATTTTCTCTGTAACTCTAACAATAAGAGTACACATTGAGCTCTGAAAACTGCGACACGATTAAAAAAAAAATTAAAAATTAAAAAAAAATCCTATGTCGTAAGGAAGATTTCTTCTACGGATTTTTGGATTATATATATATATATATATATATATATATATATATATATATATATATATATATATATATATAGTGGTACCTTGGCTTACGTATGACCTAACTTGTGAGCTTTCAGATCTACGAGCTGTTAGTCGGTTGATATTTTGCTTTGGGCGCCAAAAAAAATGTGTATTTATAAAATGAAACTTAAATGGTAGTTTTTGATTCACGTGTTAGATCTTAAATACTGTGTTAAAAGCTTTTACAGAGACATCACAAAGCCAGCAATATTCGTCACCAAGCTCACTATATCCATAAATAGCCTAGACCGAACTAATCACTGATAAGAATTTCCTGGCCAGGTACTTTCGAAGATCGGGCGAACAAGAATAATATCAGAAACCAATTTCGATTGTAGCTAATTTCCTTGGTTTACTTGTTTGCTTTTTTATTTATTTAATGGCATATCAACCTGCTTACGTTATTTAATGTCAAAGCCATCCTTGTAGAAGAACAGTAGTGGTACGATTTAACCAATAG
>CM042147.1:124134841-124147341 GCA_023376005.1 Doryteuthis pealeii | reverse complement strand
AATATATTCCGTAATTCACAATTTCAATATTAGAAATAAAAGAAACATTTTTTTTTTCGATTCATTTTTTTTTTTTACGTTGGGCATTGAAGACCATTTGGAATGTTCCATTTTTAAAATTGGGTGAGATAAAATGGCACAAATAAGAGATCTGCGATTAAACAACACCAGATAATCTCCATTTACATTTTTGCCTTGCATTTTGAACAATTTGGACGGTCTCATTTTTAACCAGAGGATGTTGCAGGATAATAACGGAAGGAAGATTTAGGAAGAAGCGTATTAATATATAGATAATTATCGGCTCACACCAATCAATATATTTTATCAGGGGCGATAACTATTGAATATTAATGATATAAAAATTATCCTTATTTTTAAAATTTGCATTTGATTCTGATATAAAACAGGAGTCTCAAATTTAAGGATTTAAAAGGGCCATTACGTCTTGGGGGAGAGGCACAGTTGTTCAAAAGTGAGATGGGGTGGGTCTTGGTTTCCACCAGTCATAACGCTAATCTGGCATCCAGCTGATAGGCCGCTATTTTTATTTTTATTTTTTTTATCAAAATAAGTACACATAAGTGGGATATGTGAATTAGTACAAAATTTAGGGGGACGAATTGTCCTTAATTCTGATTTTAGTTTCAAGAAATTCCTTCTTTTTTTTTTTCCTTTCCACTTTTTTTTTTTCATTTTATTGTATTTCACGAGGAGAAATGCAATACATATTACTATAATAAAAGTAAACACGTCGGGGTGGCCTAAAGTCGGTATCAGTCAATCAGCGAAGAAGTCTATCCCCTTTTCACTAGCACTAGACCAAGGAGATTATTTTAGCGTCTGAGCTGGAGCGCCAAACCTAATATCAGCTCCTTACTTTACCGCACAGATCCCTGTGCTACTCATGTGCTGAGTTGGCGAGGGCTGGTATAGAACAAGGAACCTTGTGGTTTACTAGCCGAACGCTCTACCGACTGAGCTAACCCGGCCCTACTAAGCTAAAAACAAAGAAAAAGATAACATTATGTTTTTTTTTAAAAATCATATTTAACTCTCTGCCTACATTAAGCCGCTCACTGTAATTCTCACCCACTACGATCCTACCGTAGCCGCTGGCTTCGGCTCTCATTATAAATGCCAAAAAAAAACAAAAAAACTCAATAATAATAATAATAATAATAGGACTTTATTTGAATAGAATGGGTTCAGAGCTGAACAGATAGTGAATTTTTAAATTCTCCATTAAACAGGTAAAAATAGCAAGAAAATTTGGTACGGCCGTGGGGGAAATTTGGTAGTCAAAGATTTAAGGAAATAGCAGATATGACTTCTGTTTATTTAACTATCCATTCTGAAACATTTTTATAATGTTCTCTTTGTGTTGTCTGTCATCCCAGGTACACCTTCCCCATGCCAATATGGGGCAACAAATCTATTTCTTCTTACGTTATGAAAATATTAAATTAATCATGTTCTGTTGTACGTGTTAGTTGTCTATCATTTCAAGTCCACCCTCTACGGCAATAAGAGTTGTCAAATCTAACCCTCCTCATGTTATGAAAAAAGAAATCCTCATGTCCGAGGTTAATTTTCTATAATCTCAATCCCCCTTCCACGACAAATTTGTCGCTCTCCCGTTAACTAATTGAGTACTCTTTTTTTTAAATCTCCAAGTATATATATATACCAACCCCTCCGCGTGAGCAAGATGCGACACAAGGTCAATTATTTAAGCGAAGTTTAACAGATTTGAATTCAGAGTTTTCCTTCTCCTAGACTGATTACCTAGCCATGATTAAAGAGCCCAATCTGTCATGCTATTTACCCATAGCTGGAGAGAGAACTGGATTCATACCTTTCCCAAGGGTATTAGCGTCAGGTGAAATGCAAACAGTTTCGTCCAAGAATTGAACTCGTGTCGACGAGTCCATTTCCTACGACTCTAACTATTACACCACGGGAACCGCCTAGTTATAGTGTCCAACCACCTGTCGCACCTTCCACGAGAGTTTTCGTGATTGAGCTTCTTTTGTCGGTCACACAGCCGGGTACCAGATGGTTAGAGGTGGCCACTACATTTAGGTAAACTTACATACGTATTTTCCCCACTGGACACACAAATAGTTTGAATTCAGTGCAAAAAGAGTCCAGAAAAATTTGAATTGTTTCGATACTACAATATTCATTAAGCTGTAATAGTTATTTACTAAGATTAGTTTAGTTGTGGCTCAACACTAGATTTGTGGGTTGCTCAGAATAGGAGGTACACGGGGGTGAAGACTGTACTAGTTTGGTTATTAATACTCGTGTTCCTTAATCATCCGACCGTTATCATCCTGCATCAGGTATTTGTTGATATGGGTGTTATTATATGATTAGATATTCCATTTATTATATTTTTTTTACTGTATTTCTTTTTTCTTTTTAAATGAACTTGAAATAGAAAACATTTAAAAAGTCCAAACCTTCACATCATGGCAGTTAGTGAGACTAAAGAATATAAGTCGGCAATATTCGATTAATTTATTTAGGGGGTGAATTGAAATTAAATGGTTACATGGGGTGCATGATTAGATCTAGGCGATGAGGTAATATTATAGAATATATACAGTACTTATATACTATTATTATTACATAATTTAATATCCTAAAGTTAATAATTGATCTTAACAAAGCGTCTGCTTTTCTAGAATTGAGCAGCCTATTATTACTAAACATTACTTCTTTTACAATTCTCCCATTCATTGCACTCTGCTCTCTCTTCTCTCCAGGTAATTATATAATATTATATACTAATATATCTAATATAATATACATTTTATATATATTATAACAAAAATGGCAAGTATTATATCAATCATAAATAGTATCTCTTTATACTTTTTTATGCAAACACAACAACAAGTGTCAACAATAATGATCATGACGAGATTCTGTAGTTTGACACCTTATTTGATAAAAATCTAACGTGCTCCATTCATTGTTCATTCTATTCTTTGTAAACAGCTTCAATCTCTAACCTTATTATGACAAACTGTTATATAAGAATAAAGATCTAAATTGAATTGACAAACCGTAAACGTCGCAAAACCAGATAATTCATAAAATCGTAAATCATACTATATATAAATTAAAATAATAATATGTCTAAACGGTGAGTATTTTCAACACTAAGGCTAATGAATTAAGCACCAGATATGTTTGGACAATTTTCCACTGATAGATCAAACACGAATCCCCAATGTGTGAAGCTTAGTTATATATAATATATAACTAAGGTATGAATCCAGGTGCGCCGTTACTTGGATCTACAGGTACGAGAAATATATGGCCACGTTAACTACGATCGTAAACCACTTTGCAAGTAAAAAAAAACGAATATTCTTTAATCTCAACTCTCTCCTCTATCTACCTATATATATATATATATTATATAAAACGTATAACTATTATAAAATGCGTGTGTGTCGTATATACTTTACGCGAACTCTCGAAAGTATCGCATTCCAACTACTTCTCTTCCAGCATGTGTAAATAGTAGGCCAGACGCGTACTATCTTTAAACACATGGCTCTACCCTATCACGGTAACGATCATAGATTATGGATCGAAAAGAAAAGTCTTGACAATTAATCACTAGTTTCTATATCATCTGTCGCCTTTATAAATAACATCTGTATCATCTTGCCTATGGAGTACAGTCATACACAACATCACACAATTACACTTATTTATATTTTATCATATATTATGCCTAAATATTGATCTGGATATACCATACTATGGAGTTTGAATCGACAGTATTACGAATAGTGAGATACCATTGAAACGTACAGTGTATATATACATCTAATGAAGTGGTAATAGTTTTTATTAGCCAACTATCGGCAGTTTCTCATATTATTATATCTCTATCTGATTCTTCTTTCTAGCTGGTTATTTTCAGTTTTCAAAGAACATATTAATTATCTACAATATATTTATATTTTCACTATAAAACCCTTACACCGGAAATGTCCACTTAACAATCGAAAACTGTCGACTAAGCTAACTATAAACTACAATATATTAAATCCTGTAGTCTTTTTCAATTTCTTAAGTATTTCTACTATAAACCAAACACAAATAATATACGTAGATAGTCTATCATAATTAATCTTATAATTCTTGCGTATATGAGAATAATTTTTGAAACAACACAGTTAGATCAAAAATAGAGTCTTAAAGTCATTCATTATACGGTACGCTGCCAGTAGTTTCATCTGAATAGTAGGCCACTTCTTCATGCAACAACACACACCATATCATATCTGCGCAAATTGCTAAACATAAGAATTTGTTCATTTTATTTCTAGTAATACCTATATATACTAATATTCAAGTTATACTTAATAATATATATTATCTATATATTTATAATGATAATTAACTAACATTCTATTTTTTTGAACTAGCGTGATGTTTAATTGCGTTATTTCATAGGAGGATCAACAATGACGGTTTCAATCCTGGACGAGATTTTGTTCTGCATTTACATACCAGCATAACCCTTAATATGAAAAGGCTAGGATCCTATTCATCCTCACTAAAGCTAACTATTCAAGCAGACCATCTTAACCCTTGGATATGCAACAGTCTAGCCAAGAAGGAAACAGTGATCTCAAACCTGGTAACTTGCTTAAAGATAAGCTTGACCTCGCATCACATTCTACTTTTGCTCTGAGTGATTTATTTAGATAAGGGCATACCGTCGTTCTGTGGGTGTGGAGAAGAAACATATAAATAAATGTGGTTTAAATCACTGTCAAAATTAAGCAGTATAATGCCCCAACTCGAAGGATAATAGCATCCGCTGTTATTATGTAATGAATGCATATCTTGTGGTCTGTCGTTCGAATTTTTCTTTTCTTTCTTTCTAAATTATTTCAACATAATAACCAGTTAATGACTAATTAAATGTTTCCCTGTCTAATAACCATCTACTATCTTGTATGGTGCTGTACACATGAGAATACAACGAGTTTACTGTCTATTCCTACTAATTGAACGTATTATGTGTCCATTTGTTTAACGTCGTGCCAAGCCATATATTTTCAATGTGAAGAGTACCCTATACAAGCACCCCACTTCCTTTCATAAATCTCATTGCATACATCGTTGCGCTGGTATCTCAGGCTCTACATTATCGCGTATGAAGGTCATGTTATGACTTGCATATTCGTATTTTTCTCACCAGAGAGAGAGGAAGCGAGAGAGAAGAGAGAGAGAAGTGTTGTTGTTTGTGGCTGTTATATCGTCTCTCCAAATTTGGTTAAAACGCTTGCACTAAATGACCAAAACCCCCAGTAAGTGCACGTCACCCCGTTAACAAGCCCTCCAACATTTCGCACATACAAAATCGCAAAAGGGGGGGCCTATATTTAAATTGTTTTAAGAAAAAATACAGCTGAAAGTAACTTCCGAAACATGCCTGCATTTGTTATTACTAAGCTTAGCTTAGTGTTGACAAAGCTCGCAATTCCTGGCACCCAGTGAGAAGCTAACTACAAACAAATGTTTTATAATCCAGCGTTTACATCAGCAGTGCCCTAACATCCTGTTATTATGACTTGTTTTTTTATATTTATAAATACTTATTTATGATGTAATAAAATATTGATTAAAAAAGATCTATTTCGTTAGCGAATACTAATTGGCTATAACTCACGATGAGGCATGAGACATAGAGTTAACCAGGCAAGCCACCACCAAAATTCCCCATCTTCTAGGGATTTTTGTTGTATTTACGACACGCGACCCCACAGGATTAGGTTAATTTTCAATATGAAATAAAAGTTTGTTAAATTCAAAGATTTTCTCTAACAGAGGTTCTCAACGGGCTCCATAAATTACCCCCGGACCATTATATTTTTTTCCAGTTTAGCAAAAAATAATTTCATTAAAAAAATACAATAGACTTTTAATATTAAGGCGTCATGGTTCAACAGATATAATAGTAATGATGTGTCATAGTAAAAAGTTCGATACATTTTTTGTTCTAACCTAGCAAAGAACCTAATGTTTGTCTCTTATAAAATATATGTCTTCGTGTGGTACATTTGACGAGATAAAAATTTCATCGATTTGTCTGAAACATCAACAGATCATTTTCGGTTGAACATGGTAGTCAAATTCTGAACGGCTCTCGTGTGTATTAATTAGTTTTCAAAATTTCTGTTTATTGCCGGTTTTTTTTTCGACCGAATAAACGTTGGATTCATTCTAATTTTTTTTTAAGTGTTCTTTCTTTGATGTGTTCATTTTTTTTTTAAAAGATGTTATGAGGTCTATTTGGAAGACATTTTGTTGTATTCGTTTATTTTTGCTATACCAAAAAAAAAATCTTAACTTCCCTTTCATGATTTACAATGGATCAAATTTGCCTGGTAATTATGAGGAAGTTGAGTCGTCTCTGCTCAAATAAATTGCTACCGGTAAACTATCAATAAACAAAAAAAAAAAAAAAAAAAAATCAACCCCAGTCGTCGTAATTCTGTATTTATCGATCTTTTTAGATATTAAAATTCGTATTTTGTTTAGATATAAAAAATATATTTGAATAGACCTCGAATGAGATAAGATAGATAATAATAGATATTATAGATAATTAGCATAGATAGATAGACTAGATAAACAAACAAAAATAAATATAGATAGATATGAACAAATGGACATAATTGATTCGACAATATGTATTTGGGGGGAGTCGCATCGTTTTGATTTTGTCATAATCTCTTGTTATTAAACATAAAAACAAGACAATAAACAACTGAATTAAAAAAATCTTATATTTAACTTATATAGTAAATAATGACACCAATTGAAAGATAGATAGTAGATCATGAGATGCGTATTAGGGCGGCGGCGATCTATCCACGTACCAGAGATCTTGACCAGTATGAATAAGACTGAGCTGTTGGTTATTTTAATAGTCGCCGTACAATTTTTGAATCAGTAGGACGCGGACGCACATTCCTATAAATACCATTGCCTGATTAATTACCAATCATGTAAGCAATTCTGGTTTATGTGCTTTGTTTTTACGGCATATACACTCGTGGGTCATTTCTTTTTTTTTACTTTACATGCCGATACGTTTTTAAACCAATTACAGTAATAAGAAAATCTCAGCAGGGGCCTAATGTCGGTATTAGCCTACAGCGAGGGGTCTATTCCCCCTTTTCTCAACTAGCGCTAGACAGGAGATTTTCTTAGCGTTTGGGCGAGTACACATTATACAATCAGCTCCTTCTTTACCGAACAATCCCTTGCTAATATAGTGAGTTGCGAGGCGTTATATAGGAACCTCTTGTTGCTTCTCAGTCCGAACGCTCTACCACTGCTAAACCCGACGTTTTTAATAAATTAATCTTAATGTACTCATTTTGTTTATGAACTCATGTTTTCTATTTAACCATTGATGGGTCAATATTCTGTTTTAATTTTTTAGTATTACAGTATACATACTTAAGAAAACCCAAACACGATGACAAAATAGTTCATTTGTTCATAACAAGGTTAAAAAACAGTGTACGGGTACAACTTGCCACTGGGGTCCAAAATGTAATCAAAAATTTTTGTTACTACTCTCTAACTATATACTAGCAAAAATTTTTTTTAAAATACAAATAAATTAAATAAAACGCCCTCCAGGCGCTGTAAACCTTATTTTTTAAACAGTTATTGCCTGAGAAGGGTGGATTAAAAAGAGGTTTGTATCTAACAATAAAATTATTAAATTTATCTAAAGGGTAAATAAAAAAATAAAAAATAAAACCAAATTTTGAACTACAACTTAGATCTGTCTCCTCAAATTATAATGTTGCGTGCTATCTATATCAAATATTAATCAAATCAAATTTTGAAATTTTTACACATTATTTTTTTACTAAAAAATCTCTTATGTATTTTTTGAAACTTTTTAATTACTCTATTATTTTTTAAAAGCAAAGAATAAAAAAAACAATTTTTGAGATCTTGCTACACACAATGAATGCAAATAACGCAAGAGAATATTGAGACGTAATTTTACGTTAGTTTTTGTCACATACAGAACTACACCAATTCATTATTAATAGATAATATTGTAAAATATCATCAAACGAAAAGTTTTATAAAATTGCAAGAGTAACACACATTACAAAAATAAGAATTAAGACACGCAACTGAATTTTCACACTATTGATCGTCAGCACTCATATATATTGAATAACACAATGATTATCTTTTAAACTCTATACAGCACGAAAACGTTTAATAAAATTAATTCATGTGCTCTATAATATATGATCTTTCAATACTAAATACTAATACTATGTTCTACTCGAATAACATTGAGCACTATAATCAGCAATCTATATAATATATATATATATACTTATTTATATATATTAATTTATACTTGCCCTCTAACTTTTCTTTCTTGTGTTAATAATTTATTGCACAGAGTACTAAATATATTGTGAATCAAGAGCTAACATATTAGTAAGAAAAAGAGTTATGGTCTACCACGTTATCATTCTATACATTAGTTAGATCATAAGTGAGATGTAAGATCAAGTGGTTAAGACCTTGCTCTACATATATTTATATATAATATATATATATAATATATATCTGTGAAAAAAATTTGAAACTTATCGGGCAATAGTTGTTTTCTATTCGTTTCATATTTTAATAATTTTCTTTACTTTGTGCAAAATATATTTTTTCTAAAGCTCAATTTAGAAAAGAAGGAAACTAATAAATTCATAAATCTTCACGAAAACACACTAATATATATAATATTATATATATATATACTTTTACGTCTGTGTGTTGTGTGTGTGTTGTGTACAATTTTGTAGGCAATAAAAACTATAATAAAGTAGAAAAGAGGACATTCTAAAAATGTGAAATTTAACCAAGTCTGAAGCTAAACAAACAATTCAAATTGGTAAAAAAAAATACGAATTATATATACTATATATTAATATATTTATATATATATGTGGTGTGTGTGTGGTGTTATTTCGTCTTTTTACCAATTGACATTTTTTGTTTTTAGCGCGATCTTCTTAATTTCCATGCATTATATATACTACATATATATATATGCTATATTACAAAAAAAAAAACCAAAAAAAAACCAACAAAATTCCAACTCCAGAACTAAATGAAAGAGGCTACATATAAGGACAAAAAATCTTAGAAGGGATATATTTGACGTGTGAAGTAAAATCAGAGATGTGAATGCAATTCATACAGCAACTAACAGATCAACAATAGGCGAAATAGAACAAAATTAGACTTTGGCGTGTAGAATTTTATTAAATATATACAAAACAATTAATCCAACCTTCCGTCGCTATAACACTCGTGAAAAGTCGACTCTCTGAAACGAAATTATTTCAGTGATAGCAAAAAAAAAAAAAATAAGTGCGAACTTGAAGAACGTTCATGATAATACTGCCATTTTCCTGTTTCAAAAAAATAAAAAAAGTACATAAAATAATTACTCTTAAAGTTGATTTTTAAGAAATCAACTATATTTTAGGGGAGAATTTTTTTTTTTTCTATTTAAAAAAAATTTCTACAAAGATCACATTTAATTATTTGCACCTGAGTTCCAAACCTCAAAAATAAGCAGTATTTCTAAAACCTTTTTAACCTGTGACCTCTTTATTCATACTTTCTCAGGTGACCTTCTATAGCCCTTCTCTATATTAAAAATTTTATGATTAAATATTTTATATGCCCTAGTGAGAACGACTGGTCAGCTCAAGCCTTCTCAAGCCTTTACTGNTGTCATGATTTATAGACAATATACACAAAGGACGAAAGTATTACGGAGATTTAATATTGGATAGAGAAGAATTCATTTGGCCAGCGATGGTGAATATCAGAACGGCCTGGCCCAATAAGGAATAAAGATATTAATTATAACAGAACTGCTAAACTTTGCAAACGGTCGGAAATTCAGGTGACCCAAAAAACAGAACCCACAAATTGTTATAATAATAACTGTTAATTTTATGGGGGGTTTTAAGGTTTAGGATTGGGGTTGGGGTTTATGTTAGTAATGGGAAAAATAAATAAATAAATTTGGGTTCTGTTTTTTTCTGGGTCAACTCTGTAATTTTTTTAAGAATATTTTCCGACCAGATTTGCAGTTTAGCCCAGAAACTTTGCCTCTATTATTTTATTATGATCAGATCAAGTATCGCAAGATTGTTTATTTTAATTTTCTTAGATTGTTTGCCTCATCTTTATTGTATAATACACCCTTTCTCGGTCGATTGTGCCTTCTTTCGTTGTTTCTTGTTGAATCGGAGACTTCACTGAACTTCGACCGAACCCTTTATTTAATCCATTGGCACTAGGCTTGTTTTCATTCCGCTAACCATGGCCATTACAATGTTAACTATGTTAAGTATCTATATTATTCGCTCTTTGGTTAGATTAAAATTAATCGGTACTTATATATATATATATATTAATATATTATATATAATATATATATATAATAATACTATAATACTATTGTTAGATAGAAAAATAAAGGGTCTACCATGGTTTCAATCAAAAAATATTCTCGGGACCCCTCTCTACATTAATAAATTCGATGTAATTCCTTAGTAAATTGAAAATATTATCGATAATAAGGTTGAACGCTATGTATTCTTCTCTCAATCTCTTATATATTAGGATATATAATATATATATAATATATTATATATATATATATATACATATATATATATATTATATATATATTATATATATAATATATATATTTGGAGAATAAGTGCTTAATTGGAGTCGTACCTAATTTTGAAAATTATTAATTAATAATGAATTAGGCGGGAATATTTTCAAAAAATTAGGTCCGACTCCAATTAAGCTTTTTCCCAAAATTACGGCAAGCCATTCTAACAAACCTTGTTCTTACATTATCATATATATATATTATATATATATATATATAATCAGATTTTAACAGAACAAATGAGCATTTTATTTTTGGTAACAGGGGGTTACAATTCTATTTTGGTAACGGGGTGTTACAATTTTCTTTTTGGTAACAGGGGTTTTACAATTCTACTTTTGGTTACAAGGGGTGTTAGCAATTTAATTTTTGTAAAGAGGAGTCTTACATTTTTTTTGGTAACAGGGGTTTTTACAATTCTTATTTTGGTTACAGGGGTTTACAATTTAATTTCTGGAACAGGAGTCTTACAATTTTATTTTGGGTAACAGGGATTTTACAATCTATTTTTGCTTACAGGGGGTGTTACAATTTAATTTCTGGTAACAGGAGTCTTACAATTTTATTTTGGTAAACAGGGGTTTTACAATTCTATTTTTGCTTACAGGGGTGTTACATTTAATTTTCGGTAACAGGAGTCTTACATTTATTTTTTTAGTTACAGAGTGTTACAACTTTATTTTTAGTTACAGCTTCAAACGCTGGTGAGTTTTCAAATAAATAATCACTGCTAATAATAATCTTACTTTTTGGAATGCTTCGTCTCTCATAAATTTCAGTTAGTAGAGATTGGCAATAAATAATATCAATAATATCTGCTTGGATTGTATAATGTTCCGCTAGAAAAATAAACTTTGGTATCTTTGATCTCGCATTTAAAAAATCATAAATATTGTCAGGATTATACTCATTTATGGAAGTGGCGTCCCATCGTGGTGAAATCGTAAGCAAGCAATGTTGGAGCCCTATACTTGGATCTTGTGTCACATATTTCCCGTGGCGAAAGTTTTGGTAATTCTTACTTATAGACGAAACCGATATCTATACAATTATTTTATAAATTATACATCTTATAACCTTATTTTGTAAGGTCTGTATAATATTTGCCACTGGAAAATCTTTTTTTGTTTTTTATTAAAAAAACTCCATTGTAATATCGTTTTAATGCGTTACTATAGTAAATAAAACTATTGTGTATTTCTATAGTAAAAAAAAACAGACATTTTTTGTTTTATAATAATATTCTATGCATTTCTATATTCGTTTACAATGTCTTTTCAATACATTTCCACAGAAAATTATTTCCATTGATTCTTTTGTAATGATTTCAAATTCATAGGAAACCATCTCACCGGTAAAATTAATTTTAAATGTATTTCTATAGTAAGACGATTTCAGTGCATTCTATAGTAAAATAATTTTATGAATTCTATACATTTCCATAAATCTTATTTTTTTCAATTGATTTTTTATAGTAAATTGATTTCAGTGCATTTATAGTAAAACCATTCCCACAGTAAAGTTAATTATATATGTATTTTCTGTAGTAAAATAATTTCAGTGTTTTATCTTATACATATAATCGTTCTTTCTGGCGGTAATGTTTGCCTCAATTCCTGACCTTGACAATTCCTTTCATTTGTGGTTTTTTTACTATACAGATTTAGCATCAAAACCTGCTTTAAGAATCCAATATGAAATTCTCAACTTA
>CM042147.1:124127341-124132341 GCA_023376005.1 Doryteuthis pealeii | reverse complement strand
GAGAAGAAATTTTCCTTGTGACAGGTTTTTTTTTAAAACAACTTGTCGCAGTTTGAGAGCTCAATGTGTGCTCTTATTGTTAGAGTCACAGAGCAAATTTATATTTAAATAAATAACAACAGACTTAGAGATCTTGCATCATAGACTATTTCAGGGAGCTTAGACAAAAATGTCTAATTCTCCCGACTCAGATGCAAGATCTCTAAGTCTTTTGTTATTTATTTAAGTATGAATTTGCTCTGTGACTCTAACAATAAGAGCACACATTGAGCTCTCAAACTGCGACAAGTTGTTTAAAAAAAACCTATGTCGTAAGGAAGATTTCTTCTCTGGACTTTTGGATTATATTATATATATATATATTATATATTGTGTGTATATATATATATACATATAAATATAATATGTATATACATATATACATGTTCCCATATATATATATATATAATATATATATATATATATATATATATATAATCAATTGGTTAAGGTTAGGGTTAGCCGACTAACCATATTCCTGGGGTATATCAAGTGATCTGTTGAGATAAATATTCCATTTTATTACTTCTTGTGTAATATCACACAATCAAGACGGACAAATTATTATTTGTTACCAAACCAACGGTTTGGCTCAGTAGTTAGAGTATCCATCTCGGAACCACAATGTTCCGAGTTCAATACCAGCCCTCGTTAACTCACGAGTGGTACTTCTTGGATCTGTGCGGTAAAGTGGTAAACTGGTGATAAGAGAGGCGCCCCTTCTCAAACACAAGAACCATCCCTTAGTCTCGCGCAAGTGAAAAAGGATACTCTCCGCTCTGTTTGGCTGATACCGACAATAGACCACACTGTCGTCTTTACTTTTTCTATTTCGTTCATTATATATATATATATATATATATATATATATATATATATATGAATGAACAAACTCCTGACCGAAACACATGTTAGTAAATCTATTTTATCCATTCAGCACTTTTGATTATTTTTCCTTTCAACATACCGTCGGATTCGCTTCCATTTTCAACTTACAAGAAGTAAGTACGCAAACGATGTGTTTTTGATATGGCTTTTTTTAGCCGACAATTTTTGGGAGAATATGTGCTTGATTGAAGTCGTACCTAATTTTGAAAGTTAATTAATTAATAATTAATTAATTAGGCGGGCATACCTATTCAAATGTAAGGCTAAACAAATCGAGAAAAATCAATCTCTGTATGTACATTTCGGCCTATTAGGCCTCATCAACAGAGCTATAGATATGAAGACCGCCTTGTGTGTATATATGGTAATTCTTAAAGTTTTTTTTTTATGTAATATGTGTTCTAAAAAGATTTTCACTCTATAAATAAAATATCTGTTTTTCTGTCTGATGTGTCCTTTATTTTTAGGAGCATATATTGATATTTCATAATAGCTTAACAGATTCCAGCATAAAGCCACGAAAAAACCTTTTTTAAGATTCCCATTTTTTATTGTGCAGGGAGAGGAGTTTTAAGTATTTTAGTCCACGAGACAGTCCCGAGTCCTGGAATAAAGACAAATTTCTTATTAATTACTTTCATTGTGCCAAGTATGAAGTGCTTGTTCTGTTTTGCATATGAAATTAATTAATTTCCGTCATGTCATTATATATATGTATATATGTATGTTTGTGGGTGAGTGTATATGAAAGTATATTGAAATTCCTGTTGGCATATATCATTCTATGCATGTACTTATCTACCAATATTTCTCTTTCTCTGTCTCTTTTTCTCTTTCGTATATATATATATATATATATATATATATATATATATATATATATATATATATATATTATATATATATATATATAAGGTCAATGGCGCTAGGTATCCGTCAGTTTCTCGCCTATGCGATTTTCAAACTAAAATATATATGCTATATCAATGATATAGTGCACTGCTTATAAATATAGCATCTCTCTCTCTCTCTCTCTCTCTCTCTCTCTCTTCTCTCTCTCTCTCTCTCATATGTGCTTAATTGAAGTCGTACCTAATTTTTGAAATTAATTAATTAATAATTAATGAATTAGGTACGACTTCAATTAAGCACATATTCTCCCAAAAATTGTCGGCTAAAAAAAGCCATATCAAAAACAATCGTCTGTTTGTTTACTTCTCATATATATATATATATATATATATTATATATATATAATATATATAGAGAGAGAGAGAGAGAGAGAGAGATAGATATATATATATAGAGAGAGAGAGATGAACAAAAATGATAAGTCAAATAGGAACATTTATTTGCAGTTATTCATTTTTTTATTGTTCCCAGCAAGCTTCGACCCTAGGTCATCGTCAGGAGTAAAAAATTTGTGAAGGAAAGATTTTAGAACGTTTTGAAAATTCTTTATAAACCAGTGTATGTGTGTGTGTGTGTGTTAAGAAAAAATGGAAATTGATCCGACGATATGTGGAAAAGTAATAAGCAAATGGTATTATAAAAAGACGTGAGGATTTATTAATATTTGAAAATTATTGCTAACGTTTAAAACGTTTCGATTATTAAATACATATCAAATATATATATCTATAATTAAATGTATACCGAATATATATTTACCATCTTCATCAGGACATTCAAATTTCGCCTGTTTCCCCCCCCCATATATATATATATATATATATATATATATATATATATATATATTATATATATATATATATATGTGTGTGTGTGTGTCTGTGTGTATATATATATATAAGTTAAGAGTAAGGAAATGAATCCGACGGTGTAAGTATAGATAAAAGGATATGAAAACACACAATGCTGTTAAAGTGAGAATATTTTATATCATATTCATAGCTAATATTGAACAATATTTCGATTTATAAAAATCATCATCAGAGTCTATTTTTAATCCGGACTCATCGAGAGAGAAGCAGAAAATAATTTAAATTCAAAATGGAAGCATTGATGTTCCAAAAAGCGTGCAGCCCATGCGATTTTCATTTTAATAGCCTTGTGTGTTTTCATATCCTTTTATCTATACTTATGTCCTTCTCTAGATGTGCTAGCTATAAACTAAAAATATTCAATTCATATTTTACATTCATTGAAGTTATTTTAGTCAAGCGTATAACTGGTCTATAAGTTTGGTGAGCCCGGCAGAGATCATTCTTATTAATCAGTAAAGTTCCGGGTAATGCGGTCCGGAAATAAAAATTATTTACCCAACCCGTTCCTCACAGCTAGGATTTGACACAGGTCACATGTATGAGACATCCAGCGAGAATCAGTCAGTCGGTTGGATTTTTACGGCGTATGAAATCTTCTTGGGTTATTTTAGGCCAAAGACATTGTTTCGTTCGTTTTTGATAGTTATTGTAATTTTTCAACAAAACTCAATTTTTTTAAAACACATATTTGTTAACTCATTTCCTTCTATTTAACCCATAAATAGGACCCTAACAGGTACTACCACCTCAGGACAGACCTGATCTGGGAGTAATGGTGATTAAGGGTTGCTCCACATTCCCCAGAACTCCAGAATTGGAACTTCACCATGATATAAAATTTAATATTATACCCAGGAAACTCGGTTTTCAGTAGTAATGGATCTGCAAGACTAACTTGCTAACAATTGCACTACGACGGAAAGTCGCCCGGAAAGAATCATACTATGACGAAGCACCCTGTTTTAAGAGTGGTCCATGATGATATTGATGCTTCTATTTAGGAAGGAGTGAAGAATTCTAATTAGTAGTTTGTAGTTATCTACGTTTTATCGAACATTTAGACGAATACAGACCTCAGAAGATTAACATTCATTTACAAATTCTACAGGAAATTGTTTAGTACTTTAAGTCCAAGAATGAGGTTATTACTGATTTCGCTATCATTAGCATATATATATATATATATATATATATATATATATATATATATATATATATATATATGATAACTTAAGGTCTAATGAAAAGAAAAATGTGTTTACTGCATGAGTACTTTAGATCACGTGACTTATTCTAACAAGCAACAAGTGCCGCATCACTGTTTACATCACGTGACATGCATTAAAATATTCTAGCGGGAAAATAATTACTTCCGTATTTGCTCCATTCTGATGCCTACCTGAGGAGTGACATTCATGCAACTAGAATAGGAGGAACATTTCGTAAGTCTTTATATCTAATATATATTATATACATTTTATATATATATATATATATATATAATATATATATATATATATATGCTAATAATATATATATATGGCTTCTGGCTTCTGATATTGGTTATGATTGGTGTTTATACTATCTTTAAGATTTCGGTATTCCATAGCACTTGCATGTTTAACAAATGATATGATATACCATTTTAATGATATGATATACCATTTTATCATATATCCCTTTATATTTTTTTTACATTTGATAACAAATGGTTAATTGACACAGTGTTTTATTCGCACAATCAACATAATTGTTACTACTACTACTACTACTACTACTACTACTACTACTACTACTATGATTATTATTATTATTATTATTATTATTATTATTATTATTATATGATATATGATATCCCAATATTGATGTGGATTGCTATACATTTCATTTAACTATGATATATATATTATTATATACATACATACATACATATATATCTATATATATAAATATATATATAATTCTAAGTCTTTTGTTATATCTTTACTTATATATATATATAAAGTAAAAATATAACAAAAGACTTAGAGTTTTTGCATTATAGTCTATTTCAGGAAGCTTAGACAAAGTGTCTATCTCTCCCAAATCATCAGATTCGAATGATGAATTCTTTATTACTTTTGAGGCATTTGAAAACAGATTTAAAAAAAAAAACGTGTCGCAGTTAGCAGAGCTCAACGTTTTACTCATAAATTTACTCTGTAACTCTAACAATAAGAGTACACATTGAGCTTTGCAAACTGCGACACGTTTTAAAAAAAAATTAAAAATTAAAAAAAACTCCTA
>CM042147.1:124112341-124122341 GCA_023376005.1 Doryteuthis pealeii | reverse complement strand
GAAAGAGAAACCAAACAGTGTTTGAAGAAATTTATTATTTTATTTGAAAACAAATAATTCTCCCGTGTATATACAGAACGCAGATATTACTGTTCAGTCAAAATTCTGAAGGTAAATAAACTTTTTATTTTATTTTTTGTTTCTTTATTTTGTGTATTGTATTTTACCAAAAAAAAAAAAGTTTCGCCGAAGAAGTAGACTCAATAATATTAAGAGTTAAATTGTGAGGCATCAAGGAAATGCTAAATTAGTTATTTGTTTTTTGCTTCAGAAAATTTTTTTATTCGTCTGCCCATCCATATGAAGAAAAAGTGCACACGTCAAGATCGGATAATATGTCAACAAATGCGCGTTCTTGCGCGTTCTTGCGCGGACTTGAGCCGATTTACTTTAAAATGCAAAAAATTAGGTTTTATGTGAGAGAAATTTGTTTTTTCTTTTTTATAACCCATAAACTTGGAATTGTTCTTTATATTAAACGTAAAAGAAAACAGTAAAAAGTTAATTTTCCAATTTTTATTGACGTTTTAAGATATTTTTTACAAGTAAACAAACTTTCAAAATGCCGACTGGTTTGCACATGCCTACATATATATGTACGTATGTATACATATATATATGTATATATGTATATATATGTATTTATTTATATATAAAAATGTATATATGTATTCATATTCATATTCATATATATGTGTGTGTATTTATATTCATATATATACATTATATTTTATTATATTATATATATATATGTGTGTGTGTGTATTAATATATACATATGTATTAATATATGTATATATATATATATTAATATATATATGTATTAATATATATATATATATATATATATATATATATATATATATATATATATATGCGTTATGGCTGTTGTCAAACGAATTCCATAACGAGGTTTTATACAATAAACAAATCACGGCATGTCGAGGGTTGACACTTGCTACTTTATGGTGTTTGTTAAAAACCGTATTGCTACTTATTTCAGTTCATTACTTTGTTTTTGTTTTGTTTTTGTTTGTTTGTTTTTTTTTTTGTGCTGGTGGGGTGTGTGGGTGGTACTTTCATTATTTCATCTCTTAGTATCACCGTCGGTACTTAGAATACGCTTACTGTATCCCCTGAAGAGGGGTAAGTCTTCTTAAAGTATGACTCTAAACTGCATCTGATGGTGATCCCCCTTCAAAAAAAAAAAAGAGAAAAAATGACACTAAACTGCATCTAATGATATGTATGTATGCATATACATGTATAAATATAAATATAAAATATATATATATATATATATATATATATATATATATATATATATATATATATATGTGTGTGTACTTATATATACAAGGTGTCAAAAAATTATCGAGATTTTTTGTACTTTTTGACACGCTTTGTATTCTGAAAAAAAAGGAATAACGTTCTATTTCATTCTTCATTTCTATCTTGGTAAATACAGCTTTAAACTTAGTACTTTTTTGACACACCTTGGATTCTGAAAAAAAAAAGAATGAAATGAACGTTATTTTTCCAGAATACAAGGTGTGTTAAAAAGTACAAAAAATCTCAATAGCGAGATTTTTATAAGCGCAATAAATGTTTCAACTTAGAGAATAAAGCAATATCTAACTGAATTTGAAACCCCAATGTTAATGACTAGCAGGACCTGTGGATATACCACAGTATATAATTTAATTAATACAACGTTTGATATGTTTACTTAAGAGCTATTTGCAAAATATTTCAATATGTAAAAAGTATAATAATCTCTATTTAACTCTTACTGTTTTTTAAAGGGGGTGTTGTAAAATATTTACATTGATTTGCCGATAAAAATCTGTAATTAGGCGTTTAAAATATCTACATTAATTTGCCGACAAAAAGGGACAAAACATGACTCGGAAAATATTTAAGTTGGGCCGGAAATTACCAAAATATATTCCGTAATTCACAATTTCAATATTAGAAATAAAAAAAAAAATTTTTTTTTTCGATTCATTTTTTTTTTACGTTGGGCATTGAAGACCATTTGGAATGTTTCATTTTTAAAATTGGGTGAAATAAAATGGCACAAATAAGAGATCTGCGATTAAACGACACCAGATAATCTCCATTTACATTTTTGCCTGGCATTTTGAACAATTTGGACGGTCTCATTTTTAACCAGAGGTTGTTGCAGGATAATAACGGACGGAAGATTTAGGAAGAAGCGTATTAATATATATATATATATTTATCGGCTCACATCAATCAATATATTTTATCAGGGGCGATAACTGTTGAATATTAATGATATAAAAATTATCCTTATTTTTAAAATTTGCATTTGATTCTGATAAAAAACAGGAGTCTCAAATTTAAGGATTTAAAAGGGCCATTACGTCTTGGGGGAGAGGCACAGTTGTTCAAATGTGAGATGGGGTGGGGCTTGGTTTCCACCAGTCATAACGCTAATCTGGCATCCAGCTGATAGGCCGCTATTTTTATTTCTATTTTTTTTATCAAAATAAGTACACATAAGTGGGATATGTGAATTAGTACAAAATTTAGGGGACGAATTGTTCTTAATTCCGATTTTAGTTTCAAGAAATTCCTTTTTTTTTTTTTTTTTTTTCGTTTCCACTTTTTTTTTCATTTTATTGTATTTCACGAGGAGAAATGCAATAAATATTACTATAATAAAAGTAAACACGTCGGGGTGGCCTAAAGTCGGTATCAGTCAATCAGCGAGGAAGTATATCCCCTTTTCACTAGCACTAGACCAAGGAGATTATTTTAGCGTCTGAGCTGGAGCGCCAAACCTAATATCAGCTCCTTACTTTACCGCACAGATCCCTGTGCTACTCATGTGCTGAGTTGGCGAGGGCTGGTATAGAACAAGGAACCTTGTCGTTTACTAGCCGAACGCTCTACCGACTGAGCTAAAAACAAAGAAAACATTATGTTTTTTATCATATTTAACTCTCTGCCTACATTAAGCCGCTCACTGTAATTCTCACCCACTACGATCCTACCGTAGCCACTGGCTTCAGCTCTCATTATGCCAAAAAAAAAAACTCAAATAATAATAATAATAATAATAATAATAATAATAGGACTTTATTTGAATAGAATGGGTTCTGAGCTGAACAGATAGTGAATTTTTAAATTCTCCATTAAACAGGTAAAAATAGCAAGAAAATTTGGTACGGCCGTGGGGGAAATTTGGTAGTCAAAGATTTAAGGAAATAGCAGATATGACTTCTGTTTATTTAATTATCCATTCTGAAACATTTTTATAATGTTCTCTTTGTGTTGTCTGTCATCTCAGGTACACCTTCCCCATGCCAATATGGGGCAACAAATCTATTTCTTCTTACGTTATGAAATAACAAAAATATTAAATTAATCATGTTCTGTTGTACGTGTTAGTTGTCTATCATTTCAAGTCCACCCTCTACGGCAATAAGAGTTGTCAAATCTAACCCTCCTCAAATTATGAAAAAAGAAATCCTCATGTCCGAGGTTAATTTTCTATAATCCCAATCCCCCTTCCACGACAAATTTGTCGCTCTCCCGTTAACTAATTGAGTGCTCTTTTTTAAAAATCTCCAAGTATATATATTTACCAACCCCTCCGCACGAGTAGGATGTGACACAAGATCAATTTCTTAAGCGGAGTTTAACAGGTTTGAATTCAGAGTTTTCCTTCTCCTAGACTGATTACCTAGCCATGATTAAAGAGCCCATTCTGTCATGCTATTTACCCATAGCTGGAGAGAGAACTGGATTCATACCTTTCCCAAGGGTATTAGCGTCAGGTGAAATGCAAACAGTTTCGTCCAGGAATTGAACTCGGGTCGACGAGTCCATTTCCTACGACTCTAACTATTACACCACGGGAACCTCCTAGTTATAGTGTCCAACCACCTGTCGCACCTTCCACGAGAGTTTTCGTGATTGAGCTTCTTTTGTCGGTCACACAGCCGGGTACCAGATGGTTAGAGGTGGCCACTACATTTAGGTAAACTTACATACGTATTTTCCCCACTGGACACACAAATTGAGTTTGAATTCAGTGCAAAAAGAGTCCAGAAAAAATTGAATTGTTTTGATACCACAATATTCATTAAGCTGTAATAGTTATTTACTAAGATTAGTTTAGTTGTGGCTCAACACTAGATTTGTGGGTTGCCCAGAATAGGAGGTCCACGGGGTGAAGACTGTACTAGTTTGGTTATTAATACTCGTGTTCCTTAATCATCCGACCGTTATCATCCTGCATCAGGTATTTGTTGATATGGGTGTTATATGATTAGATATTCCATTTATTGTATTTTTACTGTTTTTAATGAATTAAAACTTGAAATAGAAAACATTAAAAAAGTCCAAACCTTTTCATTATGGCAGTTAGTGAGACTAAGAATATAAGTCGGCAATATTCGATTAATTTATTTAGGGGGTGAATTGAAATTAAATGGTTACATGGGGTGCATCAAGTGAGAAGGCTTGAGAAGGCTTGATGCTGACCAGTCGTTCTCAACCAGGGGCCATATAAAATATTTAATCATAAATTTTTTTTTAAATATAGAAAGGCTATGAAGGTTCCATCTGAGAAAGATAGGAATCAAAAAGGTCCATAGGTTAAAAAGGTTTTAGAAAATACTGATTTGATTGAGATTATTTTTGAGGGTTTGAACTCAGAGTGCAAATAATTAAATGCTGATCTCTTTTAGAAATTTTTTTTTTTTTTAAATAGAAAAAAAAAAAATTCTCCCCCCTAAAATATAACGTTGGGATATTCTTTTAAAAAAATCAACTTTTAAAAAGTAAATTGATGTTTTTATTCCTTTTTTTTTTTTTTTTGAAAAACAGGAAAATGGTCAGTATTATCATGTAAAGTTCTTTCCAAGTTCGCCTTATTTTTCTTTTTGACTGAAATGAATTCGTTTCAGAGAAGGTCGACTTTTTCACGAGTGTATACGCGACGGAAGGTTGGATTAAATTGTTTTGTATATATTTAAAAAAAAAACTTAGCCAAGTCTATTTGTTCCTATTCGCCCATATTGTGATTCTTTAGTTCGCCTGTCTGAATTCCATTCACTCCTCTATTTTACTTCACACGTCCAAATATATCCCCTTTCTAAGACTTTTTTTTTGTCCCCTTATTGGTAGCCTCTTTTCATTTAGTTCTTGGTTGGAATTTGTTGCGTTTTTTTTTTTGTTGTAATATATATATATATATATATATGCATGGAAATTAAGAAAGTCTGCCTCAAAACAAAAATGTCCCCAATTGGTAAAAAAGCGAAAACACACACACATATATATATATATATATATATATATATATATATATCGCTTTTTTACCAATTTGGAACATTTTTGTTTTGCTTCAGACTTTCTTAAATCTCACATTTTAAATGTCCCTTTTCTCTATTTTCTTTTCCTTTTGCCTACAAAACATTGTAACACACACACATCACTTATATATATATAATATATATATATATATATATATATATATGTGTGTGTGTGTGTCGTGAAATTTATCATTTTAGTTCTTCGGTTTTTTAACCATTGTTTTTTTTTAAATATATTTTTCAACAAAGTAAAAAGAAAATATTAAAACATGAAACGACTAGAAAAAACAACTATTGCCCGAAAGTTTTCAAAATCTGTCTTTTCAAAGATATATATATATATATATATATATATATATTAGTAGAAAAGAGGGGTCTAACACAACTTCGATCTGTACAATCTCATCAAGATCCTACCTAATCGTATAGATCGAAACCGTGGTAGACCCATAACTCTTTTCTACTAATATTTTAGCTCTATGTTTACAATATATTTAGCACTCTTGAATAAATTATTAATGCCACAGCAACAGAAAAGTTAAAGCGGCAAGTGTTATATATATATATATATATATATATATATATATATATATATATATATATATATAGTGCTCAATGTATTTCAGTAGACCTAGTATTAGTATTTAGTATTAAAATCATATTATACACAAATGAATGAAATTTTTATTAAACGTTTCGTGCTGTATAAGTTTAAAGATAATCGATTGTGTTTAATTCAATATATATGACTGCCTGACGATCAATAGTGTGAAATTCAGTTGCGTGTCTTAATTCTTATCTTTTTGTAATGTGTTATTTACTCTTGTCAGATTTATAAACTTTTCGTTTATGTAATCATTTTACTAATATCTATCTATTAATAATGGAATTGGGTGTATTTCTGTCTGTGACCAAAACTACGTCAAACTTACGTCTCAATATTCTTGCGTTATTTGCATTCAATTTGTGTAAGCAATATTAAAAATGTTTTTTTATTCTGTGCTTTTAAAAAAAATAATACGTTAATTAAAAAGTTTGCAAATAAATAAATACCAACGATCTTTTGTAAAAAAATATGTGTAAAATATTCAAAATTATTTATTTGATTAATAATTAATAGATACACGCAACATTATATTTGAGGAGGACAGATCTAATTTTCCATTTCAAATTGTTTTTTTTTTTTTTTTACCCCTTTAATAAATTTAATAATTTTACTTGCTTATGATACAAACCCTCTTTTTAACCTCCACCCTTCTCAGGCAATATCTTTCAAAAATGATTTTTACACCGCCTGGAGGGCGTTTATTTATTTATTTTTTATTAAAAAAATTTTTTTTTGCTAGTATATATTAGAGAGTTAGTAACAAAATTTTTGATTACTTTTGATCCATTGGCAGTTGTAACCCCTACACTTTTTTTTAACCCTTGTATGAACAAATTGAACCATTTTTCAATTCGTTTTGGCCTTTTTCTTAATATTAAATACTGTAATACATAAAAAACAGAATATTGACCCATCAATGGGTTAAATAGAAAAACATGAGTTCATAAACAAAATTGAGTATCCATTAAGCATTAATTTATTCAAAAACTGGGCCGGGTTAGCTCAGTCGGTAGAGCGTTCGGCTAGAAGCCACAAGGTTCGATACCGGCCCTCGCCAACTCAGCCTATGAGTAGCACAGGGATCTGTGCGGTAAAGCAAGGAGCTGATGATAGATGTGGCGCTCCACCCAAACGCTAAAAATAATCTCCTTGGTCTAGCGCTAGTGAAAAGGGGATAGACTCCCTCGCTGTCAGGCTGATACCGACATTAGGCCGCCCTGAGGATTTTATTTACTTACTTATTTAAAAAACTGTATCGGCATTAAATGACCCACTGAGGTTGATATGCCGTAAAAACCAAACCAAACCAGAATGTTGATTCACCTGATTGGGAAGATTAATTCAGGCAATGGTAATTTATGAGGAAGTGCGTCCCGGTCTCCTACCTCAAAAATTGCTACCGGCGACTATTAAAATAACCACGCAGTCTATTCAAAACTATCCCATCTTCATATCTATCTATCTCAATTTGTTCATATTTATCTATATTACTTTAAATACTAAGATTTTTTTTTATTCATGTTTGTTTAATGTCTTATTTTTAGTTTAAATAAACAAGAATTACGACAAAAAAAGATGCGACCCCCTCCCAAATACATTTACTTGTCGAAAATACCTATCTATCTATCTATCTCCATTTGTTCATATCTATCTATATTATTTTGTTTGTTTATCTATCTATCTATCTATCTATCTCAGTCTATTCCAAACTATATATCCATCTTCATATCTAAACAAGAATTACGACAAATTACGATAAATAAACAAGAATTACGACGAGCTGGGATTGTTATTTTGATAGTCACCGGGTAGCAATTTTTGAGGCAGGAGACTTCCTCATAAATTACCCAAGCAATTTTGAATCCATATGTAATCAATTGAAAAGGGAATTTAATGATTTGTTTGTTTTTTTTTGTGTTTTTTTGGTATAACAAAATAAAACAAATACAACAAAAATGCATCTTCCCAAAATTATCCTCATTACATCTTTTTAAAAAAATGACACACCAAAGAAAGAACACTTTTAAAAAAAAATTGAATTAATCACAACGTTGATTCCGTCGAAAAAAAAAAACCGCAATACCAGTAAATTTTGAAAAGTATTAAATACGTACGTAGAGCCAGTTTAAGAACGGATCAGTTTGACTACAGGTTTCACCGAAAATGATCTGTTGAGGTGTTTCAAACAAATCGATATAATTTTAATCTAATAACTTTTTCTCATTCAAATAACCGTTACCACACGAGCACCACATATATGTAAGTAATAGGGCAAACTGGGTTCTTTAGCTTAGGTTAGAAAAAAATTGTATCGAACAATGTTTCTAAAACCCTTTTTTACCTATGGACCCATTCGATTTCTATTTTACTCTGTGGAACCCCCATAGCCATTCAATATTCAAAAGTCCTATTGTATTTTTTTAATGAAATATTTTTTGCTAAACTGGATCAAAAAATATATGGTCCCCGGGGAGTAATATGGCCCCCAGTTGAGAACTCTAGTCTAGAGGAAAATCTTTGAATTTAAACCAACTTTATTTCATTTGAAATTTAACCTAATCCGTGGCGGGAGTCGTGGTCGTAAATACATACAATTAATCCCTAGAGATGGGGAGTCTTTCGGTTGGTGGGCTTCCTGGGCTATAACCTCTAATGTCCATGCCCTCATCCGGGATTATAGCCAATTAGTATTCGCTTAACGAAATAGATCTTTTTTAAATTCAATATTTTATTACATCATAAAATAAGATTTATATATTAAAAAAAACAGTCATAAGTAACAGGCATGTTAGGGCACCTCACGTGATGTAATGTAGCAAGCTGGATTAGTAAACCATTGTTTGTGAGTTCGCTTCTCACTGGGTGCCCAGGATTTGCGGCTTGTGCAACAACTAAGCTAAGCTTAGTGAATAACTAAATTGCAGGCATGTTTCTCGGAGTTACTTTCAGCTGTAATTTTAGTTCAAAGCCAATTAAATAAGCTTTTTGCGATTTTGTTTTGTGCGAAATGTTGGAGGGTTGGGTAACGGGGTGACCGTGCCCAACTTATCTGGGGGTTTTGGGTCATTTAGTGCAAGCGTTTTAACCAAATGTCTGGAGAGACAGATATAACCAGCCATCAAACAACAACACTCTCTCTCTCTCTCTCTCTCTCTCTCTCTCTCTCTCTCTCTCTCTCTCTCCTGGGTGGAGCCAAAAAAAAAACGAATATCTGAATCAAGTCATAAACATAACCTTTCCTCATACGCTGATAATGTAGAGCCTGAGATACTAGGCATACTGATGTATGCAATGGAGATTTTGAAGGAAGGTGGTGGGTCGACTTGTATACGGGTACCTTCACATATGGAAAATATTGCCTGGCTACGACGGTTAAACAATGGACACATAAAATACGTTCCAATTAGTAGGAACTAGACGACCCGTAAACTCGTTGGATTCTCATTGTAACAGCAGCCCACTACAGATAGTAATGGTTTTATTTAGAAAGGGGGAAAGATTCTAATTAGTATTTAACTGTTATTATTTGAATATTTAAAAGAAAAAGAAAAGAACAAATTCGGCACGACACAGACCCCACAAGACTATCATTCAGTTACAAATTTAACAGGGAATTGCTTTATTCTTCGAGTTGGGGCATCTATCTGCTCTAATGACCAGGTCTGAATTTAAACAACATTTAATTCAAATGTCTTTTCTACACTAACCATCCAAAACGACGGTATGCCCTTCACTATATAACACTCAGCACAAGTAGAATGTGACACAAGGTCAATTTCTTAAGCAGAGTTTAACAGGTTTGAATTCACTGTTTTCCTTCTTCTAGACTGGTTGCCTAGTCAAGGTTAAAAATCCCAGTCTGCCTTAATATTTACCCATAGCTGAAGGAAGAATAGTTGGATGCATACCTTTCCTAAGGGTATTAGCTGTATGTGAAATGCAAACAACCTCGTCCAGGATTTGAACTCGTCTCATTGTATCCATTTCCTATGAAAGTAACCATTACACCATGCACCTCCAAAAAAATAAATGTTATATATAT
>CM042147.1:124097341-124109841 GCA_023376005.1 Doryteuthis pealeii | reverse complement strand
CTTTTCCCAACGACCCCCCACACCAGACACATCCCCTGTGATTTGAAAAGTTATGCGCAATGCAACCAAACGGACTTCAGTCACGTTACCAAACGACGAACGGACCAAGTTTAAGCATGGTACCAGCCCTCTTCGGCGACCAGAACTACTACAGACATGGGGCCTATGCCGGGATGTCCATGGGTGGCATGGCCATGTACGGACATGACCAGTACGGCACAATGAGCCGTGGCCCGTCGCTGTATGCCAGCCCCTACGCACCACCGCACCACGGGCCAAAAGACATGGTCAAGCCACCGTATAGCTACATCGCTCTGATCGCCATGGCAATTAAGAGTCAGCCTGACAAAAAAATCACTCTCAACGGTATTTACCAGTTCATCATGGAGCGTTTCCCGTTTTATCGAGAGAACAAGCAGGGTTGGCAGAACTCCATTCGTCATAACCTGTCGCTAAACGAGTGCTTCATAAAAGTGGCCCGTGACGACAAGAAGCCCGGCAAGGGCAGTTATTGGACGCTGGACCCGGACAGTTACAACATGTTCGACAACGGCAGCTACCTGCGGCGCCGGAAGCGCTTCAAGAAGAAAGACGCCATACGAGAGCGCGAAGAACGCGAGAGGCAGCTAGCTGCCGAAATACAAAAAGACCGCGACAAAACGTCCTCCTCTTCGGCTTCCTCCATGATCGGTGGAGGCGGCGGAGGAGGGGGAGGTGGAGGCGGCGACGACACGGCGGAAGTCAACTGCGGCGAGTCCCAAACGTCTTCTCTAAACGACAGCTCGTCCCCCGGGGGCGGACACCACCACCCACAGCACCCCCACCAGCAGTCGAACCAAGACAGTAGCAACAACAACAGCAGTCATCACCATCCCCACCACCATCCGCACCATCAGCCGCATCACAACAGCAACGCCAAACGGCTATCACCGAATGTGAACGAGGACCGTAAAAACACAGGCGGGTCCTCGTCACCTGGGTCTCGGGGTTCGGGTTCTTTACAAGGCGGGCCTATGTGTAACAGTAACGGTACTGTAGACGGGACGACGGGTGGTGGGACTCCTATGGCTACGCCAAAACTCGAACCTATGGACTCTCCGCGTAACGACTGCGGTCTTCTAGGACAGCCCGTATCCGTTCCATCTCGCCTAGGTTCGAACCCGAACACACTGCCCATACCAACAGACCCTATAAACATGGAAATAACGACATCGACGAGTTTTTCAGTTGAGAACCTGATGACTGTACCCCATACGACAACCTCTTGTGATATGTCGACCGCAGCAGCAGCAGCTGCAGCCGCTGCAGCGGCCGCTGCCTCATCTAACTACGTCAACAGTCGACCCCCACCGCTAGTTTCCCCGCAGATCTTGCCCTACGCCTCCCGCTCTGGGTCGGGGTCGGCCGCAACGGCAGCCGACATCTACCGAAATACCTCCTGTTCCCAGACAGCTGCTGCTGCTGCCGCCGCCGCCGCTGCAGCCGCTGCTGCCGCCAACGGTGGCTACAACTACCACTGCAGCGGCCAGTCTGTATTCGCGCCGAACGGCGGTCAGTCTATGAACATTGCTACGGGGCCGTCGCCGTCAGAGCATGATGTTGTGGCTGCGGCCACAGCGGCCCAGAATCAACATTCGTCGTCCCTAGCGCAAACAGCCAATGGTCTTAGTCACAGCATGTTTTCTAACAGCCAGTCGTACTCCCGGGCGAACTCCTGGTATGTTCCGCCTCCACCGACTGCCGCTGAACTTAATCACCATAGCACGGACTTTGCCACTTCACCTTTTAGTCAGATGCGGGACGTGTTCGAATCCCAGCGACTACTCTCCGCATCTCAAGGACAAACCCAATCGTCCGCAGCGAGCTGCCAGTTAGCCGCTGCGTTTCGATCACCTTATAAGCCAGCCGGCACGTACAGTTACGACTGTACGGGAAAATATTGACTATAATATGGAGTATATTGTCTATAAAAAATAATTTCACTTCTCACTTTTTTCCTTAGCATTGAAAAGGCAAAGAGGATTTTTGATAATTCTTTTAATGCCAAATTTTTTAAAAAAATTTAAAACGAAACAAAAAGGAAAAATATTGTTTTAAAAAAAACAAGGCCTAGATGAGTGGCCGGGACAAAGACTCGACTTGAATTAAGCGTTAGTAATTAAATATAAATGTATGTATTGGAATAATTGTACAAATATCTTAATATGAAATGAGTGCGAGTGTGAGTGGGTCGACTGTGTGTTGTAAACTGTATATTGTTAATGATGATATTATTAATAATGATATTAATAATACACGGAAATGTGTAAATTAAAATTGACCAAAGTACGGAGCTAAAGCAGTTTTGAAATATAAGCATGCTATGACCGGGTATTTTTTTTGTTTCCTAAAAGGAAGTAATGAACTGCAGAGACCAGATGTGACGTCTAGATGATTACGTCACATACTTGTTTTAGAGATTTTTTTTTTCGTGAGGGGGTGGGGTCATATTTTTTTTTTTTTGAGGGGTGGCATTTGTTTTGTTTATTTTTCTTTTCTTTTCTTTTTTTTCCTTTTTTTTTATGTATCTGGGTGTTTTCCATTTTTGTTCTTCACCCACTACCAAAATTTTTTTTTTTTTTTTTAAAATTTTCAATGTACAAATTTTTAACAAGAAAAAAATGACAAAAAAGACTTTTTACATTGTTTGGCATTTTTCCCTATTTACTTTCTCTCCTTTTAAAAAGAAATCGAAACAAAACACTTTTTTTAAAAAAAACCAAACGTAATATAAAAAAAAAAAAAAAGTTATTTTTCTTTTCTTTTTTTTTTTTTTTTTTTTTTTTTTAATTTTATTTTGAACAAAAAAAAGCAACTAAAAAAAAAAAACAAAACAACAAAAGAAAAACAAAAAACAGAAAAAAAAATCCATCAAAAATGTAAATTTTAAAATTTAAACAAATTTTTTGTTTATTTTTACACACGTATATACACGCATACATTATACATAGATGTATGGAAACCAAACTTATTCAGAATAACACGTATTTACTTAGTGGATACAATTTACCACTATACACAGTTGGTCTCTAATAAGAATTCATATCAATGCGGCAGCAAAAAACAGAAATAAAATGATGTAAAAATAATAAACAAAAAGGAGAGGAAAAACTCGCTACGGGGAAGTTCACGGTATAAAATAAAAAAAATAATAATAAAAAGATTTAATAAATATAATACTCGTCAATCTTTATGTTCTCAATTCATTTTTCAAATTTATTTTTCAAATTTATTTTTCTTTGCATAATTATGTATTTCAAATTTTGTATTTCATTTTCCGATTCCCCACCATCATTCAACGATATGGACTAACAATACCTGCCCAATGCAAAAAAAATACTTTGCCCGGAGAAAAAGGTTCCCCGGGAGCAAGCAAATAGCTGTAGTGTCACTTTTCATACGTGTCCAATACAAAAAAAAAAAAAGCGTGGTTCCATCGGTATTCCCTTTTAGTGGCGCCTCAGGCAATAAACTCAGTCCTCGCCTCTTTTATGCGATGGGAGTGATGTTGTCCGAGGAGAAGGTTCCCTGGGAACAAGTAAATAGCTGTAATGTCACTTTTCGTACGTGTCCAATACAAATAACAAAAAAGTGTGGTTCCATCGGTATTCCCTTTTAGTGGCGCCTCAGGCAATAAACTCAGTCTTTGCCTCCATTAGGCGATGAGAGAGATGTTGCCCGAGGAGAAGGTTTTATGGAATCAAGAAAATAGCTGTAATGTCCCTTTTCATACATGTCCAATACAAATAACAAAAAAAATGTGTGGTTCCATCGGTATTCCCTTTTAGTGGCGCCTCAGGCAATAAACTCAGTCCTTGCCTCTTTTATGCGATAGGAGTGATGTTGTCCGAGGAGAAGGTTCTCTGGGATCAAGCAAATAGCTGTAATGTCACTTTTCATACGTGTCCAATACAAATAATCAAAAAAAAAGCGTGGTTCCATCGGTATTCCCTTTTAGTGGCGCCTCAGGCAATAAACTCAGTCCTCGCCTCTTTTAGGCGATGAGAGAGATGTTATCCGAGGAGAAGGTTATCTGAAATCAAGCAAATAGCTGTAACGTCACTTTTCATACGTGTCCCAATACAAATAACAAAAAAAAGCGTGGTTCCATCGGTATTCCCTTTTAGTGGCGCCTCAGGCAATAAACTCAGTCCTCGCCTCTTTTAGGGGATGGGACCGATGTTGCCCGGAGAGAAGGTTCCTTGGGAGCAAGCAAATAGCTGTAATGTCACTTTTCATACGTGTCCAATACAAATAAAAAAAAAAGCGTGGTTCCATCGTATTCCCTTTTAGTGGCGCCTCAGGCAATAAACTCAGTCCTCGCCTCTTTTAGGCGATGAGAGAGATGTTATCCGAGGAGAAGGTTATCTGGAATCAAGCAAATAGCTGTAACGTCACTTTTCATACGTGTCCAATACAAATAACAAAAAAAAGCGTGGTTCCATCGGTATTCCCTTTTAGTGGCGCCTCAGGCAATAAACTCAGTCCTCGCCTCTTTTATGCGATGGGAGTGATGTTGTCCGAGGAGAAGGTTCCCTGGGAATAAGTAAATAGCTGTAATGTCACTTTTCGTACGTGTCTAATACAAATAACAAAGAAAAAGCGTGGTTCCATCGGTATTCGCTTTTAGTGGCGCCCCAGGCAATAAATTCGGTCCTCACCCCTTTTAGGCAATGGGACTGATATTGCCCGAGGAGAAGGTTCCCTGGGAGCAAGGAAATAGCCGTAATGTCACTTTCTTACGTGTCCAATACAAGTAACAAAAATATTTGGTTCTTTTGCGGTTATAGTACCTTCAATGGGTGGTTCCATCTCCTCAATAAATTCGTGGTTTAGATTTCATTGAGGGGACAAAACCAGCCAAAACCACATGGTTAATTAATCCCCAGTCATAAGGGGGGCTAAGACGATGAGAAGAACTGGTTTGAATTTAATGTTTTCCTTCTCGTAAAGCTAAAGAGCTCAGCCTGCCCAACTATTTACCCATAACTTGGTGGATAACACACAGATCTGAAACACAAAAATACTTGGTTCCATCGATATTCCTCTTTAGTGGCACCTCAGGCAATAAACTTGAACATCGCTCCTTTTAGGCGATGGAAAAACTGATGTCTGGGGAGAAGGTACCCTGGGAGCAAGTAAATAGCCGTAATCTCACACCTCATGCGTGTCCAATTCAAATAACAACGAAATGCTTGATTCCATCGGCATTCCCCTTTAGGGGCACTTCAGGGAATAAACTCGGTCCTCTCCGCTTTTAGGCGATGGGACCGATGTTGTTCGGGTAGAAGGTTCCCTGGAAGCAAGTAAAAAGCCGTCATTTTACTCCTCATGTGTGCCCAATACAAATAACAAAGAGATGCTTGGTTCCATCGGCATTACTCTTTAGGGGCGCCTCGGGTGATAAACATGGCCCTCGGCCCATTAAGCGATGGAAAAACTGATGCCTGGGAAGAAGGTCCCTTGTGAGCAGGCGAATAGGCGTAATCTCACTCATGATCCCCGAAAGGCAACAAAGCTCATGCATGCCCAAAACAAACCAAAAAAAAAAAATACTTGGTTTTATAAATCTGACCCTGGTCCCTTTACACAATGAGACAGGTATTTCTCGGAGAGAACACCCCCTTGGGGATCACATAATTAATTTTACCATTGCTTCTAGGCTCTGAGGGCAAAGCCCCCAAGCACAAGGTAAGGAAGGGTATTTACCGCTCATCCCACGTATGAGGTTGTGACACAATGACATTTTAATGTGTCACACCCACGAGCCGAGTCTCATGGGTGGTAGGTGCAAAACATGCTTTGATCCCGTCGGTTTCAGGCACTGGGAAATAAACCCAGCCTTGCCCCTTTATATCAAGGGGGCAGGTATTGCCTGGGGGTATAGCCCCCTGGGATCAACGCTGTTAATTACTTCAACGGCCCAGGGCCGAAGCCACTGGACCCCCCGCCCCGATGGATAGGTAAGTATTGTAGTACAATTGATGTATTGCAAGTAAATGTTTTTTGGTTGGTGCTAGGGATGATATTTAATCGTGTCCCTAGTCACCAAAGTCCAACACTGAATAAACGGGGAAAAAGACGATAAGCTGATTTCATCATCATCATCATCATCATCAACATGTCGCGCTTTTCAATAGTAATGGATCTGCAAAACTACTTTGCTAACCATTACATCACGTTTTTTTTACCTGACCTGTTTGCCACGGGTAGGATGTGACACAAGGTCATAAGTATGGGGCATCCAATATTGTGAAATGTACGCATGTTACTGATGTCATAAAGTCAAGTCTTTTAGGCCATTCTTATCAAGAATAGAGTAGAATTTAATTATAATTAAGAAAGAATTCTTGCTTTTTTTTATTTACAAAACCAAAACACCAAAAATTCATCATCTTCATCATCATGTCTCGCATGTAGCACGGATATGCATGACAATTTCTCGCAAACGTTCTCCAACATTCATTGCCCCAGGGAGGTCCTCTGCACAGCATCCAGTATCCTCACAGAGTTGGTCAATGTAGGTCCTTGGGGACGGCCCACATTGGCATGTCCATGTGCTGGCTTCCACAGGAGAACATCGCTTATCAGTTCGTCCTTGCTCCTCCAGCAGTGTCCAGCTTGCCTTGTCCGTCTCACTCGGAGGGTTTGTGAGATAGGGCACAGCTGCTTCCTTGTAGGGTGCTGTTTCCACGACTTGTTCAAGACCGCACACAGCATTCTTGTGCAGCTCCCATCTATCTTATTCTCAAGGTGCCTCGTTAGGGTCCAAGTGGTGCAGCCATCCAGCACCACGGATACAACCACAGCTTGGAAGAATTGTCGCTTTAGCTTGTCAGTGAGATCGGATTTCCATATGACTGATAATCTGTTTATAGCCGACCATGCCTTTTCTATTCGTGTATTAACATTGCTTTCTGTGGATGAGATATTCCTACCTATAAGCTGATTTACACATGCAGGAACATTTAATACATGCATCATATACTTACAAAGAGTATTACCAAGAATACACAAACATGTCCCAATAGATGATATATGCGCATAGTGTTTTATGCACAAACAGTATATGAAAGGGTTGCAAAAACGGTAAAAGTTTTACTTGACCTCGGTGTTTTAAGCATGTGGTTTTTACCTTTCAATGACGAGGCGAAATAAAAACCCTCATAGGCGTTGGAGAAAGGGTCTCTCAACTGTTCAACGAACAGAGGTAAAAAGGCACGTCTTGACTGTTTAAACTCTATAACATACAAACTATTGCGTTCGGAGCAAATCTAATAGGAATGTGGTATGCTGGCTCTTGCTTATCGCCACTGGTGGTGACGATGTGAATAAATGGTGTTTTATAGCTGAAAACTTGCTCTATCCAACGGTGTTGTTTTACTGTCCGTATACGTCGTGGTCTCTTTGGAATTTTTTTTGGAAACTTAGTTTCATATCTTTCCTCGTATAAACGAAGAGTGAGAATTCGAAACAACCCTTTTTATTATCTATGGTTATCTATCCAAACCATTTGGCCGGCTTGAAGAGGCGAGTTTGGTTCAACAGAGACATCTCTTTGAGAATTAAATGTGCCGTATAACGTGCCATAGTTCTCTCAACCCTCCTGTACGATGCGGAAGCCTGGACGGTATACAAAGCAGATGCCCACAGACTACATGTCTACTACATGCGTCACTTGCGCAGTATATTAAATGTCAAGTGGTTTCAAACAGGACCATCCTGAAGTAAACTGGACTCCCTGGTATACACGACATACTTGTCCAGCGCAACCTGAGATAAGCTGGTCACTTAAACAGACTTGGGGATGATAGACAGCCAAAGGAGATTTTGTACTCTCAACTGAGGGAGGGATCACCTGTATTCGGTAGACCAAATCTCAGGTACAAAGACAACATCAAGAGAAACCTAGTGGTCTTTAACATCCCCATAGGCAGTTGGCAAGACGCAACCACAGACCGAACATATTGGAGGAAACGGATTGACGTGGTGTCATTATCGGATACGATGGACATTATGTAATAATAATATCTGGGTTAGTATAACAATAACAAAAAAGAAAAACATCGGAATGTTAGAGTTGTTTAGGTCCAACTTGAGAGCTCAATGTTCAATATCATTAAACAGAGCAATATAATTGGTAAAAAAAAAACTTAAAATCGGCCATTTTGCGGTTATAGTTCCTTCAATGGGTGGTTCCGTCTCCTCAATAAATTCGTGGTTTAGAATTCATTGAGGGGACAAAACCACCCACAGTGACCACATCAAACACCACATGGTTAATTAATCCCCAGTCATACCCCCCCCAAGACGATGATAAGAACTGGTTTGAATTTAATGTTTTCCTTCTCGTAGACTGGTTGTCTAAATAAAGCTAAAGAGCCCAGCCTGCCCAACTATTTACCCATAACTTGGTGGATAACACACAGATCTGAAACACAAACAGCCTTGTCCAGAATTTGAACTAATGTCACCGATTTTATTTCCTAATACCATAACCGTTACGCTAAACACGCCCATAAATGTTTTTAAAAATCCTTATTAATTCCATGGGATTATAGTGTAGAACCCATATAGCTTTTTCCTAAGAGTTTCGTTAAAGCCCAAATGGTGCAGACATACAGTAGCACGCACACGGCTGCAGCTTGGAAGAATTCACGCTTTATCTTATCAGAGAGATAAGATCAGAGATACACTACGTGCTTTCTGAAACAAATTCTGGAAGTAGCACCCCCACAAAAACAGCTGTATGGCCACTTGCCTCTTATCACACAAGCTATCCATGTAACGCAAGAAAGACATGCTGAACATTGCTGGAGAAGCAAGGACGAACTCAGTATCATTTGGATTGTTCGGACTATTGTCCTTCATCTTTATTGTTATCTGTACAACGTTTCAGTCGATGTGCCCTCTGGCCTTCCTCGGGTATTTCTTGTCGGACTCGAGAGTCTTCTCGAACTCGGGAAAGAGATGAGGATAACAGTCCGAATAATCCAAATAATACTAATTAACAAGCTTCATCTAAAAAAAAAATCAGAGAAAAATAAGCGACATCCTCTGTGGACACCAACTCATGGACACACCAGTGTAGGCCAGCCAGCAAAAACCTACCTCAAACAGCTCTGCACGGATTCTGGTTGCTTTGTGGAAGATCAGACAGGGACGACAACCGATCTGGATGGTTGGCAAGAGGAAGAGTATCCGTGCTGTCAGAGTTACCTGATGATGATGATGATGATGATGATAAAAAAACATGAGAAAAAAGCTGCAACTGCAAATGCGAGGGTAATCCCTAAAGTAAGGTATCCAAAGCGTTGGGGATACGGGGAATTGTTCGTGGAGTGGCTATTTGCCACTATCGTGTTTGTTGTGCCTGCCCTGCTCGCGCTTCACTGCCAAGCTCAGTCTTTGATTGGTAGTCGTTTCTGATAGTGCTCCTGATTCACGCTCCCACTAAGTCTGAAGTTCGTGCATTTATTTTATCTAATTTTTTTTTAATGCAAAAGGCATTAAACTGATTGAAATTCATCGCCAATTAACGGAAGTGTATGGTGAGTGGTGCATGGATGTTAAAAAACATCCGTTAGTGGTGTAAGGAGTTTGCAGCGATGACGAGGTTCAACGTTTTCTCAACGAAATGGTAGCGACCTGTATGACATGGGCATATAAAAACTACAACAGAGCCTATAAAATTGCATCGACTGGAATGGTGATTATATAAAAAAATAGATACACGTTGAAACCTTAAAAAGATGTACGCATCATTATGTAACAGAAATAGTATAATAATGTACTGCAATAATTTGATATTAAGAGAAATGGTATAATAGAATAATACACTAGTATAATAACTGAAACAGTATAACAACAGAGACAGTATAACAAAATCGATATAATAACAGAAGTATTATAACAGAAGTAACGTGTAGGCAAATAGAACTGGAGTAATAGAATGTGTCTAACTGGACACATGGCGCAATGGATATAAGGATTGAGTTAATACAGTTCTAAGTGACAATTATCTCTGGGTTGCAGGTTCAATCCTAACAACAGGCGAAAATAACATAGAATAATTAACATAGCTTAACACTTGTTCCCTGTCATGGTTAACGGAATAAGAACAATCCACCCAAATGGATTAAATAAAGAGTTCGGTTCAAAATTCCAAGAAGGGGACCATATGACCTTTAGGCACCCCTTTTTGACCTCAATTAAGAAAGGACATGTTTTTCATTTACACCGTCAATATCCGGTTGTTTTAACAGATGATTTTTAGATCTTTTAAAATTATAAAAAGTCGTCGGGGCGGCCTAAAGTCGGTACCAGCCAATCAGCGAGGGAGTCTATCCCCTTTTCCCTAGCGCTAGACAAATGAGATTATTTTTAGCGTCTCGAGGTGGAGCATCACACCTACCATCAGCTCCTTACTTTACCGCATAGATACCTGTGCTACTCATACGCTGAGTTAGCGAGAGCCGGTATCGAACTAAGAACCTCGTGGTTTCTAGCCGAACGCTCTACCGACTGAGCTAACCCGTCCCTACTAACCCCTAACCCTAACCCTTAACCCTAACCCCTAACAAACAACCGGATATTGACGGTGTAAATGAAAAACATGTCCTTTCTTAATCGAGATCAAAAAGGGGTGCCTAAAGGTAATATGGTCCCAAGAAGGTTTCCGATTACGACCTGAAAGAGTTAAACGAGAAAGTTCCTGTGTACGACAAGAAACATCTTATGAATGCCGGAGGGCATATCGGCGGAAACGTTTGTGCATATAACAATACAAATGAGGGCAACAGTCCGAAAAATCTGAATAATAGAAATTATCAAGCCCCATCTCAAAAGTTCAGACAAATAATTGCACTTGGGTATACCATTCATTCTTGTGTTTACAAAATGATAAAAGGAAAAGATAAAACAATTATCTTGAAGATCTCGAAGAATTCTTTGCCGGGAAAGACAACATTTTCTGGGAGGATGGATGCAGAAAATGGTTGAAAAGATGGCAAAATATTGTAGAGAACAACACAATAAACACATTATTCAATCAAATTAATGCAGAAAATTTCCGAAAAAAAAAAAGAAAAAAAAAGAAGAAAAAAAAAAGGGAAGAAGAAAAAAAAAAAGAAAAAAAGAAAGTCTATTATTTTTATTTAATAAACCGAACAAAGGCTGCTGCTGGTGCTGCTGCTTATGCTGCTGATGCTGCTGCTGCTGTTGTTGTTGTGGTGGTGGTGGGGGGGGGTGGGGGTGGCGATTATTTTATTTTATTTATTTATTTATTTATTTTGTTGACATGAGACAATGGAAAGACGGTAGAAAGTATTTTTCGGTTTACGTCGAGACAAAAAAAAAAAAAAGAAGGAAGCCCTGTCGGTGGGGCTTTAGATTACACTGACTGAACTTCTGCAGAAGGGTAAGACCCCTCCCCCTTTAAAATCTGACCACCTGTTGGCTCTAATTGGTGACCCGTGATGCTTAAGGACGGAATCCTGGTTAATGAGCACTCCATGACATACAATACCCCACTTTGGTCCTTACTTAGGCTAGACAGGCGGTCGGAAAGACCCCTTCCGATCAATCGGCTTGTCAAATCAAGCCCTAGCACCTATATGATTGTTCCGACCCTATTGATCTTATGGCAATCCCCAACCCTTTTTATCATATGGGTGCCAGAAGGCGGTGGCGGGGGGGTCTTCAAGTCCGTTGTTAAACTCTAACTGATGGTGAGGTTCCAGTTCTGGAGGTCTAGGGAATGTGGAGCACTCCTTCATCACTATTGCTCACTGATCCACTCTGGCCCGGAGTGGTAGTACCTGTTAGGGTCCCATCTATGAATTAATTAGAAAAAGTGTTTATAAAAAAATATTATCCATTAAGAATGTATTTATTTCAAAACTTTGTCGGTATTAAATGACCCACCGGGGTTGATATGCTGTACACCCCCCTAAAAGGAATCCTTTTTATCTCGATTAAGAAAGGACATGTTTTTCATTTACACCGTCAATATCCGGTTGTTTTGTTAGGGGCTAGGGTTAGGGGTTAGGGTTAGTTTTATAATTTAAAAATCTAAAAATCGTCTGTTAAAACAACCGGATATTGACGGTGAAAATGCAAAACATGTCCTTTCTTAATCGAGACCAAAAATGGGTGCCTTAAGGTCATATGGTTCAATATTTTAACTGAAATATTTAAAAAAGAAAAAAGTAGTTGTAGATAATGTTGCCTTTTATTTTGTCTACGTTCTTGAGCAGAAAAAAGGGAGACAAAATCAAATCTAGCTTTGTTACGATTTTAGTTTCCATCCTTTAGGCTTCAAGCAAGAGCGCTTGTCCAGCGGAGATCCTTTGTGTTAAGCAGAGCGCGATCCTTGGTAAAGAATCATTTGGTTGTTCCTTGGTGCTCCTCAGTCTTGCAGGTCATTCATCAATTATTGTAAATGGACCTCTCTCAGTATC
>CM042147.1:124063451-124092241 GCA_023376005.1 Doryteuthis pealeii | reverse complement strand
CTACACTATAATCCCATGGAATTAATAAGGATTTTTAAAAACATTTATGGGCGTGTTTAGCGTAACGGTTATGGTATTAGGAAATAAAAATCGGTGACATTAGTTTCAAATTCTGGACAAGACCTGTTTGTGTTCAGATCTGTGTGTTATACCACCAGTTATGGGAAATAATTGGTCAGACTGGGCTCTTTAGCTTTATTTTAGACACCAGTCTACGAAGAAGGAAAACATTAAATTCAAACCAGTTCTTCTCCATGTCTTAGGGGGGGGGGGTTATGACTGGGGATTAATTAACCATGTGGTGGTTGATGTGGCCACTGTGTGTGGTTTTGTCCCCTCAATGAATTCTAAACCACGAATTTATTGAGGAGACGGAACTACTCATTGAAGGTACTATAACCGCAAAATGGCCGATTTTAAGCGTTTTTTTGTTTAATATTGAACATTGAGCTCTCAACTAGGACCTGAACAACTCTAATATTCCGCTGTTTTTTCTTTTTAACCCAGATATTATTATTACATAATGTCCATCGTATCCGATAATGACACCACGTGAATCCGTTTCCTCCAATATGTTCGGTCTGTGGTTGCGTCTTGCCAACTGCCTATGGGGATGTTAAAGTGCACCTGATTTCTCTTGATGTTGTCTTTGTACCTGAGATTTGGTCTACCGAATACACGTGATCCCTCACTCAGTTGAGAGTACAAAATCTGCCTTGGCTACTTTTCATCCCCAAGTCTGTTTAAGTGACCAGCTTATCTCAGGTTGCGCTGGACAAGTATGTCGTGTATGTCAGGGAGTCCATTTTACTTCAGGATGGTCCTGTTTGAAACCACTTGACATTTAATATACTGCGCAAGTGACGCATGTAGTAGACATGTAGTCTGTGGGCATCTGCTTTGTAGACCGTCCAGGCTTCCGCATCGTACAGGAGGGTTGAAAGAGAACTATGGCACGGTATACGGCACATTTAATTCTCAACGAGATGTCTCTGTTGAACAGACTCACCTCTTCAAGCCGGCAAATGGTTTGGATAGATAACCATAGATAATAAAAAAGGTTGTTTCGAATTCTCACTCTTCGTTTATACGAGGGAAGATATGAAACTAAGTTTCCAAAAAAATTTCCAAAGAGACCACGACGTATACGGACAGTAAAACAACGCCGTTAGATAGAGCAAGTTTTCAGCTATAAAACACCATTTTTTTCACATCGTCACCACCAGTGGCAACAAGCAAGAGCCGGCATACCACATTCGTATTAGATTTGCTCCGAACGCAATAGTTTGTATGTTATAGAGTTTTAAACAGTCAAGACGTGCCTTTTTACCTCTGTTCGTTGAACAGTTGAGAGACCTTTTCTCCAACGCCTATGAGGGTTTTTATTTTGCCTCGTCATTGAAAGGCAAAAACCACATGCTTAAAACACCGAGGACAAGTAAAACTTTTACCGTTTTTGCAACCCTTTCATATACTGCTTGTGCATAAAACACTATGCGCACATATCATCTATTGGGACATGTTTGTATATTCTTGGTAATATTCTCTGTAAGTATATGATGCATGTTATAAAATGTTCCTGCATGTGTAAATCAGCTTATAGGTAGGAATATCTCATCCACAGAAAGCGATGTTTAAACACGAATAGAAAAAGGCATGGTCGGCTATAAACAGAATTATCAGTCATATGGAAATCCGATCTAACTGACAAGTTAAAGCGACAATTCTTCCAAGCTGTGGTTGTATCCGTGGTGCTGTATGGCTGCACCACTTGGACCCTAACAATGCGCCTTGAGAATAAGATAGATGGGAGCTGTACAAGAATGCTGAGTGCGGTCTTGAACAAGTCATGGAAACAGCACCCCACAAGGAATCAGCTGTACGGCCACCTGCTCCCTATCACACAAGACATCCAAGTGAGTCGGACAAGGCATGCTGAACACCGCTGGAGGAGCAAGGACGAACTGATAAGCGATGTTCTCCTGTGGAAGCCAGCTCATGGACATGCCAATGTGGGCCGTCCCCCAAGGACCTACATTGACCAACTCTGCAAGGATACTGCGCAGAGGACCTCCCTGGGGCAATGAATGATAGAGAAGGTTTGCGAGAAATTGTCATGGATATCCGTGCTAATTGCGTGACATAATGATGATGATGATGAAGCTTGGTGTTTTGGTTTTGTAAATCAAAAAAAGCAAGAATTCTTTCTTAATTATAATTCAATTCTTGATAAGAATTGCCTAAAAGACTTGACTTTGTGACATATCAGTGACATGCATACATTTCACAATATTGGATTCCCCATACTTGTGACCTTGTGTCACATCCTAACCGTGGCAAACAGTTCAGGTAAAAAAAGGGCATCCAGACATGGTGTAATGGTTAGCAAAGTAGTTTTGCAGATCCATGATACTGAATATCGAGTTTGATCTTTTTGCTGATGCCACATGGCACTTAGGTAAAGAAAAGGCGTCTATCATAGTGTAATGGTTAGCAAAGTAGTTTTGGCAGATCCATTGATACTGAATATCGAGTTTGATCCTTGCTGGATGCCACATGCACTTAGGTAAAGAAAAGGCGTCCTATCATAGTGTAATGGTTAGCAAAGTAGTTTTGCAGATCCATTGATACTGAATATCGAGTTTGACCCTTGCTGGATGCCACATGGCACTTAGGTAAAGAAAAGGCGTCCTATCATAGTGTAATGGTTAGCAAAGTAGTTTTGCAGATCCATTAATACTGATTATCGAGTTTGATCCTTGCTGGATGCGACATGACACTTAGGTAAAAAAAGAAAAGAAAGGCGTCCTATCGTGGTGTAATGGTTAGCAAAGTAGTTGTGCAGATCCATTACTACTGAATAGCGCGACATGATGATGATGGTGATGATGATGATGATATCAGCTTATCGTCTTTTTTCCCGTTTATTCAGTGTTGGACTTTTGGTGACTGGGGACATGATTAAATATCATCCCTAGCACCAACCAGCCCCCCCACCAAAAAAAACATTTACTTGCAATACATCAATTGTACTACAATACTTACCTATCCATCGGGGCGGTGGTCCAGTGGCTTCGGCCCTGGGCCGTTGAAGTAATTAACAGCGTTGATCCCAGGGTGCTATACCTCCAGGCAATACCTGCCCCCTTGATATAAAGGGGCAAGGCTGGGTTTATTTCCCAGTACCTGAAACCGACGGGATCAAAGCATTTTTTGCACCTACCACCCATGAGACTCGGCTCGTGGGTGTGACACATTAAAATGTCCTTGTGTCACAACCTCATACGTGGGATGAGCGGCAAATACCCTTCCTTGCCTTGTGCTTGTGGGCTTTGGCCTCAGAGCCTGTAAGCAATGGTAAAATTAATTATGTGATCCCCAGGGGGCGTTTTTCCCCGAGAAATACCTGTCTCATTGCGTAAAGGGACCAGGGTCGGATTTATGAAACCAAGTATTTTTTTTTTGGTTTGTTTTGGGCATGCATGAGCTTTGTTGCCTTTCGGGGAACATTCGCCTGCTCACAAGGGACCTTCTTCCCAGGAATCAGTTTTTCCATCGCTTAATGGGCCGAGGGCCATGTTTATCACCCGAGGCGCCCCTAAAGGGTAAGGCCGATGGAATCAAGCATTTCTTTGTTATTTGTATTGGGCACACATCAGGAGTAAAATGACGGCTATTTACTTGCTCCCAGGGAACCTTCTCCTCGGGAAACATCTCTCTCATCGCCTAAATGAAGCGAGGACCGAATTTATTGCCTGAGGCGCCACTAAAAGGGAATACCGATGGAACCACACTTTTTTGTTATTTGTATTGGACACGTACGAAAAGGGACATTACAGCTATTTACTTGTTCCCAGGGAACCTTCTCATCGGAACAACATCTCTCTCATCGCCTAAAAGAGGCGAGGACTGAGTTTAATTGCCTGAGGCGCCACTAAAAGGGAATACTGATGGAACCACGCTTTTTTTTTTGTTATTTGTATTGGACACGTACGAAAAGTGACATTACAGCTATTTGCTTGATTCCATAAAACCTTCTCCTCGGGCAACATCTCTCTCATCGCCTAAAAGAGGCGAGGACTGAGTTTATTGCCTGAGGCGCCACTAAAAGGGAATACTGATGGAACCACGCTTTTTTTGTTATTTGTATTGGACACGTATGAAAAGGGACATTACAGCTATTTGCATGATCCAGGGAACCTTCTCCTCGGGCAACATCACTCCCATCGCATAAAAGAGGAGAGGACTGAGTTTATTGCCTGAGGCGCTACTAAAAGGGAATACCGATGGAACCACACATTTTTTTTTGTTATTTGTATTGGACACGTATGGAAAATGACATTACAGCTATTTGCTTGCTCCCAGAGAACCTTCTCCTCGGACAACATCTCTCTCATCGCATAAAAGAGGCGAGGACTGAGTTTATTGCCTGAGGCGCCACTAAAAGGGAATACCGATGGAACCACACATTTTTTTGTTATTCGTATTGGACACGTATGGAAAATGACATTACAGCTATTTACTTGTTCCCAGGGAACCTTCTCCTCGGACAACATCTCTCTCATCGCCTAAAAGAGGCGAGGACTGAGTTTATTGCCTGAGGCGCCACTAAAAGGGAATACCGATGGAACCACACATTTTTTTTTGTTATTTGTATTGGACACGTATGGAAATGACATTACAGCTATTTGCTTGCTCCCAGAGAACCTTCTCCTCGGACAACATCTCTCTCATCGCATAAAAGAGGCGAGGACTGAGTTTATTGCTGAGGCGCCACTAAAAGGGAATACCGATGGAACCACACATTTTTTTGTTATTCGTATTGGACCGTATGGAAAATGACATTACAGCTATTTACTTGTTCCAGGGAACCTTCTCCTCGGACAACATCTCTCTCATCGCCTAAAAGAGGCGAGGACTGAGTTTATTGCCTGAGGCGCCACTAAAAGGGAACCGATGGAACCACACATTTTTTTGTTATTCGTATTGGACACGTATGGAAAATGACATTACAGCTATTTACTTGTTCCCAGGAACCTTCTCCTCGGACAACATCTCTCTCATCGCCTAAAAGAGGCGAGGACTGAGTTATTGCCTGAGGCGCCACTAAAAGGGAATACCGATGGAACCACACATTTTTTTGTATTCGTATTGGACACGTACGAAAAGTGACACTACAGCTATTTGCTTGCTCCCGGGGAACCTTTTTCTCCGGGCAAAGTATTTTTTTGCATTGGGCAGGTATTGTTAGTCCATATCGTTAAATGATGGTGGGGAATCGGAAAATGAAATACAAAATTTGAAATACATAATTATGCAAAGAAAAATAAATTTGAAAAATAAATTTGAAAAATGAATTGAGAACATAAAGATTGACGAGTATTATATTTATTAAATCTTTTTATTATTATTTTTTTTATTTTATACCGTGAACTTCCCCGTAGCGAGTTTTTCCTCTCCTTTTTGTTTATTATTTTTACATCATTTTATTTCTGTTTTTTGCTGCCGCATTGATATGAATTTTATTAGAGACCAACTGTGTATAGTGGTAAATTGTATCCACTAAGTAAATACGTGTTATTCTGATAAGTTTGGTTTCCATACATCTATGTATAATGTATGCGTGTATATACGTGTGTAAAAATAAACAAAAATTTGTTTAAATTTTAAAATTTACATTTTGATGGATTTTTTTTTTACTGTTTTTTGTTTTTCTTTTGTTTGTTTGTTTTTTTTTAGTTGCTTTTTTTGTTGTTCAAAAATAAAAATTAAAAAAAAAAAAAAAAAAGAAAAGAAAGAAAAAAAATAACTTTTCTTTTTTTTTATATTACGTTTGGTTTTTTTAAAAAGTGTTTTGTTTCGATTTCTTTTTAAAAGGAGAGAAAGTAAATAGGGAAAATGCCAAACAATGTAAAAAGTCTTTTTTGTCATTTTTTTTCTTGTTAAAAATTTGTACATTGAAAATTAAAAAAAAAAAAAAATTTGGTAGTGGGTGAAGAACAAAAAATGGAAAACACCCAGATACCATAAAAGAAAAAAAAAAAAAAAAAAAAAGAAAAAAAAGAAAAGAAAATAAACAAAACAAATGCCACCCCCTCAAAAAAAAAAAAAAAAAAATATGACCCCACCCCCTCCACGAAAAAAAAATCTCTAAAACAAGTATGTGACGTAATCATCTAGACGTCACATCTGGTCTCTGCAGTTCATTACTTCCTTTAGGAAACAAAAAAATACCGGTCATAGCATGCTTATATTTCCAAAACTGCTTTAGCTCCGTACTTTGGTCAATTTTAATTTACACATTTCCGTGTATTATTAATATCATTATTAATAATATCATCATTAACAATATACAGTTTACAACACACAGTCGACCCACTCACACTCGCACTCATTTCATATTAAGATATTTGTACAATTATTCCAATACATACATTTTATATTTTTAATTACTAACGCTTAATTCAAGTCGAGTCTTTGTCCCGGCCAATCATCTAGGCCTTGTTTTTTTTAAAACAATATTTTTCCTTTTTGTTTCGTTTTAAATTTTTTTTAATAAAATTTGACATTAAAAGAATTATCAAAAATCCTCTTTGCCTTTTCAATGCTAAGGAAAAAAGTGAGAAGTGAAATTATTTTTTATAGACAATATACTCCATATTATAGTCAATATTTTCCCGTACAGTCGTAACTGTACGTGCCGGCTGGCTTATAAGGTGATCGAAACGCAGCGGCTAACTGGCAGCTCGCTGCGGACGATTGGGTTGTCCTTGAGATGCGGAGAGTAGTCGCTGGGATTCGAAACACGTCCCGCATCTGACTAAGGTGAAGTGGCAAAGTCCGTGCTATGGTGATTAAGTTCAGCGGCAGTCGGTGGAGGCGGAACATACCAGGAGTTCGCCCGGGAGTACGACTGGCTGTTAGAAACATGCTGTGACTAAGACCATTGGCTGTTTGCGCTAGGGACGACGAATGTTGATTCTGGCCGCTGTGGCCGCAGCCACAACATCATGCTCTGACGGCGACGGCCCCGTAGCAATGTTCATAGACTGACCGCCGTTCGGCGCGAATACAGACTGGCCGCTGCAGTGGTAGTTGTAGCCACCGTTGGCGGCAGCAGCGGCTGCAGCGGCGGCGGCGGCAGCAGCAGCAGCTGTCTGGGAACAGGAGGTATTCGGTAGATGTCGGCTGCCGTTGCGGCCGACCCCGACCCAGAGCGGGAGGCGTAGGGCAAGATCTGCGGGGAAACTAGCGGTGGGGGTCGACTGTTGACGTAGTTAGATGAGGCAGCGGCCGCTGCAGCGGCTGCAGCTGCTGCTGCTGCGGTCGACATATCACAAGAGGTTGTCGTATGGGGTACAGTCATCAGGTTCTCAACTGAAAAACTCGTCGATGTCGTTATTTTCCATGTTTATAGGGTCTGTTGGTATGGGCATGTGTTTTCGGGTTCGAACCTAGGCGAGATGGAACGGATACGGGCTGTCCTAGAAGACCGCAGTCGTTACGCGGAGAGTCCATAGGTTCGAGTTTTGGCGTAGCCATAGGAGTCCCACCACCCGTCGTCCCGTCTACAGTACCGTTACTGTTACACATAGGCCCGCCTTGTAAAGAACCCGAAACCCCGTGACCCGGTGACGAGGACCCGCTGTGTTTTTACGGTCCTCGTTCACATTCGGTGATAGCCGTTTGGCGTTGCTGTTGTGATGCGGGCTGATGGTGCGGATGGTGTGGGATGGTGATGACTGCTGTTGTTGTTGCTACTGTCTTGGTTCGACTGCTGGTGGGGTGCTGTGGGTGGTGGTGTCCGCCCCCGGGGGACGGGCTGTCGTTTAGAGAAGACGTTTGGGACTCGCCGCAGTTGACTTCCGCCGTGTCGTCGCCGCCTCCACCTCCCCCTCCTCCGCCGCCTCCACCGATCATGGAGGAAGCCGAAGAGGAGGACGTTTTGTCGCGGTCTTTGTATTTCGGCAGCTAGCTGCCTCTCGCGTTCTTCGCGCTCTCGTATGGCGTCTTTCTTCTTGAAGCGCTTCCGGCGCGCAGGTAGCTGCCGTTGTCGAACATGTTGTAACTGTCCGGGTCCAGCGTCCAATAACTGCCCTTGCCGGGCTTCTTGTCGTCACGGGCCACTTTTATGAAGCACTCGTTTAGCGACAGGTTATGACGAATGGAGTTTCTGCCAACCCTGCTTTTTCTCTCGATAAAACGGGAACGCTCCATGATGAACTGTAAATACCGTTGAGAGTGATTTTTTTGTCAGGCTGACTCTTAATTGCCATGGCGATCAGAGCGATGTAGCTATACGGTGGCTTGACCATGTCTTTTGGCCCGTGGTGCGGTGGTGCGTAGGGGCTGGCATACAGCGACGGGCCACGGCTCATTGTGCCGTACTGGTCATGTCCGTACATGGCCATGCCACCCATGGACATCCCGGCATAGGCCCCATGTCTGTAGTAGTTCTGGTCGCCGAAGAGGGCTGGTACCATGCTTAACTTGGTCCGTTCGTCGTTTGGTAACGTACTGAAGTCCGTTTGGTTGCATTGCGCATAACTTTCAAATCACAGGGGATGTGTCTGGTGTGGGGGGTCGTTGGGAAAAGAGGGAACTTAAAATCCTTTTTAGATGAGAGTTCTGTTGGTTTCGATGAAGATTAAATGAGTCTGTTGGCTCTTGAATTGATGGGTTGACCTGGAGTTTAACTGAAATGAAAAGAAAAAAAAGTTATTTTAAACAATCAGCATCGAATTTCAATTCAGTCGTCAATTCATCAGTTGAAACAAAACATTACGGTAATTATGAACTTTTGTTTAGTAAATTAGGCTGTCCCAGAAAGAAAAGGCACCTCATGTAGCCTAATGGTTAACAAGCTAGCTTAGCAGACAATTGTTAGTGAGTTCGTTTCTCACTGGGTGTCCCATACTTCTGGCCTTGTGCCACATCTCAGCTAAGCTTAGTAAATAACTAGGGCCCCTAATGAAATAGGCTCGGCACGTCTACACATCTCTTTATACATACAAACACAATATATATATATATATATATATATATATATATATATATATATACTCAGTAAATGAAGGGAAAAACTGTAAACTGGCTTCATTACAATAATTCATTTCAACCGTATTACTACGGCATCTTCAGGTAATCACAAGAACATGACTTTTACTGAGAATTTCCCAAAGTAACATCGCTTTTAAATCTATCAATTTGGGGAGGGTAGGGTTGGTGTTTTAGTTTGAAATGGGCAGGATTAGTTTCTTTGAAGGAGGCGGGGAGGTCTATGCTTTGGATGAGGTGTGGCTTCGATTCCTTGGGGAAATAGTTGTAAAAGTGTACTTACAAAATGAGCAGAATTAAAAGACTAGAAATAAGGAGAAAAATAATAAAAACATGAAAATCAATAAAGGTGGGAGGTAGATTAATATATATATATATATATATATATATATATATATATATATATATAATATTAGATTTAATATCCGTAAAGTTAATATTTGATCTTAAAACTGCTCTGCTATTTTAGCATTGAGCACCTTTTATATACTAATACTTTTTCACATTCTCCATTCATTCACTCTCTCTCTCTCTCTCTATATATATATATATACACAAAAAAATGTGTCAATATATATATATATATATATATATATTACACACAACACACACAACACAAAAGATGTGTCAATATATATATATATATATATATAATATATATGCACACACACACACACACACACAAAAGATGTGTCAATATATATATATATATATATATATATATATTATATATATATATATATATATATATGCACACACACACAAGGTGTGTCAAAAAGTATCGAGATTTCTTGTACGTTTTGACACCTTGTATTCTGAAAAATGAACGTTCAATTCATTGTTCATTTCTATCATGGTAAATTCAGCTTCAATCTCGATACTTTTATGACGCACCTTGTATATATAAGATAAATAAAGTATCTAAAATGATTGACAAGACCTAAAACGGTCGTAAAAACAGCATAATTTAATAAAATCTGTGAAGTAATAATAATAATAATAATAATAATGATAATGATAATAATAATGACTCATAACTCGGTTGAGTATATTCAAGCCACATCTGAAGGCTAATGAATAGCATCCAGATATGTTTGAAAATTCCCACCTGAAGCTCGAATACGGGAAACCCCAAGTTGTGATTAAGTTTATATATAATCAAACTGAAGGTTGGAATATCCAGTGTGCTCGATATCGGGGATAGAGCATATACTGGCAGTTAATCACAGAATGTTAAACGCACATGCTGCAAGTAAAAAGATCAATATTCTTTAAATCTCAAGTCTTATATATATATATATATATATATATATATATAATATATATATATATATATGTGTGTGTGTGTGTGTGTGTGTGTGTGTTTATACTTAGCGCTAATACTCTTCGGAAAGGTATGCATCCAATTACTCTCTCTCTCTCTCTCCAGCTATGGGTAAATAGTAGGGCAGACTTGGCTATTTAACCATGGCTAGGTAACAAGTCTAGGAGAGGAAAGTCTGAATTCAAACCTGTTAAACTGCGCTTAGGAAATTAACATTGGGTCATCCTGCTCATGAGAAGTACACAACACACACACACAACACACACACACAATATATATATATATGAAGAGAAATGGAAGTGAATCCGACAGTATGTAGTATAGTGAGAAATTTGAAAAAACACAGGTTTAAATAAAAATGAGTGTTTTAAGGAAACATAATAAATATGATACATTTATTTTATTTTCCTTAAAACAAAAGCCCTGAAGAAGATCTACTAAACAGATCGAAACACTGCAGCATTGGCTAATAAACTTACCACTCATTATATTTAAACCTGTGTTTTTTCAAATGTTTCACTATGCTACATATACATATATATATATATATATATATATATATATATTGTATATTGAGAAATTTTAAAAAACACGGGTTTAAATAAAATGATGGTAGTTTATTAACCGACGCTGCAGTGTTTCGATCTGTTAAGTAGGCCTTCTTCATGGCACACACACACATATATATAGATGGGGCGATATTGCTACAAACATAACAGAATTTTGTTTCATTATCTTATATACATTGGTATATATATATTATATATATATATATATATATTATATAATATATATATATATATATATATATATATATATATATAACAAATTTATTTTTTGGAGGTGCATGTGTAATGGTTACTTTCATAGGAAAATGGATACAATGAGACGAGTTCAAATCCTGGACGAGGTTGTTTGCATTTCACATACAGCTAATACCCTTAGGAAAGGTATGCATCCAACTATTCTTCCTTCAGCTATGGGTAAATATTAAGGCAGACTGGGATTTTTAACCTTGACTAGGCAACCAGTCTAGAAGAAGGAAAACAGTGAATTCAAACCTGTTAAACTCTGCTTAAGAAATTGACCTTGTGTCACATTCTACTTGTGCTGAGTGTTATATAGTGAAGGGCATACCGTCGTTTTGGATGGTTAGTGTAGAAAAGACATTTGAATTAAATGTTGTTTAAATTCAGACCTGGTCATTAGAGCAGATAGATGCCCCGACTTGAAGAATAAAGCAATTCCCTGTTAAATTTGTAACTGAATGATAATCTTGTGGGGTCTGTGTCGTGCCGAATTTATTCTTTTCTTTTTCTTTTAAATAATTCAAATAATAACAGTTAAATACTAATTAGAATCTTTCCCCCTTTCTAAATAAAACCAATACTATCTCGTAGTGGGCTGCTGTACAATGAGAATCCAACGAGTTTACGGGTCGTCTAGTTCCTACTAATTGGAACGTATTTTATGTGTCCATTGTTTAAGCCGTCGTAGCCAAGGCAATATTATTTTCCAATATGTGAAGGTCCCGTATACAAGTCGAACCATCCACCTTTCCTCAAAAATCTCCATTGCATACATCAGTATGCATAGTATCTCAGGCTCTACATTATCAGCGTATGAGGAAAGGTTATGTTATGACTTGATTCAGATATTCGTTTTTTTTTTGGCTCCACCCAGGAAGGAGAGAGAGAGAGAGGAGAGAAGAGAGAGAGAGAGAGAGAGAGAGAGAAGAGAAGGTGTTGTTGTTTGATGGCTGGTTAATATCTGTCCTCTCCAGACATTTGGTTAAAACTTTGCACTAAATGACCCAAAACCCCCAGATAAGTTTGGGCACGGTCCAACCCCGTTACCTCAACCCTCCAACATTTCGCACAAAACAAAATCGCAAAAAAAGCTATTTAATTGGCTTTGAAAGCTAAAAAAAACAGTCATAAGTAAACAGGCATGTTAGGGCCACTCAACGTGATGTAATGTTTAGCAAGCTCGATTAGTAAACCATTGTTTGTGAGTTCGCTTCTCACTGGTGCCCAGGATTTGCGAGCTTGTGCAACAACTAAGCTATTCTTAGTGATAACTAAATTGCAGGCATTTTCTCGGAGTCTTTTCGCTGTAATTAGTTCAAAGACCAATTAAAATAAGCTTTTGCGATTTGTTATTGTGCGAAATGTGGAGGGTTGGGTAACGGGGTGACCGTGCCCAACTTATCTGGGGGTTTTTGGTCATTTTAGTGCAGCGTTTTAACCAATGTCTGGAGAGACAGATATAACCAGCCATCACAACAACAACACCTCCTCTCTCTCTCTCCTCTCTCTCTCTCTCCTCTCTCGTCTCTTCTCTCGCTCTCTCTCTCTCTCTCCTGGGTGAAGCCAAAAAAAAAAACGAATATCTGAATCAGTCATAAACATAACCTTTCCTATTACGCTTGATAATGGTTAGAAGCCTGAGATAACTATGCATACTGATGTATGCAATGGAGATTTTGAAGGAACGTGGTGGGTCGACTTGTATACGGGACCTTCACATATGGAAAATATTTGCCTGGCTACGAACGTTAAACATGACAACATAAAATACGTTCCAATTAGTGGAACTAGACACCCGTAAAACTCGTGATTTCTATTGTAACAGCAGCCCACTACGAGATAGTATTGGTTTTTATTTAGAAAGGGGGAAAGATTCTAATTAGTATTTAACTGTTATTATTTGAATTATTTAAAAGAAAAAGAAAAGAATAAATTCGGCACGACACAGACCCCACAAGATTATCATTCAGTTACAAATTTAACAGGAAAATTGCTTTAATTCTTCAAGTCGGGGCATCCTATCTGCTCTAATGACCAGGTCTGAATTTAAACAAACATTTAATTCAAATGTCTTTTCTACACTAACCATCCAAAACGACGGTATGCCCTTCACTATATAACACTCAGCACAAGTAGAATGTGACACAAGGTCAATTTCTTAAGCAGAGTTTAACAGGTTTGAATTCACTGTTTTCCCTTCTTCTAGACTGGTTGCCTAGTCCAAGGTTAAAAATCCAGTCTGCCTTAATATTTACCCATAGCTGAAAGAAGAAAAAATAGTTGGATGCATACCTTTCCTAAGGGTATTAGCTGTATGTGAAATGCAAACAACCTCGTCGCAGAATTTGAACTCGTCTCATTGTATCCATTTCCTATGAAAGTAACCATTACACCATGCACCTCCAAAAAAAAATAAATGTTATATATATAAATATATATATATATATATATAATATATAATATATATAATATATAATATATATATATTAATATATACCAATGTATATAAGATAAATGAAACAAAATTCTGTTATGTTTGTAGCATATCGCCCCCATCTATATATATGTGTGTGTGTGCATGAGAAGGCCTACTTAACGATCGAAACACTGCAGCGTCGGTTAATAAACTTACCACTCATTTTATTTAACCCGTGTTTTAAAAATTTCTCAATATACATATATATCATATATATTATATATATATATGTATATGTAGCTAGTGAAACATTTGAAAAAACACAGGTTTAAATATAATGAGTGGTAACTTTATTAGCCAATGCTGCAGTGTTTCGATCTGTTTAGTAGATCTTCTTCAGGGCTTTTGTTTTAAGGAAAAAAAATAAATGTATCATATTTATTTATGTTTCCCCTTAAACACTCATTTTATTTAAACTGTGTTTTTTCAATTTCTCACTATACTACATACTGTCGGATTCACTTCCATTTCTCTTCATATATATATATATATGTGTGTGTGTGTGTGTGTGTGTTGTGGTGTACTTCTCATGAGCAGGATGTGACCCAATGTTAATTTCCTAAGCGCAGTTTAACAGGTTTGAAATTCAGACTTTCCCTTCTCCTAGACTTGTTACCTAGCCATGGTTAAATAGCCAAGTCTGCCCTACTATTTACCCATAGCTGGAGAGAGAGAGAGAGAGTAATTGGATGCATACCTTTCGAAGAGTATTAGCGCTAAGTATAACACACACACACAACACACACACACAACATATATATATTATATATATATATATATATAATATATATATATATATATATAAGACTTGAGATTTAAAGAATATTGATCTTTTTACTTGCAGCATGTGCGTTTAACATTCTGTGATTAACTGCCAGTATATGCTCTATCCCCGATATCGAGCACACTGGATATTCCAAACCTTCAGTTTGATTATATATAAACTTAATCACACTTGGGGTTTCCCGTATTCGAGCTTCAGGTGGGAATTTTCAAACATATCTGGATGCTATTCATTAGCCTTCAGATGTGGCTTGAATATACTCAACCGAGTTATGAGTCATTATTATTATCATTATCATTATTATTATTATTATTATTATTACTTCACAGATTTTATTAAATTATGCTGTTTTAACGACCGTTTTAAGGTCTTGTCAATCATTTTATAACTTTATTTATCTTATATTACAAGGTGCGTCATAAAAATCGAGATTGAAAGCTGAATTTACCATGATAGAAAAATGAACAATGAATTGAACGTTCATTTTTCAGAATACAAGGTGTCAAAACGTACAAGAAATCTCGAATACTTTTTTGACACACCTTGTGTGTGTGTGTGCATATAATATTATATATATAATATATATATATATATTATATATATATATATGACACATCTTTTGTGTGTGTGTGTGTGTGTGTGCATATATATATATATATATATATATATATATTGACACATCTTTTGTGTGTGTGTGTGTGTGTATATATATATATATATTATATATATTTGACACATTTTTTTTGTGTATATATATAATATAGAGAGAGAGAGAGAGAGTGAATGAATGGAGAATGTGAAAAGTATTAGTATATTAAAGGTGCTCAATGCTAAAATAGCAGAGCAGTTTTTAAGATCAAATATTAACTTTACGGATATTAATATATAATATATATAATAATATAATATATATATATATATATAATCTACCTCCACCTCTTATTGATTTTCATGTTTTTTTATTATTTTCTCTTATTTCTAGTCTTTTAATTCTGCTCATTTTGTAAGTACACTTTTACAACTATTTCCCCCAAGGAATCGAAGCACACCTCATCCAAAGCATGACCTCCCCGCTCCTTCAAAGAAACTAATCCTGCCCCATTTCAAACTAAAACACAACCCTACCCTCCCCAAATTGATAGTTAAAAGCGATGTTACTTTGGAAATTCCAGTAAAAGTCATGTTCTTGTGATTACCTGAAGATGCCGTGTAATACGGTTGAATGAATTATTGTAATGAAGCCAGTTTACAGTTTTTCCCTTCATTTACTGAGTATATATATATATATATATATATATATATTATATATATAATTTGGTTTGTATGTATAAAGAGATGTGTAGACGTGCCGAGCCTATTTCATTAGGGGCCCTAGTATTTACTAAGCTTAGCTAGATGTTGGCACAAGGCCAGAAGTATGGGACACCCAGTGAGAAACGAACTCACTAACAATTGGTCTGCTAAGCTAGCTTGTTAACCATTAGGCTACATGAGGTGCCTTTTCTTCTGGGACAGCCTAATTTACTAAACAAAAGTTTCATAATTACCGTAATGTTTTGTTTCAACTGATAATTGACGACTGAATTGAAATTCGATGCTGATTGTTTAAATAACTTTTTTTTCTTTTCATTCAGTTAAACTCCAGGTCAACCATCAATTCAAGGAGCCAACAGACTCATTTAATCTTCATCGAAAACAACAGAACTCTCATTAAAAAGGATTTTAAGTTCCCTCTTTTCAACGACCCCCCACACCAGACCATCCCCTGTGATTTGGAAAAGTTATGCGCAATGCAACCAAACGGACTTCAGTCACGTTACCAAACGACGAACGGACCAAGTTTAAGCATGGTACCAGCCTCTTCGGCGACAAGAAAACTACTACAGACATGGGCCTTGCGGATGTCCATGGGTGGCATGGCATGTACGACAATGACCAGTACGGCACAAATGAGCCGTGGCCCGTCGCTGTAAATGCCAAGCCCCTACGCACCACCGCACCACGCCAAAGACATGGTCAAGCCACGTAAATAGCTACATCGCCTGATCGCCATGGCAATTAAGAGTCAGCCTGACAAAAAAATCACTCTCAACGGTATTTACCAGTTCATCATGGAGCGTTTCCCGTTTTATCGAGAGAACACGCAGGGTTGGCAGAACTCCATTCGTCATAACCTGTCGCTAAACGAGTGCTTCATAAAAGTGGCCCCGTGACGACAGAAGCCCGGCAAGGGCAGTTATTGGACGCTGGACCCGGACAGTTACAACATGTTCGACAACGGCAGCTACCTGCGGCGCCCGGAAGCGCTTCAAGAAGAAAGACGCCATACGAGAGCGCGAAGAACGCGAGAGGCAGCTAGCTGCCGAAATACAAAAAGACCGCGACAAAAACGTCCTCCTCTTCGCTTCCTCATGATCGTGGAGGCGCGGAGTGAGGGGAGGGAGGCGGCGACGACACGGCGGAAGTCAACTGCGGCGAGTCCCAAACGTCTTCTCTAAACGACAGCTCGTCCCCGGGGGCGGACACCACCACCCACAGCACCCCCAGCAGTCGAACAAGACAGTAGCAACAACAACAGCAGTCATCACCATCCCCTACCACCATCCGCACCATCAGCCGCATCCAACAGCAACGCCAAAACGGCTATCACCGAATGTGAAACGAGGACCGTAAAAACACAGGCGGGTCCTCGTCACCTGGGTCACGGGGTTCGGGTTCTTTACAAGGCGGGCCTATGTGTAACAGTAACGGTACTGTAGACGGGACGACGGGTGGTGGGACTCCTATGGCTACGCAAAACTCGAACCTATGGACTCTCCGCGTAACGACTGCGGTCTTCTAGGACAGCCCGTATCCGTTCCATCTCGCCTAGGTTCGAACCGAACACACTGCCCATACCAACAGACCTATAAACATGGAAATAACGACATCGACGAGTTTTTCAGTTGAGAACCTGATGACTGTACCCATACGACAACCTCTTGTGATATGTCGACCGCAGCAGCAGCAGCTGCAGCCGCTGCAGCGGCCGCTGCCTCATCTAACTACGTCAACAGTCGACCCCCACCGCTAGTTTCCCCGCAGATCTGCCCTACGCCTCCCGCTCCTGGTCGGGGTCCGGCGCACGGCAGCCGACATCTACCGAAATACCTCCTGTTCCAGACAGCTGCTGCTGCTGCCGCGCCGCCGCGCAGCGCTGCTGCGCCAAACGGTGGCTACAACTAACCACTGCAGCGGCCAGTCTGTATTCGCGCCGAACGGCGGTCAGTCTATGAACATTGCTACGGGCCGTCGCCGTCAGACATGATGTTGTGGCTGCGGCACAGCGGCCAGAATCAACATTCGTCGTCCCTAGCGCAAACAGCCAATGGTCTTAGTCACAGCAATGTTTTCTAACAGCCAGTCGTACTCCGGGCGAACTCCTGGTATGTTCCCGCCTCACGACTGCCGCTGACTTATCAACCATAGCACGGACTTTGCCACTTCACCTTTTAGTCAGATGCGGGACGTGTTCGTCCCAGGCGACTACTCTCCGAATCTCAGACAAACCCATCGTCCGCAGCGAGCTGCCAGTTAGCCGCTGCGGTTCGATCCCTTAAAAGCCAGCCGCACGTACAGTTTACGAACGTACGGGAAAAATATTGACCTATAATATGGAGTATATTGTCTATAAAAAATAATTCATCTTCTCACTTTTTCCTTACATTGAGGAGAGTTTTTGATTAATTCTTTAAATGTCAAATTTTTTAAAAAATTTAAAACGAAACAAAAGGAAAAATATTGTTTTAAAAAAAACAAGGCCTAGTGATTGGCCGGACAAAGAATCGACTTGATTAGCGTTAGTAATTAAATATAAAATGTATGTTTGGAATAATTGTACAAATATCTTAATATAAATGAGTGCGCAGTGTGATGGGTCGACTGTGGTGTTGTAAACTGTATATTGTTTAATGATGATATTATTAATAAATGAATTAATAATACACGGAAATGTTGTAAATTAAATTAGACGCAAAGTAACGGAGCTAACGCAGTTTTGAAATATAAGCATGCTATGACCGGGTATTTTTTTTTGTTTCCTAAAGGAAGTAAATGAAACTTGCAGAGACCAGATGTGACGTCTAGATGATTAACGTCACATACTTGTTTTAGAGATTTATTTTTCGTGGAGGGGGTGGTCATATTTTTTTTTTTTTTTTTTTTGAGGGGGTGGCAATTGTTTTGTTATTTTCTTTTCTTTTTTTCTTTTTTTTTCTTTGGTATCTGGGTGTTTTCCCTTTTTGTTCTTCACCCACACCAAATTTTTTTTTTTTATTTCATGTACAAATTTTTTACAAGAAAAAAATGACAATAAAAGACTTTTTACATTGTTCGGGTGGCATTTTTCCTATTACTTTCTCTCCTTATAAAAAGAAATCGAAAACAAAACACTTTTTTAAAAAACCAAACGTAATATAAAAAAAAAAAGAAAGTTTTTTTCTTTCTTTTCTTTTCTTTTTTTTTTTTTTTTTTAATTTTATTTTGAACAAAAAAAAAGCAACTAAAAAAAAAACAAACAAACAAAAAAAAACAAAAAACAGTAAAAAAATCCATCAAAAATGTAAATTTTAAAATTTAAACAATTTTTGTTTTATTTTTACACACGTATAATAACGCATACCATTATACATAGATTATGGAAACCAACTTATTCAGATAACACGTATTTTACTTAGTGGATACAATTTACACTATACACAAGTGGTCCTCTAATAGAATTCATATCAATGCGGCAGCAAAAAACGAAATAAAATGATGTAAAAAATAATAACAAAAGGAGAGGAAAACTCGCTACGGGAAGTTCACGGTATAAAATAAAAAAAATAATAATAAAAAAATTAATAAATATAATACTCGTCAATCTTTTATTGTTCTCAAATTCATTTTCAAATTTATTTTTCAAATTTTTTTTCTTTGGCATAATTATGTATTTCAAATTTTGTATTTCATTTTCCGATTCCCACCATCATTTAAACGATATGGACAACAATACTAGCCCAATGCAAAAAAATACTTTGCCGGAGAAAAAAGGTTCGCCCGGAGCAGCAAATAGCTGTAGTGTCACTTTTCGTACGATAGTCCAAATACGAATAACAATAAAAATGTGTGGGTTCCATAGTTTCCATTTTAGTGGCGCCTCAGGCAATAACTCAGTCCTTCGCCTCTTTTTGGCGATGCAGAGAGATGTTGCCGAGGAGAAGGTTTCCCTGGGGAACAATAAATAGCTTGTTAATGTCATTTTCCATACGTGTCCAATACGAATAACAAAAAAATGTGTGGTTTCCATCGGTATTCCCTTTTAGTGGCGCTTCAGGCAATAAACTCAGTCCCCGCCTCTTTAGGCGATGAGAGAGATGTTGCCCGAGGAGAAGGTTCCCTGGGACAAGTAAATAAGCTGTAATGTCCATTTTCCATACGTTCCAATACGAATAACAAAAAAAGTGTGGATTCCATCGTATCCCTTTTAGTGGCGCCTCAGGCAATTAAACTCAGTCCTCGCCTCTTTTATTGCGATGAGAGAGATGTTGTCCGAGAGGAAGTTCTCTGGGAGCAAGCAAATAGCTGTAATGTCATTTTCCATACGTGTCAATACAAATAAACAAAAAAAAATGTGTGGTTCCATCGGTATTCCCTTTTAGTGCGCCTCAAGGCAATAAAACTCAGTCCGTCGCCTCTTTTAGGCGATGAGAGAGATTGTTTACGAGGAAGAAGGTTCCCTGGGAACAAGTAAATAGCTGTATGTCATTTTCCAACGTGCCCAATACGAATAACAAAAAAAATGTGTGGTTCCATCGGTATTCCCTTTAGTGGCGCCTCAGCAATAAATCAGTCCTCGCCTCTTTTATGCGATGAGACCGAGATGTTGTCCGATGGAGAAGTTTCTCTGGGAGCAAGCAAATAGCATGTAATGTCATTTTCCCCATAACGTGTCGCAATACAAATAACAAAAAAAAATGTGTGGTTCCCAATCGGTATTCCTTTTTAGAGCGCCTCAGGCAATCACTCAGTCCTCTCCCTTTTTATGCGATGGGAGTGATGTTGCCCGAGGAGAAGGTTCCCTGGGATCATGCAAAATACTGTAATGTCCTTTTCATACGTGTCCAATACAAATAACAAAAAAAGCGTGGTTCCATCAGTATTCCTTTTAAGTGGGCGACTCAGGCAATAAACTCAGTCCTCGCCTCTTTTAGCGATTAGAGAGATGTTTTGCGCCGAGGAGAAGGTTTTATGGAATCAAGCAAAATAGCTGTAAGTCACTTTTCGTACGTGTCCATACAAAATAACAAAAAAAAGCGTGGTTCCATCAGTATTGCGCCTTTTAGTGCGCCTCCAGGCAATAAACTCAGTCCTCGCCCCTTTTAGGCGATGATGAGAGATGTTTGTCCGATGGAAGGTTCCCTGGAACAAGTAATAGCTGTAATGTCCGGCTTTTCGTACGTGTCCAATACAAATAACAAAAAAGTGTGGGTTCCATCGGTATTCCCTTTTAGTGGCGCCTCAGGCCAATAAATTCGGTCCTCGCTTCATTTAAGGCGATGAGAAGATGTTTCCCGGGAGAAGGTTCCCTGGGAGCAGTAAAAATAGCCGTCATTTTAACTCCTATGTGTGCCCAATACCAAATAACAAAGAAATGCTTGATTCCAGCGGCCCTTAACCCTTTAGGGGCGCCCTCGGTGATAAAAACATGGCCCTTCGGCCCATTAAGCGATGGAAAAACTGATTCCTGGAAAAGAAGGTCCCTTGTGAGCCAGCGAAATGTTCCCCGAAAGCAACAAAGCTCATGGCATGCCCAAAACAAACCAAAAAAAAAATACTTGGTTTCATAAATCCGACCCTGGTCCTTTACGTAAATGAGACAGGTAAATTTCTCGGGAAAAAAAAAAAAAAAAAAAAAAAAAAAAAAAAAAGAAAAACGCCGCCGGGGATCACATAGATAATTTTACCCAATTGGCTTACAGGCTCTGGAGGCCAAAGCCAACAAGCACAAGCAAGGAAGGGTATTGCCGCTCATCCACGTATGAGGTTGTGACACAAGGAACATTTTAAATGTGTCCACCCACGAGCCGAATCTCATGGGTGGTAGGTGCAAAATGCTTTGGAATCCCGTCGGTTTCAGGTACTGGAAATAACCCAGCTTTGCCCCCCCCTTTTTTATAAATTCAAAAGGGGGGCAGGTATTGCCTGGAGGATACACCCTGGATCAACGCTGTTATTCGAAGCCGAGGAGCCACTGACCCAGCCGCCCGATGGATAGGTTAAGTATGTAGTACAATTGATTATTGCAAGTAATGTTTTTTGGTGGGGGGCTGGTTGGTGCTAGGATGATATTTAATCATGTCCCCAGTACCAAAAGTCCAACACTGAAATAAACGGGAAAAAAGACGATAAGCTGATATCATCATCATCATCACCATCAATCATCATGTCCGCGCTATTCAGTATAATGGATCTGCACAACTACTTTGGCTAACGCATTACACCACGATAGGAGCTTTCTTTTTTTTTTTACCTAGTGGTCATGTCGCATCCAGCAAGGATCAAACTCCGATAATCAGTATTAAGATCATGCAAAACTTATTTGCTAACCATTAACAACTATGAAGGACGCTTTTCTTACCTAATGTGCCCCATGTGGCATCCAGCAGGGTCAAACTCGATATCAGTATCAATGGATTGCAAAAACTACTTTGCAATCCATTACACTATGATAGACGCTTTTCTTTCCTAAGGTCCATGTGGCATCCAGCAAGGTCAAACTCGATAATTCAGTATCAATGGATCTGCAAAACTACTTGCTAACCATTACACTATGATAGGACGCCTTTTCTTTACCTAAGTGCCATGTGGCATCAGCAAAGGATCAAACTCGATAATTCAGTATCAATTGGATCTGCAAAACTACTTTGGCTAACCATTACACAATGTCTGGATGCCCCCTTTTTTTACCTGAACTGTTGCACGGTAGGATGTGCACAAGGTCACAAGTATGGGGAACCAATATTGTGAAATGTAATGCATGTCAACGATATGTCACAAAGTCAAGTCTTTTGCAATTCTTATCAATTGAATTATAATTAAGAAAGAATTCTTGCTTTTTTGATTTACAAAACCAAAACACCAAGCCTTCATCATCATCATCATTATGTCCGCATTAGCACGGAATATCCATGACAATTTCTCGCAAACCTTCTCTATTTCATTGCCCCAGGGAGGTCCTCTGCGAGTATCCTTGCAGAGTTTGGTCAATGTAGGTCCTTGGGGACGGCCCACAATTGGCATTGTCATGAGCTGGCTTCCACAGGAGAACATCGCTTTATCAGTTCGTCCCTTGCCCTCCAGAGGTGTCAAGCAATGCCCTTGTCCGACTCACTTAGGATGTCTTGTGTGATAGGGAGCAGGTGGCCGTAACAGCTGATTCCTTGTGGGGTGCTGTTTCCATGACTTGTTCAAGACCGCACTCCAGCATTCTTGTACAGCTCCCATCTATCTTATTCTCAAAGGCGCATTTGTTAGGGTCCCAAGTGGTGCAGCCATACAGCACCACGGAATACAACCACAGCTTGGAAGAATTGTCGCTTTAACTTGTCAGTTAGATCGATTCCATATGACTGTAATCTGTTTATAGCCGTACCAATGCCTTTTCTATTCGTGTATAACAGCGCTTCTGTGGATGAGATATTCCCTACCTATAAGCTGATTTACACATGCAGGAAACATTTTATACATGCATCATATACTAAAAGAGAATATTACAAGAATATACAAACATGTCCAATAGATGATAGTGCGCATAGTGTTTTATGCACAAGCAGTAATATGAAGGGTTGCAAAAACGGTAAAAGTTTTCTTGTCCTGCGTGTTTTTAAGCCATGTTGTTTTTGCCTTTCAAATGACGAGGCAAAATAAAAACCCTCATAGGCGTTGGAGAAAAAGGTCTCTCAACTGTTTCAACGAAACAGAGGTAAAAAGGCACGTCTTGACTGTTTAAACTCTATAACATACCAAACTATTGCGTTCGAGCAAATTAATACGAAAATGTGGTATGCCGCCTCTTGCTTGTTGCACTGTGGTGAGCGATGTGAAAAAAATGGTGTTTTATAGCTGAAAACTTGCTCTTCTAACGGCGTTGTTTTACTGTCGCGTATACGTCGTGTTCTCTTTGGAAATTTTTTGAAACTTTTAGTTTCATATCTTCCCTCGTATAAACGAAGAGTGAGAATTTCGAAACAACCTTTTTTTTAATTATCTATGGTTATCTATCCAAACCATTTGGCCGCTTGAAGAGGTGAGGTCTGGTTCAACAGAGACATCTCGTTGAGAATTAAATGTGCCGTATACGCGTGCCATATTCTCTATCAACCCTCCTGTACGATGCGGCAAGCCTGGACGGTCCTACAAGCAATGCCCAAGACTACATGTGCTACTACATGCGTCACTTGCGCAGTATATTAAATGTCAAAGTGGTTTCAAACAGGACCATCCTGAAGTAAAATGGACTCCGCTGCATACACGACATACTTGTCCAGCGCAACCTGAGATAAGCTGGTCACTTAAACAGATTGGGGATGAAAAATAGCCAAAGGCAGATTTTTGTACTCTCAACTGAGTGAGGGATCACGTGTATTCGGTAGACCAAATCTCGGTACAAAGACAACATTCAAAGAGAAATCAGGTGGCACTTTTAACATCCCCATAGAGTTGGCCAAGAACCAAACACAGACCGACATATTGGAGGAAACGATTCACGTGGTTCATTATCGGAATACATTGGAATTATGTAATAATATCATCTGGGTTAAAAAGAAAAACAGGCGGAATATTAGAGTTTGTTCAGGTCCTAGTTGAGAGCTCAATGTTCAATATTAAAACAAAAAAACGCTTAAAATCGCCATTTTGCGGTTATAGTACCTTCATGAGTAGTTCCGCTACTCAAATAAATTCGTGGTTTAGAATTCATTGAGGGACAAAAACCACACACAGTGGACACATCACCACCACATGTGTTAATTAATCTCCCAGTCCCCATACCCCCCCCTAAGCGAGAGAAGAACGGTTTGAATTTTAATGTTTTCCTTCTCGTAGCACTGGTTGTCTAAATAAAGCTAAAAGAGCCCCAGTCTGACAATTATTTACCCATAACTTGGTGGAGTAACACACAGATCTGAAACACAAAACAGATCTTGTCCAGAATTTGAAACTAATTCAGCCGATTTTATTTTCCTAATACCATAACCGTTTACGCTAAACACGCCCATAAATTGTTTTTAAAAAATCCTTATTAATTCAGGGATTATTAGTGTAGNCAATCGATTTTCTAAGAAACTGTCTATGCTTGATAGTGTTGTAATATCATCATCATATCATCATCATCATCATCATGTCGGCGCAATTTGCACGGATATCCATAACGATCTCTCGCAAACCTCCCTATCATTCATCGACTCTGAGAGCTCCTCCGTGCAGCAGCCAGCATCCTTACATAGTTGGTCGATGTAGGTCTTGGTTGGGCGGCCCACATAGCACGTCCATGTGTTGGCCTCCACAGTAAGTACGTCGCTTACGAGCTCATCCTTGCTTCTCCAGCAGAGTCCTCCATGCCTAACCCTCCTACTCGTTATGGTTTGTGATATGGGAGGCAGGTGGCCATACAATTGCTTCTTTGTGGGTTGCTATTTCCACGACTTATTCAAAGACCGCTCGCAGCATTCTTGTGCAGCTCCCATCTTGCTTATTCTCAAGGCGCTTCGTTAGGGTCCAAGTGGTACAGCCATACAGCAGTACCGATATATAAACACAGCCTGGAAGAATCGTTCTTTAGCTTGTCAGGGAGGTCGGATTTCCATACGACTGATAATTTGTTGGTGGCCAACCATGCCTTTCCTATTCGTGTGTTAACATCGCTTTCCGTGGATGAGATATTACTACCCAGGTATGGGAATTTTTCTACTGGTTTAAGAATACTTGATTTAACTTTCTATATTGTTTCATAAGTATATTAAGTAACATTTTTGCATCTATAAAATTAAAACAAACTTGGGATTCTAAGATAGAAATTATTTTTTTAAAATATATAACATATAAGTGTCCGCCCTGACGGCTGGGGCGTTAGAGTGCACCGACTGCACCTCTGCAGAGGGAAAGACTCCCCCAATGGGCCACCTGTTGGCCATGGGTGGCGACCCGTGATGCTTAAGGATAGAGCCCAGGTGGATGAGAAGTTCATGACATGCAATACTCTGGCTAGACGGCGCGTCGAAGAGGCCCCCTCCAATCAATCGGCTGGTCACGTCAAAGCCCTAGCACCTATATTGATTTCCCAACCCTATTGCCCTTATGGCAAGCCCCAACCCCTTTTTTATCATAGGGTGCTAGAAGGCGGTGGCTGCGTGTCTACATGTCCTGGAATGACGTTAAACTCTATCTGATGGTGAGGTTCCAGTTTCTGAGGTTTGGAGAATGTGGAGCACCCCTTCATCACCATTGCTCCCTGGTCCACTCTGACCCGGAGTGGTAAGTACCTGTTAGGGTCCCATCTATGGGTTAAATAGAAAATGTATTTATAAAAAAATTCATTATCCATTAAGATTGATTTATTTCAAAACTTTATCGGCATTAATGACCCACTGAGGTTGATATGCCGTAAAACAAAACAAACCAAACATTATAACTGTGTAGTCTGGAGAAACTATTTTAAAATTATAAAATTTTCAAGTAAACAATTTTGGTGCCGTTAACAGTTTGCGGCCCACCTTTGTGATTCTGTTATAATATGTGCCAACCCGGTTTGATTGTGTCCTACCCCAGAAGAAGAGAGATCCCAGTAAGAGCATATTTATAGTTATAAGTAGTAGGCAATTTATTAAAACTAATTATTTTTACATATATTCAAATTCAAAAAATACAATTCAGTCATAACCTGTATATAGTAATTAAGAATAATTACAAAACAATTTATCTATAATTTGCATGAATCAGAGATCTATTTAATTCTAAAATATTCTAAAATTCTGAAATAGGGTTAGCAGTTATTATTATAACCTAATAATATGCTTTTTATGGTAGGCCACATACTATAAGAGAGACATAATTTCGTAGGCCACATTCCAAAGGTAGGCCACATACCATAATGGTACCCATTTTTGTGTATTTATCATGTATATAATTTTAAAACTAGCAAGACTTGTGGATATACCACAGTATGATAATTTAATTATTCCAACGTTTGATATGTTTACTTAAGAGCTATTGCTAAATAGTTCAATATGTAAAAAGTATAATAATCTTGATTTAATTCTCTGTCTCACTCGTTTGTTTTTCTTTCTTTCCTTTTTTTAAAATTATGTTCGAATGAAACAGATTAGCGTTATCACTTCCGCGCGCTCATCCCTTCTCTCTATCTTTTCCGAACTCTTTCTTTTTCTTTCTTATATTTTTTATGTGAATCATGTCCTTTTCTTCCCTTTTTTTTCTTTCCCTTTCTTTCGTTGGCTCTTTCTTTTTATTATTCTTTCTTTTTTTTTCTTTCTTTCTTTCTTCTTTATCTTTCTTCATTCTTTACTCTCTTCTTTCTTCGTTCCCTTTCTTTCGTTTTTTCTCTTTCTTTTCTTTTCTTTCTTTTTTTTTTTCTTTCTTTCTTTCTTTCTTTCTTTTGTCTTTCTTTCGTTCTTTACACACTCTCTTTCTTCTTTCCGTTCCCTTTCTTTCGTTGGTTCTTTCTTTTTATTTCTTCTTTTCTTTCTTTCTTTCTTTCTTCTTCTTTCTTTCTTTACACTCTCTTTCTTTCTTCCGTTTCCTTTCTTTCGTTGGCTTTTTCTTTTATTATTCTTTCTTTTCTTTCTTTCTTTCTTTTATGTTCCCCTTCTTTTGTTCTTTTTGTTGTTTCTTTCTTTTATTCTTTCTTTCTGCCCTCCTTTCTTTTTTCGTCCCCTTTCTTTTTTATCCTTTCTTTCTTTTTTTCTTTTATTATTTCTTTTTTTGACTGGACGTGATATTCTGATTCGTTTAGGATATCACGTGACTGAGATCGGCGGGAAAAGAGCCTAGCTTAGCCAGAGAGAAGTTGCGACCGACTGAGACAGACGCGAATAGCGTATGTCTCTAGAATTCATCTCAGCTGGTTGGAAACATGATCTTGGGGGAAATAAAGACATTGAAATTAATCTATGTCTTCCATTTCATTTCTAGGTAGTTCTAAGAGGATAGACGCGAAATGTACAACCCAGAAATACCCAAGCTAACCAAGTCAACCTAAGAAGAAGAAAAGAAGACCAGAGGAATCCTGGAAGCTAAAGAGATACGAATATAAGTATAAGTAGAATTAAAGAGCTATGAAATATAGGCAGGCTCAGTCGGAGCGACTGCAGCTGAAGGTATGGTCAGAGTTCTATGGTATCGTGTTGTGGTTCTTTCTACTGCAACTTTTGTTCTCGGGGGTCGCCCTGTGGGTGTTTTCAGGGGAGACACCCTGCTTAGTTGTGAAACGCCAATCGTCACGATTTTCAGCTAGGGTGAACCATCGGTGATGGTTGATGTGACAGGTAGGCCCCGACACTAACTTTTTTCATGACCGTCCCGAACAAAAATTATCAACCGTCCCGAATGGGGTTTGGACCGTCCCAAATGGGGTTAGGACCGACCCGAAATCAAAATATTTTTGTTTAATTCATTAGCATCATCTATACTTGTCAGTCATCAGTAACATAATAACATGCAATAAAACATTAAGAAAAACTGAAGCAGTGATAATTCTGGATATTTGGACAAAAAATCCATTTCCTAGTGTGTGTTTTGAGCCCCCCCCCCCAAAAAAAAAAACAAAACTTTTTTACTTTAAGTTACCCTGAGAAGGGGTAGTACTACATAAGTCGGTCCTTTTAAACTATCTTCCTCCACCATTATTCATTACATGGCTTTGAGAATAGACCTGCGGTGCCGTAGCCTCATTTTGAGATGAGCATTCGGGCAATCATTGGACGGCCATTATTGGAATGTAGTACTAACTTTTAGGAAAATTTTTTACCAACCCCGGCAAACTGTCCCGGATGACGAATTGATGGTCTCGGATGTAATTTTTATCATCCCCGGGACGACGGGACAGCGTTAGTGTCGAGCCCTGGTGATAGGCATCAAGGTACACACTATAAACAGAACATTAGGATGAGTATAGTGTGGTCTAAACAGTGGTGTAATTTTTTTCAAAATGAACATTCTTTTCAAAGTGAAAATTATTTTCAAAACGAAAACTATTTTCAAAATGAATAAGAGACGTGTAAGTATTAGAGAAAAAGTAATTTTTTACTC
>CM042147.1:124055951-124058451 GCA_023376005.1 Doryteuthis pealeii | reverse complement strand
AGACTTACTCTCCCAGGTCTTCACATCGATGTTACATTTTTTCAAGGTCGACCTCAGGCAATCCTTGTATCTCATCTTGGGCCCTTGAGCCAAACGCTTGCCGTTTATAAGTTCCCCATAGAGCAGTTGTTTAGGAAGTCGCCCATCATTCATCCTTACCAAATGCCCACTCCATCTCAATCTATGTTTGATTATGAGAGATTCTATGCTTTGACATTTGGCTCGCTTCAAAACCTCGATGTCACTGACGTACATTTGCCAGCGCACCCCTAGTATTTGTCGTAGGCATTGCTGGTGAAAGCGCTCGAGACGTTTAAGATGTTTCTTGTATGTAGTCCAGGTTTCGCAAGCATACAGGAGAGTAGATAAAACACATGCAACATATACCTTGACTTTTGTTGCAACTGAAATACCACGGCAAATCCACAACCTCCTGTTTAATTTTCCAAATGCATCACTTGCCTTGCTGATCCGAAGCAGATCTCGTCATCAAGGGTACCAGTCATGTTTAGCGTGCTACCCAGGTACACAAACCTATTTACAACTGCTAACTTCTGCCCATAGACATAGATAGCCGGTTCATGGTATGATTCACCTGGTGCCGGTTGATACATAAGAACAGTCTTTTTCAAATTGATTGTAAGTCCCAATGAACTGCAAGCACCTTCAAAGGCATCCATGAGGCGTTGCATATCAGTCCGTGCATGAGCAACAAGATCACAATCATCTGCATAGAGCAAGTCACGAACAGTATTTGTAAATACCTTGGTGTGTGCACTAAGACGTCTGATGTTGAAAAGCTTCCCAGTAGTTCTATACCGAATATATACACCATCAGAACAATCCTTAAATGCCATTCTAAACACCATGGCAAAATACAAAGCAAAGAGTGTGGGTGCTGTAATATCCCCTTGTTTAACACCGTTCTCCACTGAAATAGGATCCGCCAGTTTCCCTCCAATGTTGACCACAGCTTTCATATCATCATGAAAAAGCTTTAGAATAGATATAAACTTGTCAGGACAACCAAGTTTTTTGAGAATCTCCCAAAGAGCTTTCCTATTTACAGTATCAAATGCCTTTGTTAGATCAATGAACACTTGATACAATCCCATGCGTTGTTCTATACATTTCTCTTGTAATTGCCTGGCTGTAAAGATCATATCTACCGTCCCGCGACCACTTCTAAAGCCACACTGTGACTCAGGTAAAACATCCTTAACAATGTGTTCCAGCATTCTATCAAGCATGATTCTGCATAGCACCTTGCCAACAACTGAAAGCAGTGAGATGCCCCGATAATTTCCACAATCATCTTTTGCACCTTTTCCCTTGTATAGCACCACCATTAATGCATTCCGCCAATCCTGTGGAACATATTCATCAAGCCAGGCAGTCTGCAACAAGTTCGTCAAGCGCTGCATCATATTGCAGCCCGCACATTTGATTATCTCTGCATATAGCTGATCCATACCAGGTGACTTTCCAGAGTTCAGTTTATAGACAGCTGCTTTAACCTCCGAGAGGGAGGGGACATCTGCCAAGATCTCCTTGACCGGGTTGCAGGGGATAGACTGAATGAACTCCTGTTCAACCTCAGAAGGCCTATTGAGAAGCTCATCAAAATGCTTTCTCCATCTAAGAAGAATATTGGAAGGATCTCGAAGAAGCTTCTGACCATCCTTTGAGCGCAGTGGGGTGATAGATGAGCTTGATGGCCCATACACCGCACGCAGTAAGGTGTATAAAACCTTGGTTTGTTGGTGTTGTAGGCAAGTTGTATTTCATCGGCCTTCTTACTCCACCATGCAGCCTGCATGTTTCGAAGCTTCCTCTGCACCTCCCTTTTGATTGCTTTAAAATCTGTCATCAATCGATCTTGTTCATCTTTTGTTCGACCACCCTTGAGATAAGCATGTAGGGACTTAGCCTTTGAATCCAGTAGTGCTTGAATTTCAGTGTCATTCTCATCAAACCAATCCTGGTGTTTACGTTTGCAATGCCCCAATACTTTCTTACACACCTCATAGACAGACGTCTTAAAATCATCCCATGTGTTTTCACACTCCAACTCTTCCATCTCCTTGACCAGTTCTTGTTTCACAACAACATTCTTTAGACGACCAATGTTAAGTCGCTTAGGGACAGTCACACCTGGTCCCCTTATTTTCGGCTTTACAACAAACCTAAACCTAGCTCGAACCAACCGATGGTCAGTCCAGCATTCTGCGCCACGCATAACACGAACACTGGAGATGTCCTTTATATCTTGTTTTCTGACCAACACATAATCGATCATATGCCACTGTTTGGAGCCTGGGTGCATCCAAGTTGTTTTGTATTTGTTTTTCTGTTGAAACATGGTGTTACCAACATAGAAATCCATCTCCGAGCAGAACTGCAGCAACATTAGACCATTGCTGTTACACTTGCCCACTCCATGTCTACCCATTACTGTCCAGGTCTCAAAATCCCTCCCTACCCTAGCATTAAAGTCGCC
>CM042147.1:124033451-124050951 GCA_023376005.1 Doryteuthis pealeii | reverse complement strand
AACCAGGAACCTTGTTATTCCTAGCCGAACGCTCTACCGACTGAGCTAAACCGGACCTGTGTGGCACTCCACCTCAGAAGCTAAAATAATCTCCTCGGTCTTGCGATAGTGAAAAGGGGATAGGCTCCTTCGCTGTCTGGCTGATATCGACATTAGGCCGCCCCGACGACTTAAAAAAAGCTTATATAGTTTACTATATTCATAAGTAAACAGTGATCAATATCATTGATAGAGCATATATATCTAAGTTTGTTACATAATTATTAGATACCTAATATTTATGTGCAATAGTGTAGAAACAAGATGGCGTTTTAAGTGCAGTTGACAGCCTTGAAGATTGAGTGACAAGCTTGACCTCAGTCCTAACCCTATCTTCCGGGATAGCCGTGAGAACGGGTAGAGAGGACCCTCTCTTCTGGTTTAGATAGTAAGTAAGTTTCAGTCAGTTAGAAGGTAGCAGCTAGCTCGAAGGAGTAAGTCGCGTTATACGCGCAGTCCCTCATCTGCGCAGATTGTCTGGTTGGGGATTTAAAAATAAAGTAAGATCAAAGCAAATCGGAGTCTTGTGTTATTACCTCTAAAAACTAACAATGACACAGGGCTTCTGATAAAGAGAAATCCCCAATAGATGACCAGACCCGAAGTTCCCAAGAGAAGTCCAGACGCTAGAAGAGACCTTAGAAGATTCCAGACCAAGACAAGATGTTATAAGATTCCAAAGACGGCCAGAACAACAGAAGAAGTAAGAAGTAAAGAAGTAATGAAGAGGGTATGCAACAAGTTAAGGTGACGAACATTGGTTTGAAAATCGCATTAGCGGGAAAATGACAGTTACAAAATGGCCTTGACTTTTTCCTGAGTGATAGGGGGCAAGTGGCCGTACAGCTGTTTTCTCGTGGGGTGTTGTTTCCACGTTTTGTTTAATACTGCACACAGCATTCTTGTGCAGCTATCGTCTAGTTTATTCTCCAGTCGCTTCGTTAGGGTCCAGGTGGTGCAACCGTACAGTAGCACTGATACAACTACGACATGGAAGAAATGTCGCTTAAACTTGTCAGTGAGATCAGACTTCCATATGACTGACAATCTGTTTATAGCAGTCCATGCCTTTCCTATGCGTGTATTGACATCACTTTCTGTTGAAGAGATATTACTACCTAGGTATGTGAATTGTTTTACCGAGTTTAGTAGTTTGCCATCGAGTGTAGAGATGTCTCCTTCATTTTTACGACAACTGTACTCCGTTTTATCTGACTGTAGCTAAATGAGAGGATAAACTGGAATTTTAAATCTTGGTTTTACAAAAGCAGCTGTACGGCCACTTGCTCCCTATCACACAACACATCAGAGTAAGATGAACAAGATATGCTGGACACTGCTGGAGAATCAAGGATTAACTCCTAATAGACGTTCTCCTGTGGACACCTACACATGAACACTACTGTAGGCTGACCAACTAAAAATGAACCAGCTCTGTGCAGAAGACCTGACAGGAGTTATGACTAATAAGTACAAATGGCGTGAGAAAGAGAGAGAGAGAGAGAGAGAGAGAGAGAGAGAGAGACAGCAGTGTCATGGAAATCTATATGATACCAGTATGACCTGCATTGGATTAATTCTGCGTATATTGTAGCATTTTTGTCTACGAAAACTGGGTCCTCCGGGTGGTCAGATGGTGCATTGATTATGTCATGCAGCTGAAGGGTTCTCAGAACTTAGTCTCCCAAATTTCGTAGCTGGCCTCGTTGCCATTGAAGAAGATGCGAGCGTATCTGGGCCCATAACCTGTTGAGTCTCTGACCGCCATTCTTGGCCAGTTGTAAGAACTTAAAGTAAGTAAGTCCTGAAATCTAGAATCCTTTGGTGAGTGAATAAGTCCTGCAATACAGAATCCTTTGGTAAGTCCTATGAGGTCCAGTGAGATAATCACATGAGGTCCGTACTCCACGAGTGTCCAAAGTGTAATGCCTAGGTGTTCTCAGGCCTTCAGTATAAATAATTATATCAGCAGCAGAGCGCTGTCAGTGACTGGTTAATGGGTTGGTCACGTGACACTCGTCGAGTCTATAAATAGAAGTGACCGTCTGTAATGGTTAAAGTCATGTGGAATGGACTCGTTGCCCCGAGTTCAAATCCTGGACGTGGTAATTGCATTTCACTTAGCGCTAATATCATTAGGAAAGGTATGAATCCTACTCTCCCTCTAGTTATGGGTAAATAGTAGGGCAGACTGGGCTCTTTAACTTTGGTTAGGCAACCGGTCTAGGAGAAGGAAAACTCTGAATTCAAACCTGCTGAACTCCGCTTAAGAAATTGACCTTGTGTCGCATCCTGCTCGTGCGGAGGGGTTGGTAAATATATATATCCACAAAATTCCAACGGCTACCCTAACAAGTCATTTTGGCTGATTATAATCTATTTCAACGAAACTCCTTTTAAATAGTGCTCCATATAAAATAATAAGATTGTATTGCATTGAACTCTTCTGAGGAGCTTAAAAGATCTTCCTATATTTTTATATGAATGAAAAGAATTTTTCACATATATATTGAAAGGATTTAATTCATATAGATTAATATGTATATTTACCAACCCCCCGCACGAGCAGGATGTGACACAAGGTCATTTTTAAGCGGGTTTTTATTCAGAGTTTTCCTTCTCCTAGACCGGTTGCCTAACCAAGGTTAAAGAACCCAGTCTGCCCTACTATTTATCCATAGCTGGAGGGACAGTAGGATTCATACCTTTCACCAAGGGTATTAGCGCTAAGTGAAATGCAATTACCACATCCAGGATTTGAACTCGGGGCGACGAGTCCATTTCCCAAGTTTTTAACCATTACACCACGCGCTTCCTAATAGATTAATATAAGTGTGTGTATATTATACATACTAGCAAATATATGCACCCTCCGGGTGCAAGTATTTAAGTTTAAATGTAATAAAATATTAGATTAAATCAGAAAGGCTAATGAAACAAATTAAGAATTCAAATAAAAAGATTTGAAACGGAGGGGGTATAATCGGAAAATAGAACAACTGAAACTTACTCTTTCATCACTTCCGTTTTTCAATGCTAAATTTTCCTAATTTAACTATTTAGTTAAAATAGGAAGTAAAGAATAAAATTACAGTTATTTTTTCTTGTTAATGAATTTCTTTTAGGATTTATTGAAGAGATTTTTACTCATATTCATTAAGATAAAACCAAAACAATTAGAAATCAATAATACCAAGCACATTTTTATTAAAATCAGTTTTTTTTAATATCAATATGCAAATTAGCTTTACGTTTACACTGAAAACTGGTATTTTGTTGTATATATAAATACAATTGCATGTTATTAGTATTTAGGTAAGGCCAACAGTATTAATAATGTCAAACAGTTTTTATTATTAATTGAGGTTTAAATAGAAATAGAATCATGGAGAATGTGACGTAAATAATTAAGGGAATTGTGACTTGAGTAGTAATATAGTTTCGGTTACAGACAGAAAAACACACAATCTCCATTATAATAAGATGTACGAAAGAAAAAGAAGGCCCTGAACTGGTCTATTGGATATATATATATATATATATATAAGATAGATAAATATTTATACATAATGTGTTAAGAGGTCCGTATTCAGAGCATGTCAACATACAAGATTAATGCTTAAATACACACACACACACACACATCAGATGAAGGTCGGCAAAATCTGTGTACGGAACATTTTATGCATTTTTTCTATTATTATTATTATTATTATCATCATTTCAACTCCATCTGATTATTTTAATAATAATAATAACGTAAATCCGTATACATTTTGATAAACAGACCGAAACACATGTGTAAGTGATATCGATTAAAAGTGATATCGATAAAATTCATTTTTATCCATCTACATTTCTTTTCTTTACTCATTTTTTCCTCATATATATATATATATATATATATATATATATATATATATATATATAATATCTGTGTGTGTGGACTTATCACCAATTCCACCCAAACATTGAAAAGTTGGCCAGAAAATTAGAAAAGATAAAAAATAAAATTGTTAAACAGGAAATGTGTCTTTTGTTTAATTCTACACACACACACACACACACACACACACACACACACACATATATATAATATATATTATATATATATATATATATATATAGATGGATGGATAGATAGATAGATAGATAAATATTTATACATAACGTGTTAAGAGGTCCGTATTCAGAGCATGTCAACATACAAGATTAATGCTTAAACACACACATACACACACACACACACACACACACACAACACACACATATATATATATATATATATATATATATATATATATTATATATATATATATATGGCATGCATGCCAATATATTATTTTATACCAAAGATCAACGCAGGCCGATAACACCGGGGCATTTGATTCGTAAATAAACAGTCATTAGCAGTGAGTAAGACAAACATTTAGAGAAACGCGAAAACGAAGGAGAACAAGTCGTAAAAATCTGAGCTTTGCCCGTTCCATCCTTCAGCCAGCCTCTCTGTTTTCTGTCCAAACAAAGCCGATCATTAAACATGTTTCGTTCGAAATGATCTGCGCAGGACGGGGGCCGGTGTGCGCATTCAGCGTTCATACAGCCGCCTTCGACGTTGAACATCCTTATGTTTCCACACAGTGTATTAATAAGAAGTTATTATTAGCCGTTATTAATATTAGTATATGGAATGTATTTGCTGTCTTCTGTTCAGATATCACGTAGTTATCGCGGGAGTCTGCGTAATAGCAAAGCCGGTGAAATGTTTGAGGTCCTTTTGCGGTATGTTCTGGGTATGATATTACCCTGCATCTAGTGGTAAGTTTTTTGGAGGGTGTGGTGTCACATCTTCATTGTCATTATTGCTAGGTCTCTTCTGTGCTCGGGTATTAGTCCGTTACATTGTATCTAGTGGTGAGGTTCTTGTTCTTGGATCTGTGGTGTCAAACCTTCATTTTCATTATTTCGGACCATATTACATTTAGGTACCCCTTTTTGATCTCGATTAAGAAAGAACATTTTTCATTTACACTGTCAATATCCGGTTGTTTGTTAGGGGTTAGGGTTAGGGGTTATGGTTAGGTTAGGGTTTAGGGCTAGGGGTTAGTTTTATAATTTAAAAATAAATCTAAAAATCGTCTGTTAAAACAACCGGATATTGACGGTGTAAATGAAAAACATGTCCTTTCTTAATCGAGATCCAAAAAGGGTGCCTAAAGGTCATATGATCCATTATTTCTAGGTCCCATCTCTATCCGAGTTAGACTGTATCTAGTGGTGAGGTTCTTGTTCTTGGGTGTGTGGTGTCAAACCTTCATTTTCATTATTTCGGACCATATTACATTTAGGTACCCCTTTTGGATCTCGATTAAGAAAGAATATATTTTTCATTTACACTGTCAATATCCGCTTGTTTGTTAGGGGTTAGGGTTAGGGGTTAGGGTTAGGGGTTAGTTTTATAATTTAAAAAAAAATCTAAAAATCGTCTGTTAAAACAACCGTATATAACGGTGTAAATGAAAAACATGTCCTTTCTTAATCGAGATAAAAAGGGGTGCCTAAATGTCATATGATTCATTATTTCTAGGGCCCATCTCTATCCGAGTATTAGTATGTTACATTGTATCTAGTGGTGAGATTCTTGTTCTTGGGTGTGTGGTGTTACTGGATGTGGTAACTGCATTTCACTTAGCGCTAATACCCTTGGGAAAGGTATGAATCCTTCATTTTCATTATTTCGGACCATATTACCTTTAGGCACCACTTTTCGATCTCGTTTAAGAAAGAACATGTTTTACATTTACACCGTCAATATCCGGTCGTTTGTTAGGGGTTAGGAGTTAGGGGTTAGGGTTTTGAAATTTAAAAAAAATCTAAAATTCGTCTGTTAAAACAACCGTATATAACGGTGTAAATGAAAAACATGTCCTTTCTTAATCGAGATAAAAAGGGGTGCCTAAAGGTCATATGGTCCATTATTTCTAGGTCCCATATTTATCCGAGTATTAGTACGTTACATTGTATCTAGTGGTGAGGTTCTTGTTCTGGGGTGTGTGGTGTCAAATTATCATTACATCTAGGTTCATTCTACACCCGAGTATTAGTACATTACTCTATATCTAGTGGTGAGGTTTCACTTCTGGGGTGTGTGGTGTTAAATCTTCGCTGTCGTTACTCCTAGGTTCCTTCTGTACTCGTGTATACGTTACATTGTATATGGTGGTGAGATTCTAGTTCTGGGGTGTGTGGGGTCATATCTTCATTGTCATTGCTTCTTGGTTTATTCTGTGCCCGTGTATTAGTACGTTACACTGTACCTAGTGGTGAGGTTCAGGTTCTGCGGTGTTTGGTGCCAAATCTTCATTGTCCTTACTTTTAGGTTTATTATGCATCCGAGTATTAGTACGTTACATTGTATCTAGTGGTGAGGTTCCTGTTCTGAGGTGTCTGGTGTCACATCTTCATTTTTATTATTTCTAGGTTCATTCTGTATCCGAGTATTAGTACGTTATATCTTGTATCTAGTGGTGAGGTTTCACTTCTGGGGTATGTGGTATCAAATCTTCATTGTCGTTGCTTCTAGATTCATTCTGTGTTAGTACCTTACACAGTTAGTACCGAACACTGTATCTAGTGGTGAGGTTATAGTGTTGTATACCCTCTTCATTACTTCTTTATTTACTTCTTTCTTACTCTATTCTTCTGGCCGTCTTTGGAATCTTATAACATCTTGTCTTGGTCTGGAATCTCCTAAGGTCTGGACTTTCTCAGGGACTTCGGGTCTGGTTTTCTATTGGGGATTTCTCTTTATCAGAAGCCCTGTGTCATTGTTAGTTTTTAGATAATAAACACAAGACTTCGATTTACTTGATCTTATTTTATTTTTAAATCCCCAGCCAGACCATCTGCGCAGATGAGAACGGCGGCGCGTAATACGCGACTTACAACCTACAAGTTCGGCTCCTACCTTCTAACTGACTGAAACTTACTTTACTTACTATCTAAACCGGAAGAGAGGGTCCTCTCTACCGGTTCTCACGGCTATCCCCGGAAGATAGGGTTAGGACTGAGGTCAAGCTTGTCACTCAATCTTCAAGGCCGTCAGTTGCACTTAAAACGCCTTTTGTTTTCTACACTATTGCACATAAATATTAGGTATCTAATAATTATGTAATAATAGTTCTGGCGTGTGTTGTGTCAAGTCTTCATTGCCAGTACTACTAAATTCATAAGGTAATCAATTTTTTTTGTACATTGCACTGGATCTAGAGGTGAGGTTCCAGTTCTGGAGCTCTAGTGTGTATAGAGTAGAACCTTTATTGTCCTTATGTCGCATAGCGCCTTCTTCACTGGCACTAGATAATTATAATGTTGCATACCTCTTCTTCTTCAATTACTTGGACATCTATTCTTCTGCTGGTCGTCTTGGTATGCTTCTGATCGTCTTTGGTATATATTCATCTTGACCTGGTCTGGCATCTTCTAAGATCTTGGATATCTTCTAAGGCCTAGCGTCTGGAGTTGACTTAGGGACTTCGGTCTGGTTTTCTGTTAGGGATTTCTCTCTATCAGAAGCCCTGTGTCATTGCTAGTTTTTAGATAATAAACACAAGACTTCGATTTATTTTGATGTTACTTTATTTTCAATCCCCAGCCCAGACATCTGCTAACTAACATAGCGCGCATGAGTTCCAGTTTTAGGCAGGACATAAAATGGCCGACTGCTCTGCCTGACGTCTAACTGCAAACTGGGGACTCTGAAAAAGGTCCCACGTGACTTCAGATATTTGGCGGGCTTCTGTAATTTTCCATGGAAGGACCCGGCCATGATATGAAAAAGGATCATTCCCTTAGAATTACAGGGGATTGACAATAATCTTATGCAACCGCATAGATTATGTAACACTTACTTCTAGGTTCATTATGTATCCGGCTGTTAGTACATGTGAAGTTTAAGTTCTGTACATCTTTATTGTCATTGCTCCCAGGTCTATTCTGACCGGAGTGGTAGTTCCCAGATATGCCTAATTTTAATTAGTATATCGCACGAGCATATCACATGCGAGTTTTCAGCTCGTATGTATAATACATGCTCTTATTAGAAAAAGGGGAAACTTACAAAAACAGCAAAAATGAATATTTACCTTACGGTTAGGACTTGATAAAGGTCACAAATAAGGGACATCCAGCGAGTAACGGATCTGCAAGACTAGCTTGCAAACCAATACACCAAAACCTCCGTAGTGTTGTAGGTTAAATCGAACTTAATGGACCTAAATTCCCCCGTTGTATGTTACCCTGTCGAAAGAAAAAAAATACCAAAAATCAGGGAATTAACCAAATTTAATGAAATTTTCAATGTTAAATGTTCAAGGTAAAATCGAACTTAATGGACCTAAATTCCCCCGTCGTATGTTACCCTGTCGAAAGAAATAAATACCAAAAATCAGGAAATTAACAAATTTTAATGAAATTTTCAGTGTTGATATATTAATGAATAAAAGATATAATGCACCAGGTATTTTATTTAAAAAAAAAACTTTTACATTTTCAGGTTACATAACTTTGAGCCACGTATCTTTTAAGGCGTAACACAGAATCTCAAAGATACGTGGTTCAAAGTTAAGTGACCTGAAAAATATAAGTTTTGAAATAAAATAACTGATGCATTATATCTTTTATTCATTAATATATCAGCACTGAAAATTTAATCAAATTCGGTTAATTCCCTGATTTTTGGTATTTTTTTCTTTCGGCGGGGTGACATACGATGATGTAATTAAGGTCCGTTAAGTTCGATTTCACCAGGGTATAATGGTTTGCAAAACTATTAATAAAATTCTGCTTATTAGTCACAGGAGTAATTTATCGGTGAACTTCTCAAAGGAACGCATGAACCTGAACTTTTTATATTCAAGAATCCACAATAAGCAAATAAGCCAGATTAGAATGATCCCCGAAGAGGCTTGACTTCCAAACTGCTCATTAAAAAAAAAGCGGGAGCAAAGCTATGATTCTCTCGTTAAATCTGCCTTCATGCAGGTTTTGCTTGGGGTGGACGCAATTTATTGCAGGGCATCCTAAATACCGACTCCACCCTTGCGAGTCCCCGGAGCGTAGGGTCCCGAATGGGATTGGTTCAAAACGAGGTTGACTGTCTTTTGAGAGTGGGCAACGGGGAGGGTGGAGGGGTAGTTGGGTGTTGGGAGGAAATCATAAACTGCACCACATTCCCTCCTACGCAAATTGCTTTCGACCCTCCGCCTATTGTTCAATATTGAGCTATTCGTTATTCGTATTCTTCGGGTCACCATGATGATGATGATGATGATGATGATGATGAAGGAGGAGGAGAAGGATCATGATCATGATCATAATGATTATGATTATAAGGTGGATCTGACTGCACGGATTCCCATGACTCTTTCTCGCCCCTATCTGTGGGCATATTTTCTGCCCGGCATCCAGAATCCGTACATAGCTGATTGATTTGGGTTTATAATGGTCAGCCTACACTGGTGTGTCGATGTGTAGATTTCCACGGGAGAACGTCACTTATGAGTTCGTCCTTGCTTCCGCACCAGTGTTCCGTATGTCTTGTTCGTATCAGCTGGATGGTTTGTAGATTAGGAGGCAGGTAACCGTACAGCTGTTTTGATGTGGGATGCTGCTTTCACGATTTGCCAACACGCAACGTCATTGAGTATCTACAACTGTTGGAATATTTTGTATATATAATTATTTACTAAGCTTAGCTTAGATGTGGCACAAGGCCAGAAGAATGGGGCACCCAATGAGAATCGAACTCATTATCAATGGTCGGCAAAAGTATCTTGCTAACCACTACATCACGTGAAGTGCCCAGAGTGTCTGTGTATATAATTATTTACTAAGCTTAGCTTAGATGTGGCACAAGGCCAGAAGTACGGGGCGCCCAATGAGAATCGAACTCATTAACAATGGTCGGCGAAAGTATCTTGCTAACCACTACACCACGTGAAGTGCCCAGGGTGTCTGTATATATAACTATTTACTAAGCTTAGCTTAGATGTGTCACAAGGCCAGAAGTATGGAGCGCCCAATGAGAATCGAACTCATTAACAAATCTAGCTTGCTAACCATTACACCACATGAGGTGCTCATATTTTGGATACATAGTTATTTACTAAGCTTAGCTTAGATGTGGCACAAGGCCAGAAGTATGGGACGCCCAATGAGAATCGAACTCATTAACAATGGTCTGTGAATCTAGCTTGCTAACCACTACACCACGTGAGGTGCCCATATTTTGGATATATAGTTATTTACTAAGCTTAGCTTAGATGTGACACAAGGCCAGAAGTATAGGGTGCCCAATGAGAATCGAACTCACTCACAATGGTTCGCGAATCTAGCTCGCTAACCATTACACCACGGGGGGGTGCTGCTCATATTTTGGATATATAAGGTGTCCTACAATACACCACTTAAATTTATAGACTAGGCGAGGTCATGTGGTTTATTCTTCCGCCAATCAACAGCCATAATGCGTGGCTGGTTGACAACTTAAACACTGATACTGACCGACGTTCATTTGCAATCATTGACGTGGAACTTGTAATACTGAAGAATAAACAAAGGATTCTTTACCAAGGATTTCCACTGGACAAGCACTCTTGCCTGAAGCCTAAAGGATAGCCCATAAAATTGTAACAACGATCTAACTTTTACCTAAGCACTTCGCTAGGGTCTAGGTGGTTCAGTTCTACAGTAGTACTGATACGGCTACAGTTTAGAAGAATTCTCACTTTATCTTATCAGAAATCAGATTTACATATAATTTTAAAAGTTTTTTTACTTTCCCATTCTTTTAATGTAATGTAACCAACAAAGCTTCCCAACATTCATTATATATATATATATATATATATATATATATATATATATATATATATATATATACCTTTGTGTGTATATATATGTGTGTATATATATATGTTTGTGTGTATATATATGTGTGTATATATATATATATGTATGTGTGTATATATATATATATATATATATATATATATATATATATATATATATATATGTATGTTTGTGTGTATATATATGTGTAATATATATATATATATATATATATATATATGTATATATATATATATATATGTGTCTGTATATATATATATATATATATATATATATATAAAGTGGTCGGTGGCCTAAATTCGGTATCAGCCAGACAGCGATGGAGTCTATCTCCTTTCCAATAGCGCTAGACCAAGGAGATTGAGTTGGAGCGCCACACCTACCATCAGCTCCTTACTTTATCGCACAGATCCTTGTGCTACTCATACGCTGAGTTGGTGAGTATCGAACCAGGAACCCCGAGTTGCCCAGCCGGACACTCTACCGATTGAGCTAATATATATATATATATATATATATATATATATATATATATAATACGCTTGAAATGTAAAACAGTCTGGAAATAAACACACCCTGATGATGGCCTGGGGGCGAAATCGGTCGGGCTTAACAAATTTATGAAATTTGTTTAACAACGTTTATGTGTCTATTATTTCGTCCAGACACACAGACACACAGGCTCACACACACATACACACATATGTATATGTATGTTGTGTGTTGTGTGTGTGTGTGTGTGTGTGTGTGTGTATGTGTGTTTGGACGAAATAATAGACACATGAACGTTGTTAAACAAATTTTATAAATTTGTTAAGCGTATGTATGTATGTCTCTCTCTCTCTCTCTCTTTCTCTTCTCTCTTCTCTCTCTCTCTCTCTCTCTGTGTGTGTGTATGTGTGTGTGTGTGTGCAGACATAAACTACTGTACATACTTTAGAGAAATTTGCCCATAAATTTTAACTCATTCTAACCCAGTTTTCATTCTCTTCAAAGAATGTCTCTTGGCAATGCATCACTATGACGAATGCTCTCGAAACGCAGTGGGAAAAGGTTAATACAATACGTGTAACCTGTGTCAATTATATATATATATATATATAATATATATATATATATATATATATATATATTAATAGGGTCATCCACAGACACGTGTTTCGACTTATCAAGTCTCTTCAGTGTGGCTAGACATTTTGTAGCTACCTACAACCGGAATTGAAATCCGATCGAACCATTAGGCTGTCTTCACTTACAGAATGGGAAGGGGATTTTAATCGTTTTAATAGACACATCGCTTTCTGTGTAAAGGCCGCCACAGAGTGCTCCATTCCTTATATATATATATACATATATATTCATCAGGGCCGGGTTAGCTCAGTCGGTAGAGCGTTCGGCTAGAAACCACAAGGTTCCTAGTTCAATACCGGCCTTCGCCAACTCAGCGTATGAGTAGCATAGGGATCTGTGCGGTAAAGTAAGGAGCTGATCTTAGGTGTGGCGCTCCACCTCAGACACCAAAACAATCTCCTTGTTCTAGCGCTATTGAAAAGGGGATAGACTCCCTCGCTGCCTGGCTGATACCGACTGTAGGCCGCCCCGACGACGACTTATATTCATCAAAAAGTTACTACCACGTTTTCATTGCAGTAGCATAAGTATTTAATCCAAAAGGGCTCAATATATCTCTTAAAATATAGACCATTTATTGTTGTAGAAACGTTTTTCTCTCTACTACAGTTTCGGTATTCAAGTCATCCATAGACACCGCGTTTCGACGTTTTACGTCTCATCCATGTGGATAGACACAACATCCCCCTCCGACCAGGCGTGAACCCCGACTGACTTTTCACCAGCCCGGTTCGTTAACATCTCGGCCAACAACAGCTGCCATTAAGGGGTGATATTTTAATTGTTAAATACATATATCTATGTATACATTTTACGATCACCAGAGAGATCAAATCTGTAAACAACAGACGATCATTTCTTTATGCTGGCGGTGAAAGTCAAGTAAAATCGCCCCTAGAGAACTCAATCGGGTTTTGGGAGCATATAATAAGTCATCCACAGACACCGGGCTTCCACGTTTCATGTCTCATAAGTGTGGCTAGACACAGCAACCATCACCGACCAGGAGCAAAACCCTAATGAACTTTCACCAGCCCGGTCAGTTAACCTCTCGGTCATCGACACACACACACACACACACACACACACATATATATATATATATATATATATACACTCACACAAAAATATTATCTATTATTAATCTTATTATTAATTAATATATGTATATTTATTTTACTTTTTTATATTCTTTTTATTTTATCTTTTATTTTTTGTTTATTTTTATATTAAAAAATTATTACATATATGAATGTCACGTTAAATAATACGGAAGCACGTTGTATGTTTTCTTGTAAAAGTTTTCCACTAACAGATTTAGCCACATGAACACACATCACGCTTTACAAACGCTTGATCAACCACTTTTTATTATTCTCCCGTCTGAGGATTGTGTTATACAAAAGAAACAGTAGTATTTTATACATAATACTATATTTTTGGCTTTGAACCTCCTTGAATTTGCAATTATAGCATTGAGCACTCTTTCTATGTATACACTTTTCTTATTTGCTCTCCTCCATTATATATATATATATATATATATATATATATATATATAATATATATTGAAAATTGAGGAAAAGCGGATAAAACACAAAACAACTTCATTCCAATGATATTTCGCCTCGGTACGAAACGAAGCTTCGTCAGATTTAATTGAAACAATTGAGACTAGTCTGTTTTTTTATGCTGACAAAGATAATTGAGAGGGGCAGAAAATGAGGGGAGGGCGGATTCGTGGTAAGGTGTGAGGAAAAAGAAAGAAAAAGGAAGAGGAATTCATTTGTCAACAGGGCATGTTGGTTTATGGGTTCATATATTGCTGAGAGTGAACACGTGGATGGATTTGACATTAAATAACCCGCGAAGGTTCATATGTCATTAAACAAAGTGATATATCCGGGTTAAGGGATATATTCTGAAGTTGGTATTAGGTATATTATCGCAGTATTAATTGGTATGTCGAATAGCAATCCGTTGCCGAGCAGTGTGTCATCTAGCGAGTAAGTTTAGCTTGTAGGCATTAGGTTTATTCTCCAGTACCCCACTCGTACGAGTCAGGCACGAAGGCCCTATTTATGTGGGACCACCCACAAGCCGAGACTCATGGGTGGCGGTAGAAAAATTGCGTCGATCCCGTCGGCATTCCTCCTCAAAGGGGGGCGCCTCAGCACTGGGCAATAAAACCAGCCCTGCCCCTTTAAGTCAAGGGGGCAGTATTGCCTGGAGGGATGGCCCTCTGGGATCGACGCTATTAATTTACCATCTCACCGATCCAGTGGCCGAAGCGCACTGGACCCCCGTCCCGAAGGACGGGTTGTAGGTGTTAGGTATAGGACCAACACAGTGTCTACTATTTATACATGACACTGTCCAATCAGATTATAGTGTGGGGGTACCAAGGTATTTACATATTCATTATATAAAGAAAGCAAATTTAATATATTGTATGAAACTCCTCATTCCTTCAACAACTAGTTTAATAGTACTACTGCTGTTCTTTTACGAGGATTGGCATTAAATAACCCATGAAGTTTGATATGCTATTAGACAATGACTAGTGTGCAGAATGGAACGCCAATTATTGGGAAATGTATGAATTCTTCATATCCCCAGCTATATAGTTAAATAGTACCACTATTAGTATTATTAGTGTTATTCGGACTAATGTCCCCATCTTCATTGTTATTTGTACAACGTTTCGGATATACCCGATATACGATTTCTTGTCGGATTCGGGAACCTTCTCGGACTCGGGAACCTTCTTTTCGAACTCGGGAACTTTCTTGTCGTATTCGGAACTTTGAACCTAACCCTTTATTTATTCCACGGGGGTATCCTGTTCTCATTCCGCTAACCATAGCTGGGGTAGGAGTTGTGCTAATTAATTATTATTCTAACTGCTTTCACTCAGGATTGAACTCGGGAACCAGAGATAACTGTCACTTAGAACTGTCTTTTAACCCAACTGCCTAATCCACTCGGCCATGTGTCCAATTGGACAATCGAGATTGCACAAATAACAATGAAGATGGGGACATTAGTCCGAATAACACTAATAATACTAATCTTCAAGCCTCATCTCAAACATTCAGAGAAGAAGTACCACTACTGTTCTTCTATAATAATACCTTTGGAATTACATAACCCACGACGGTTGATATGTCACTGAAAAAAAAAAAAAAAAAAAAAACTAAGCCAAACCAAACCAAATCTAACAATTTAAACACACTCTTCACCTTTTTTTCCCGCTCAACGGTCGCCATATTTATTATTGCTTTTTTCTTTCTCAGCGACATCGCGGCAAAGGACTCAAGGGTGGCTTATTACCCGGGATAGTACATAACTCCAGTGAATAACAGTGCGCACATAAGTAGACAGGTAAATAAAGCTGCTAAATTGGTAGGTGGTCGGTGCTACCTAGCAGGACGTCTACGACGCTAGAGTGGAGAGCCAGGGAGAGTAAGGATGTGTCGGGGGGGTGGAGAATGGAGAGTCACCATTTTGTAAGAACTTCAAACGAGAGTGCACGGCAAGTGGGGCTCAAATTTCTTGCGAGTCAACGCAAGTCAAGTTCAAAGGGTACAGAGTGCTTGGCACACATTTACTTACTTACTTACCACGCTTAGATGTCGATTGGACACACAACGGAAACCAGTTATTGTCCAGTTTCTTATTTACCAATTTACCTACCTACCAGCCATATCTACCTAATTATAGACATATAGTGGTGCGTGCATGCTTGCATGAATTCTAAAGGGGGTGTACGTACGGACAAGTGCGTAAGCGTATGCATGTGTTAGCCTATCAGCGAATTGTGATGTTCACAAATATACTTACATATATAAGTACCGTAGATAGTTGAGTATAAGACTAGTTTTTTTTTTTTTTTTTTTTTTTTCTTCTTAATGTAAAATGTACCCCGAAATTTACAACTCGACTAATACTCGAGTTCGTGATAAAGACAAATATTCGAATACAAGCTATCCACCCCCAACCTTCGCCAATTACAATCAACTATTTGTAGTTATACTTACGGATATACATATTTACCAACCCCTTCGCATAAGCACATATATCGTAATATTTGTGTGTGTGGATGTAAAGAGAAAGAAAGCGAGAGAGAGAGAGAGAGAGAGAGAGAGAGAGAGAGAAGAGAGAGAGAGGAGAGCGGGTGTATATATGTGTGCGTGATATATATATATATATATATATATATAGTCATCCACAGACACGTGTTTCGACTTATAAAGTCTCTTCAGTGTGGCTAGACATTTTGTGAGCTACCTACAGCCGGGATAGAACACCGATCGATACAGCAGCAGTCAAACAGCTAAACCGCTCGGCCATCGTCACCCACAGAATGCGAAGGGAATTTTAACTGTTTTGATACACACATCTGTATGTATGTATGTAAAGGCCACCATAGAGTGTTCCATCCCTTTTATTGGAGAGTATATATATATATATATATATTTACCAGACCCACCGCACGAGCAGAATGTGACACAAGGTCAATTTCTTAAGCGGAATCTAACAGGTTTGAATTCAGAGTTTACCGTCTCTTAGACTGGTTACGTAACCACAGTTAAAAAGGCCCTGTCTGTCCAACTATTTACCCATAGTTGGAGGAAGAATAGTTGGGTGCATTCCGATCCCAATTGTATTAGCGCTAATGTGAAATGCAAACAGACTCGTGCGGGGTTTGAACTCGTCTTGCCGTATGCATTTCCAAGAACGATAACCATTACACGATGCGCCTCCAAAATACTTACAGTTGTAGATGAGAGACGCTTATTGTAACGATTATCATTGTAAGAAATGGAATCGGTGACCCGAGTTCAAGTACTGGACGAGGATGTTTGCAATTCATTATGTGATAATGCCATTGGGGAAAGGCATGAAAATATATCTACCCCGACTCCAGCTATGGGTAAATAGCTCGTTAGCCTTGTTGCTGCAACCGGTCTCATCATCATCATCATCATCTTCATTGGGTCATGCTGACAGCATGGACTCCCATGACACTCCCTGTCGTCACCCGTCGGTCCTAGGCATGTCCTCTGCACGGCATCCAGCATATGTACAGAGGTGATTGATGTAGGTTTTTGTTCATCAACCTACACTGGTGTATCCATATGTATGTGTCAACAGGTGAACGTGACTTTTCCGGTCGGCTCACTCGTGTGTACATGTCCATAGAAGAACGTCACTTGTAAGTTCGTCCTTACTTCTTCGACAGTGACCAGCATGTCTTGTTCGTCTTACTTGGATGGTTTGTATGAAATGAGATGAGTGGTCGTACAGCTGCTTTTGTGGAGTGCTGCTTCCAGAATTTATTTATATTATTATTATAAGTGTCCGCTTTAGCTAAGTCGGTAGAGCGTTCGGTTAGGAATCACAAGGTTCCTGGTTC
>CM042147.1:124008451-124018451 GCA_023376005.1 Doryteuthis pealeii | reverse complement strand
ATATACTCATGCCACGAGAGGAAACTGGACAATTTCCACCTAAGATGCCTATGCTGCATTCTACGCATACGCTGGCAGGACACAGTGCGCAACACAGATGTGCTGGAATGAGCAAACATGAACAGCATGCCCGCCATCATCTGCGTGAGACACCTGTGTTAGCTTGGTCACATCAGGAGGATGGACAAAGGCCGCATCCTCAAAGATCTACTGTATGGCGAATTAGCGAATTTCTTTCAACTAAAGAAAATTCATATTTTCTTTTTCATAAAAAATGCACCACGGGCATCTATTGTTACAGAGCAAATTTTTGGCACCCATTCCAGGAATTTCTAAAAGTATGTTAGTGGAAGTGATTTCTAAGTAGTGCGTAAATGGGAAAACCACTTTTGATTAGTCTTAAAAAGTTCACCTCGAACTTTACGATCAATCACGTTCCATACAAGATCATTTATTGAAAGATCTTGACAATGAGTCGGCCAAGTCATGATTTGTAAAATTCTCTTATCTTCCTGGTATTTAGCTAATTATTTAAACAGCGTTTTAAGCTGCATTTTGGATAATTATCTGGTTTTAATTTTATACGGAAAGGAATTAAATGCTCAACTCTAACGTTACAGGATATGATACTTAACACATGACGAACAACGATTTGGCCAAACAGTATCTTGTCAAATAAAAACAATATAAGAAAATAGCTTAGTTGCTTTCTGTGGTAAAGACATCCATAGTTGTCAACCCCAGGATCAGTCAGCCCTGTCTATTGGAGCTGTAGTTTACTCCGACTGCACCTCAGCAGATTACACTGGTTTAAAAAAGAAATTGAGGCAAGCACAAAATACCTGTTTTAACCCAATTTGGGGTTGCTGAATTCAGATTTGAAATCCGTTTTTACTCATCACCTCTAGATTTTTAGATGTGCATACTGTACATTTTGTACACATACTGTACATAAAGGCGTATACGCATTCAGGGTTAATTTTTAATATTGTGTGACTTATGTCTTCTTTTTTAGTTATTATGCAATAAATGTAAGTGATAGCATTACATCATATATATATATATATATATATATATATATATATATATAAAAATGTTGTTCTGGTTCCAACGGGAGAAAATTCAATATTTTATTAAAAAGAAGGTCCGCAAAATGTATTTTGTTTCCAGAAAAAAAATTTGTATGTATGATAAAAAGAATAAATTTTTTTTCTGAAAACATAATACATTTTGCGGACCTTCTTTTTTTATATATATATATATATATATATATATATCGACGGATTTTGGCAGTTAAGCGTAGCCAACACGTCTCAATCAACAGCGAACACAGCATCAAGGAGAATCCTCTGGTTGACATGAATAAGGTGCTTCTTCCTCCTCTTCACATCAAGCTTGGTTTGATGAAGAATTTCGTGAATGCCATGGACAAAAATGGTGCTGCCTTCCAACACTTGTGTACTGTGTTCCCAGGTCTCAGTGCTGCTAAGCTCAAAGAGGGCATCTTTGTCGGACCTCAGATCTGAGAAGTGCTGAAGGATACTGATTTTGGGGAGCTTCTTAACCTTAATGGAACTGAGAGCATGGGAAGCATTTATGTCAGTCTGTAGTGGCTTCCTTGGTAACACACGCGTACCAAATTACCAAGCCTGTATTGAGAAGTTGCTAAAGACTTATGAGGATATGGAATGCTGAATGTCACTCAAAATTCATTTTCTCCATTCCCACCTCAAATTCTTCCCTCCAAACCTTGTAGCAGTGAGTGATGAGCACGGAGAAAGATTCCACCAAGACATTACGAAGATGGAGAGCAACTACCAAGGCAAGTGGAACCCCGACTTGATGGGAGACTTCTGCTGGATGCTCTTTCGTGACATCCCGGAGGCAAAATACAGCAGATCATCTAATAAAACACACTTCTAACTGTCTGCGGTACTATGAATTGTGTACATTGTGTCATCCAAGTATATTTATTCCGTCAATGTTCTTTATCTATCCTGTTTTATCTGTAATAAGCTGCTGCAATTGTTGAAATAAGCACGTATATACTCTGTATATACTAAAATGAGACTATTTAAAAGACAGAAAACTAGAGGTGATAGAGCAAACTGTTTATAAATTTGAATTCAGCACACCCAAATTAGTAAAAAAAAACCTATTCACATTCTTGCCTCAGACAAAAAATATTTTTTGTAAACCAGTCATATGGAAATCCTATCCCACTGGCAACATGTTTTAGAGAAGAGATAATACCCCTCTGGGAATAAAATGGATGTTCTATTTGAACATAATCAAAATGTTAGCGAAAAAGAGATAGACTCCCTCGCCATTTGGTTGATACCGACAATAGGCTACTCCTTCAGACTTTTCCTAAATATATGAATTTATTTATACAAAATATACAAAATTAACCTTTATTATTAACGTAAAGAGTCAATTTAAGCTGAACTTTTTTACATAACCACATTAATAATTACTACAATGATAATCACATAAACACATTAATAATTACTACAATAATAAGAATATCAATAATAATAGTGGTAATAATGATAATATTAATAATTAATAATAATAATAATAATATTGATAATAGCACTAATAATGATAATAACAATAATAATTAGAATACAATAAAATAAACAAATAAAAATACAACACCAATAAAAATAGAATAACAATAAAATGGAACAACTCAATGTTGTATTGTTCTTATATTCCCCCTGAAGATGGCCTGTGACGGGTTAAACAGTACTCGGGAGCTAAAAAGCTATGGAAAATACATCAGCCAATTTCAGCCTGATATCATTACATCTATTCGGTAACTTGAAAGGATGACGAACAAAATTTGCAGACATAAAATAGCTGCACAGTTCAACGATACACACACACACACACACACACACACACACACACACATATATATATATATATATATATATATATATATATATATATGATAACATATTTCGCAATATTTATAAGTAGAGAGTGGTCAATATTATTGATAGTATATATATATATATATATATATATATATATATATATATGCGTGTGTGTGTGTGTGTGTATGTGTATGTGTGTGTGTGAATTAACAGATTCTGCTGTCTTTTGGTATAGACCAAGGCAGGATTATATGACCATGAAAAAGCCTACTCTATGTCAAAAGAGAAAGGGTTTTCCTATTTAAAATGACTGGGAACTACATTCACACTTTCGTGCAGCCATACAGTAGCAATGGCACGGCTACATCTTGGAAGAGATTACACTGACACCAAGTAAAACTGCATAGGTTCTTATCCTTTCCTTTGGACCACAGCAGTGTGGAGAGGGGGGGGTCTGCTGCTTGGGAAACAACACATCCTCCAAAACAACCCACCCAGGCTACGTAGTTAAAAAAAAAAATATGCCATCGTCTTTCGCAGACGGAAGGATGCCAATCGAATCCTCCATATGACATAAGTTCTAAGTTCTAAGTTCTATGTTCTCGTCATGATTGTGTTATATTGTTTCAAGAATTTCTATCTGATACTTATCATTTTCAAACAGATCCATTTTACCTATAGATCGGACCATACGCACTAACATTCCTGTCAAACGTTTGATTAAGATACGATCGAAATTTCGGTACAACAACACCTCCCCCTTTTCTTTAAACTTAAAAGAAATAAAATAAAATAAAATCACTTATTTTAATTTTTTAAGATTCGGGTCGACCCTGGTATTACAATTAAAAGGGGATAGTTTTATTACTTTACATATTACAATTCTTATAGGAACCAGATACCATTTTATTTTACTTCCTAATTTTAATAGATTTTTTAATTAATAATCGTTTTTATTTTGATTTTATTTATATATTACCCTAGAAGCGGCCACCCAGCATCACCTGGGGAGAGGGAGGTAAAAAAGGCAGTCTTGTAGATTCATTATTGTCTAATTGCTAGTTGGATACTCGCAGGATGACCTATGAATTCCTGATATAAATAAGACATTGCATTGATCCAGAGATTTTGAAAAGAAAAATCAATGTTTCCTATTTAAAATACTCAATGCAAAAAAAAAAAAATTCATGCTGTTATCATTTGAATTTTATCTTTTAATTATCTTCACGAATATAAATAAAATATTCATTATTTTTGTTCAAAAAGCAAGATCTGGTGATAGTAAATGTGTATATACATTTACTCTGTCATTAATTGTTTTATTTTCATAGTTTCCTCCGGACATACATACACACAACTGCCCTTTATATGTGCATAGATTTATTTGATAAACAATGCCATATTACTGCATGTTGATACAGACAAACGTTTAACTTACGTATGATCGGAATTTCGGTAAGGTACCTGTAATAATAAGAGAACGTATACGGTCGGTAAGTAAGCTTTATTCTACTTTGAATACATTTGCAGTTCTCTTGGGAGTTTATGTAGTTTTACAAAGCTAAAGAGTTACATAAAGGGGAGGTGACTCTCAATTACTTATTACAGTACCTTAAGTTATCGGAAAGAATATGCTACAAATTAAGGAGGGAAAACAATTTTTGCCAAACTTCAATAAAAATGTAAGGCAACATTAAGTTTAAAGAACAACTAAATATTGCTTTTAAACAAATAGGCATTTTCCCAAGCCGTTCGCCACTGGTATTATCTGACACAAGGCCACAATTATGGGGCATCCAGCGAATATAGGACTCACTATTCAGTAGAGAGGCCCGGTTAGCTGTCGGTAGAGCGTTTGTCTAGAAACCACAAGGTTCCTAGTTCGATACCGACCAACTCAGTGTATTAGTAGCACAGGGATCTTATAGTAAGGAGCTGATGGTAGGTGTGGCGCTCCACTTCAGACACAAAAAGTAATCTCCTTGGTCTAGCGCTAGTGAAAAGAGGATATACTTCCTCGCTGTATTGCTCATAGCGATATTAGGCCGCCCCGACCACTTTTACTTTTTTTTATTTAGTTGAAATGGATCTGCGTGACTATCTTGCAAACCATTACATCACGATGGGAATATGATGTCCTACTGGTATTGGTGATTGTTAGGTATTGGACTGGTACATTTTTTGTATGCGTATGTGTGTGAGCGAGAGAGAAGAGAGAGAGAGAGAGAAAGAAAGAGAGAGAGAGAGAGTGAAAGAAAGAGATAGAGAGTTAGAGAAAGAAGAGAGAGAGAGAGAGAGAAAGAAAAAGAGAAAGAGAGAAAGAAGAGAGAGTGAAAGAAGAGAGAGAGAGATTGGAGAAAAAAGAAGAGAGAGAGAGAGAGTGAGTGAGAGAGAGTGAGAGAGAGTGAGAGAGTGAGAGAGAAAGAGAGAGAGAGTGAGAGAGAGTCAGAGAGTGAGAGAGAGTGAGCGAGAGAGAGTGGAGAAAAGAAAGAAGAGAGTGAAAGAAAGAGAGAGAGAGAGAGAGTTGGAGAAAGAAAGAAGAGAGTGAGAGAGAGAGAAAAAAAGAGAAAGAGTGAAAAAGAGAGAGAGAAAAAAGAGAGAGAGAGAAAGAAAGAGAGAGAGAGTGAAAGAGAAAGAGAAAGAGTGAAAGAAAGAGAGAGAGAGAGTTCGAGAAAGAAAGAGAGTGTGTGAGAGAGAGAGAAAGAAAGAAAGAAAGAGAGAGAAAGAAGAGAGAGAGTGATAGAGAGAAAGAAAGAGAGAGAGAGAGTGAAAAGAGAGAGAGTGTATGTCTGTGTGTGTGTGTGTTTGTTTGTCTGTGTGTGTGTATGTGTATGTGTGCGTGTTTGTGTGTATGTGTTTGTATGTGTGTAATTGAGGTGTAAGTTCAGTTTTGCTTAGCTTATCTACATGCCAGGGTCTTTGTGTGACGATATTCGTGCCCCCATGAGGACGTTTTGCCAATGTTTGCTCCGGTCAAACACCTGGTATGTCTGCCGGCGTGCGTCCCTTTGATGTTCCCGGTCGGAATGTAAACAAGAGATTTCTTTTACTTGTACCCCCCCCAACCCCAGCCCCCGCCCCTGTCTCACGTCAAACCCCATTTTTGTCTTTACCCCCTCCTCCCTCCGACCCACCTTCCCAGCACTTCCACATCTCCCCATTTCTATGTTACCGAGCCCCCTTCTCTCTCTTCTGTTACTTTACACTCTTTTTTCTTTTCTTTCTTTCTTTCTTTCTTTCTTGTTCTGTTTTGTTCTTGCAAATGCGGACCCCGTGTCGACATCCCGTTGATTTTATTTGAACCAATCAGCGCAGGGCCAGCAGTCCCAACCTCTTTTCCCTAATTGCTGCTTACAAAACAGTTACACAAATAATAATAATAATAATAATAATAATAATAATAATAATAATAATCTTATTATAATGGAGATTGTGTGTGCGTCTGTCTGTAACCGAAACTATATTACTTCTGAAGTCATAATTCCCTTAGTTATCTACATCATATTCTCCACGATTTGATTTGATTTAAACCTTAATTATTAATAAAATTGTTAATACTATTGACCATATCTACATGATATTTTCCACGTACCCCACTTGTACGGGTCAGGCAAAAAGTCCCTATTTATGTGGGACCACCCACAAGCCGAGACTCATGGGGTGGCGGGTGAAAAATTGCGTCGATCCCGCCGGCATTCCCCCTCAAGGGGGGCGCCTCAGGCACTGGGCAATAAACCCAGCCCTGCCCCTTTAAATCAAGGGGGCAGGTGTTGCCTGGGGGGATGGCCCCCTGGGATCGACGCTGTTAATTATATCAATGGTCCAGAGGCCGAAGCCACTGTAGACCATATCTACATACTAATAATATGCAATTGTATTTATATATAGAACAAAATAGCTGTCTACAGTGTGAATGGGAAGGCTAATTTGCATATTGATCTTAAAAAAATTGATTTTAATAAATATATGCTTAGTATTATTGATTTCTAATTGTTTGGTTTTATCTTAATAAATATGAGCAAAAATCTCGGGGATAAATCTTAACAGAAATCTATTAACATAAAGAAATAACTGTAATTTTATTCTTTTCTTCCTATTTTAACTAAATAGTTAAATTAGGGAAATTTACCACTGAAAGACGGGAGTAAGGGAAAATGGTGGAAGAGTTAGTTTCAAAGTTGTTCTATTTTCCGATTATACCCCCTCTGTTCCAAATATTTTTATCTGAATTCTTATTCAGTTTCATTAGCCTTTCTAATTTAACATGATATTTTATTATATTAAAACTTAAATACTTGCATCCGGAGGGTGCATATAATTGCTAGTAATAATAATAATAATAATAATCTTATTATAATGGAGATTGTGTGTGCGTCTGTCTGTAACCGAAACTATATTACTTCTCAAGTCATAATTCCCTTAGTTATTTACATCATATTCTCCATGATTTGATTTGATTTAAACCTTAATTATTAATAAAATTGTTAATACTATTGACCATATCTACATACTAATAATATGCAATTGTATTTATATATAGAACAAAATAGCCGTCTACAGTGTGAATGGGAAGGCTAATTTGCATATTGATAATAAAAATGTTATTTTAATAAATATGTGCTTAGTATTATTGATTTCTAATTGTTTTGTTTTATTTTGATAAACATGAGCAAAAATCTCTTCAATAAATCCTAAAAGAAATCCATTAACAAGAAGAAATAACTAACTTTATTCTTAACTTCCTATTCTGACTAAATAGTTAAATTATGAAAATTCAGAAATGAAAGACGGAAGTGATGGATGAGTAATCTTCAGTTGTTCTATTTTTCGATTATACTCCTCTTTGTTTCAAATCTTTTTTATTTAGCCTTTCTAATTTTAAATAATGTTTTATCACTTTAAAACCTAGATACTTGCACCCGGAGGGTGCATATATTTGCTAGTAATAATAATAATAACTAAATCACTTATAATAATAATAATAACTGAATCACTTATAATTGCTGCACAAAATAATGCCATAAGGACGAACTATATCAAAGCGAAAATGATAAGACCCAACAAAATAGTAAATGTAGACTTTGCGGTAATACAGACGAGACTGTAAACCATATACTCTGCGAATGTAGCAAACTAGCACAACGAGAATACAAAACTAAACACGACTGGGTTGGGAAGGTGATCCACTGGTAATTATGCAAAAAATTAAATTTTGACCATACAACAAAATGGTATATGCATAAACCAGAATCTGTTCTTGAGAAAGAAACGCATAAAATTCTCTGGGACTTTGAAATAAAAACGGATCACCTTATCCCAGCAAGAAAACCAGACATAGTGTTGATAAACAAAAAAGAAAGAACTTGTCAACTGGTGGATTTTGCAGTGCCAGCAGATCACAGGGTGAAGCTAAAGGAAAATGAAAAAGTGGACAAATATCTGGATCTTGCCAGAGAACTGAAAAAGTTATGGAACATGAAAGTGAAAGTGATACCAATTGTGGTTGATGCACTTCGAACGGTCCCAAAAGGATTAGAAAAGGGTTTGGAAAGTTTGGAAATCAGAGGAAGGATTGAAACCATTCAGAACACTGCACTGCTGCAATCTGCCAGAATACTCAGAAGAGTCCTGGAGACTTGAGGAGACTTACCATCACCCAGACTCCAGTGAAAGACCATCAGCTAATGCTGATGTGAAAACTCAAAAGGAGTAAATAATAATAATAATAATAATAATAATAATAATAATAATAATAATAATAATTACTATATGGGTGCTTCAGCAACAAACTAGAGAGATCCCACATGAGAAGATTGGTTTGGTTTGTTTTCTTTTGTTTTGTGGCATATCAACCTCAGTGGGTCATTTAATGCCAATAAAATCTTGAAATAAATTCTTTCTTAATGGATACTCAATTCTTTTATAAACACATTCTTCTGCTTAACACATAGATGGGACCCTAACAAGTATGACCACTCCGGGTCAGAGTGAACCATGGAGCAATGGTAATGAAGAGGTGCTCCACATTCCCCAGACCGCTTGTCATGATTATTTTCTATAATTATCGAATTTTATACGATATACGCATTGTACTTGCCTTCAAGCAATATATATATATATATATATATATATATATATATATATGTTTATGGGTAAAATAATTTTTGGTTGTTTATAAGCATGAAAAATGAAAAAAATGAATGAAATAGATGAAGATCAAAGTGTAGGTGTTGAATATTGTGCTCTAAATATTATATTATTAACCGATATTTCGAAAGACTCGTTCCTTCTTTTGCAATGGTCTTTTAAAGGTCAAGGGACTCATATGTCAATGTTCTTTGATGTTCAGCTTCATCCTCTGCCCTCTGTGACCCTGGATTAGAATATATTAGAAATATAGGGTCATCCACAGACACGTGTTTCGACTTATCAAGTCTCTTCAGTGTGGCTAGACATTTTGTAAGCTACCTACAGCCGGAATTGAAATCCGCTTGATTGGATGTCAGTCCGGCAATTTAACCATTAGGATGTCTTCACTTACAGAATGCGAAGGGGATTTTAACTGTTTTAATACGCACATCTCTTTGTGTGTAAAAGCCATCACAGAGTGCTCCATTCCTTATATAGAAGAGCGTTGTGTTTACGCTTGAGTTGGCGACCGTCGAATTCGAATTCATTTATACCTTCATAAAATAATGAAATCGAATGCGATTAATTTTGTTTTAGTGGCAAATAAAAATCTATTGTAAAATCAGAAACGAATAATAGCAATGGAGTACCACTACTGTTCTTCTACAAGGATGGCTATGGTATTAGATATCTCACGAAGGTTGATATGCCATTAAACAAAGAAACCAAACCAAATAATGTTAGTATAATTGTTGTACCGGCCGTTCCTACAGTGGAGAACATGCACCGGTTCTCACTATAAATAGTGAGACACCGAGTGGAAAGGGAGCACTGTTCCCGTTAACGACAAGCTAGTCGTACATGTACCATTAATTGTAAATACACTTGTCTTATTTTACCCATCTGACTTTGACTTCTTATACTGTGACTAACTATCACACTATATACAATCCCGATTGTTGCTCATTAGATTTATCTCTCTCGTT
>CM042147.1:123991289-124008351 GCA_023376005.1 Doryteuthis pealeii | reverse complement strand
CTAATTGTTTTGTTATCCAAAGGCATTTTATTGATATTTTGGAGGTAAAAACATGCATTAAAATGGATTTGAACAGTGTAGTATTTTCTTCCTGGAAATTACATTGAATCAAAGACATTGTTTACAGGCTTCTTCTCGGAAAAAGAACAAAGGGGGTGAACTCTCATTGCTTTGAGAGTTAATTCCTTTTAAGATTTTAATGAGAGTTAAGTATTTGTTCTTTTTCCAAGAAGAAGCTTGTAAACAATGGCAACCATCTTAAAGTTCAAGATTACCTATCTGTATATTTTGTTATTACAATCTACGATCTGTTATATGTTACAGACGATGAAAGATAGATTAAACAATGATGAACAAAAAGGCAATTACCTTTAATCTTGACAAAGAAAGATTGGAAAGAAATCCTCTACTTTGATCTATGGGAAGTAAATAATCGATTCGAACAAGGTTTGATTTGTTGTTTTTTTTTTTTTTTTTTTTTTTTGTTTTTTAATGACATATCAAACTTCGTTGGTTATTTAATACAAAAGCTATCATTTAGAAGACCAATAGTGATACTATTTAACCCATATACGGAAGAGCGTGGTGTAATGGTTAAAGTCATTCGAAATAGAATCGTTGCCCCGAGTTCAAATCCTGGATGTGGTAATTGCATTTAACTTAGCGCTAATATCCATGGGAAAGATATGAATCCTACTCTCCCTCCAGGTATGGATAAAAAGTAGGGCAGACTAGGCTCTTTAACCTTGGTTAGGCAACTTGTCTAGGAGAAGGAAAACTCTGAATTCAAACCTGTTGAACTCCGCTTAAGAAATTGACCTTGTGTCACATCCTGCTCGTGTGGAGGGGTTGGTAAATATATATGGAAGATGAAGGAGGTCATACTTTTCCTAGGGTATTAGTTCGTTGGTTATTTAAGTAAAAGGCTATCATTCTAGAAGACCAATAGTGGTACTATCTAACCCATATTTGGGGGATGAGGCAGGTCATACTTTTCCTAAGGGTATTTGTCCGAAAGTCAACGTAAGTTTTGCGATTGGAGTTCAAACTGGCTTACTACGATGTGACAGTCCAGCACGTTTGCCATTCCGCCCCGATTTGAGCAAATACTTTTTTTTTCAGTTAGATTAACTGAAAACGAAAAGCACCCAGAATTAATGAAGCCGAAGAGCCTAATTTTCCATCAGAGTAATGGTAGTCCTCATGATTCTTTGGGGACCAGGCTAAGTTGTTACAACTTGGTTGTGAAATATTCACTCATCTGCTTCATTCAACACAATCATTACACGTTTGAGTTGATATTGTGGTTAAAAAAAAAACTCCTAGAGGGGAAAAATAAAATAAAAAATGCAATTACGATGTTTCTGCAGCTAACACAGTTTTATATAGTGTGATGTTGAAAATACGTAGGCGGCAATTATTTTTTGTTAAATTAAGTAAACAATAATTCTAACACCTTGTTCTGCTTGAAACCACTTTAGATTTATTTTTAGGGGGTGGAGGTGCACCCTGCTCATTTCGGCGAACGTTCTTGAAAAGTCCCTAACTTCCACACTACACCTGTTCTCGTTGTTGGAATAGTTGAAAATATAAAATATTATATTATAGATTTCATTACATTAAAACTTAAATACTTACGCCCGGAGGGTGCATATTCTTGATAATAATAATAATAATAATAATAATAATAATAATAATAATAATAAAACTGTGGAATATGGGGATGAAAGTTGTACCAATTATAATTGGTGCACTTGGAATGACCTCCCAAAAGTTTAGAAAACAGACGAGAGGAACTGGAAATCAGAGGAATAATTGAGACCATCCAGACAACAGCATTGTTGAAAACGGCTGGAATACTCAGAAGAGCCCTGGAGACATGAGGAGACTTGTTGTCACTCAGACTCCAGAGAAAGGCTATCAGCTAACGCTGGTGTGAAAAACTCGCAAGGAGTGAAACAACAACAACAGCAATAATAATAATAATAATAATAATAATAATAATAATAATAATAATCTATTAAAAATGGAGATTAGATCTCTATTTGTCTGTAACCGAAACTACGTCACTGCTTACGTCACATTATACAAAATCGTCATAGAATAAATACATAGAATAAATACACTCAAATTTTGAGCATGCAAGCTTACACGATCCTTATTGTTTTTTTCTTTCTTACTATATTCTTCTGTCCGTCTTTGGAATCTTATAACATCTTGTCTTGGTCTGAAATCTTCTAAGGTCTGGACTTTCTTGGGGACTTCGGGTCTGGTCTTCTATTGGGGATTTCTCTTTATCAGAAGCCCTGTGTCATTGTTAGTTTTTAGAGGTAATAACACAAGACTCCGATTAGCTTTGATTTTACTTCATTTTTAAATCCCCAACCAGACATCTGCGCAGATTAAGACGGCAGCGCGCGTAATGCGACTTACCCTTCCGTTGAACTCGGCTGCTAATCTCTAACTCACTGAAAGTTACTTACTATCCAAACCGGAAGAGAGGGTCCTTTCTACCGGTTCTCACGGTATTAACCGGAAGGAAGGATCAGGACAGGTCAAGCCTTGCCATTCAAATCCTTCAAGGCCATGGGCTGCAGCTTATAACGGCCATTTTGATTTCTACACTATTGCACATAAATATTAGGTTTCTAATAATTATGTAACATTTTGGCTCTAATAACACTGGTTTACAGAGTAATTGAGGCAAGTACAACTATAGCTGTTTTAACCTAATTTAGGGGTGCTGAATTCCGATTTGAAATCCGTTTGTACTCATCAGCTCTAGTTTTTTTAAAATATGCATACTGTACATTTTGTACACATACTGTACATAAAGGTGTATATGCATTCAGGGTTAATTTATAATATTGTGTGACGTATGTCTTCTTTTTTTTTAGTTATTAAGCAATAAATGTAAGTGATAGCATTACATTATGATGGACTCTCCCGTCGATCGACGTATGAGTATTCATACAATGAACATCCACACACTGATTTGTTTATAGTGGTGAAGGCTGGTGTTGGACCATCCACACTTTTTGGCACAGTCGATAGGAAAGGATTGGTGCATCAGGTGTTGCCACAAACCCAATCAACGACCGGCCCCAGGAATTTTGAATTCAGAGTTATCCATCTCCTAGACTGGTTCCTACCCAGGCTGAAGGGCCCAGTCTGCCCTACTTTAACCTACAGCTGGAGGGAATTTTGAATTCAGAGTTATCCCTCTCATAGACTGGTTACCTACCCAAGGCTGAAGGGCCCAGTCTGCCCTACTATTTAACCCATAGCTGGAGGGAGAATATATTACATTATATATATATAGCTATATATCAAGACGGATTTTGGCAGTTAAGCGTAGCCAACACGTCTCAATCAACAGCCAGTAGTGCACTGGCAGTCAGCGCAGGAGGTTGTCATCCCTCTCAGTGAAGGAGGAAGGTGTCCCTCGGCAAATGTGTTACACAATCTTTTGGGTATATATTTGTATTACAATTTCAAACGACGCATATTTTATTGTTTCCAACTACGCATATTATATGATGGGAGACTTCTGCTGGATGCTCTTGCGTGACATCACGGAGGCAAAATACAGCAGATCATCTAAGAAAACACACTTCTAACTGTCTGCGGTACTATGAATTGTGTACATTGTTTCATCCAAGTATATTTATTCCGTCAATGTTCTTTATCTATCCTGTTTTATCTGTAATAAGCTGCTGCAACTGTTGAAATAAGCACGTATATACTCTGTATATACTAAAAGGAGACTATTTAAAAGACAGAAAACTAGAGGTGATAGAGCAAAACTGTTTATAAATTTGAATTCAGCACACCCAAATTAGTAAAAAAACATCTATTCACATTCTTGCCTTAGACAAAAAATATTTTTTGTAAACCAGTGTAATCTTTAATAATCTTAACACCTAGTTATCCGTGGTTCTTAGTGCTGTTTTGGAGAGAGAGAGAGAGAGAGAGAGAGAGAGAGAGAGAGAGAAGAAGAGAGAGAGAGAGAGAGTGGAGGGAAGGGGGAACACGAAGAAGGAAAATTGGTGAGATAAAATTAAATGGATTAAGGAAAGGAAGAAAGAAAGAATAAACAAGGAGTTGAGAGAAGTTGAGAAAAGAGGGAGAGGAAGTGAAAACGAGTGAAGATTTATAGAGAGGGGAAGAAAGAAGTGTGGAAGAGAGAGGAGAGAGAGGAGAGAGAGAGAGAGAGAGGGGGAGAAGGGAGAGAGAGAGAGAGGCGGGGAAGAAAGAGGGGGAAAGAGAGAAGTAGGATAAAGAGTGAAAGTTGTGAGGAAAGTAGAGAAAGAAATAGGGAAGAATGAAGGAGTTATCTCCCCTTGCAGCAGGTTTCTGCCTATAGGGGGCCAGAGTATTTAGGCAGCAAGACGGGAATTTTGAGTCCTCTTTCTCCGGGACAGGGTTAGACGCTTGTGCTTCTACCCTTTAGGGGGATTTGGCCCCCATCCTGCTCTCAGTAAATGACATTCCTTCATTATACAAGTTTGTATATTTGTTAACTATGTATTGCTGTACCATTCGTAATTAGTATATAATATATATTCCTGTCCTGAATGTATTACTATGTGCTCACTATTAAAGTCTATGTTTGTTATATCTCATAACTTCTTTGTCGGAATATTTCTTGTACTTATATGTACCCACGTTGGAAGGTTCCCTGTGCCTTCCAACTTATAATAGCTTAAATCTTACATCAGAATGAAAGCACCAGTTGCCGCAAGATCGCCGAAGTTAAGCAGCGATGATCCAGCTTAATTCTTTAATGGGTTATGATTTAAGCAACAGCAGTTACTGTAAAAACCCGAATAATCAAAATGACTTGATTCGGCAAAATAAGTAAAACTGGTTTATTTGAAATATCTCAAATAGAGAATTAATAAGACATTTGTGTTTAACTTGGCGTAGAATTCTTCAATCGGCTGCCCAATCTTTTGGTGCTAATGTATTTGCAAGGATGTTAGTTTTATACATTTCCCTTGTCTCTATTTCATTCTCTATCTATCTATCTATCTATCTATCAATCTAATGCTGTTCAAATATCACTGGTCTAATCTGTTATATCTATCTAGGTTTCTTTCTATTTTATTCTGTTAATTTCCTGCTACCATATATCCCTCTCTCTCTCTCTCTCTCTCTCTCTCTCTCTCTCTCTCTCTCTCTCTCTCTCTCTCCCTTCTCTCCTTCTCTCCCTCTCTCTAGACCAAGGAGATTGTTTTGGAATCTGAGGTGGAGCGCCACACCTACCATCAGTTGGTTGGATGGATTATACGGCATGTCAACATTTGTTGGGTTATTTTATGCTGATGATATTTTTTTATTCGTTCTTTTTAGATGTTCAATTGTTTTAAACTCAATTTTCTAAACATATTTTTAATACTTTTTCATTTACTTAACCCATAGATAGGATCTTAACAGATTTTACCACTCTCGTCTGGGTAGATCTGGTTATAAATGGTGCTAAATTCTTATAATTGTCCTCATTTAAATTTTAAAATGATTTAAATTGAATTACACTTTATAAACCCCATAGGTTGAAACAGGCATTTGGTAGCACAATATTAAATATTGTTTTCTATTTCTATATATATATATATATATATATATATATATATATATATATATATATATATATATATATATAATCTATATATATATCTATATTATATAATCTATATTATATATTATATTATATAATATATATATATATAATATATATATATATAATCTATATTATAAATATATATTATATATATAAATATATATATATATATATATATATATATAAATCTATATTATATCTATATTATTATATATATATATAATATATATATGTATATATATATATATATATATATATATATATATATATATATATCTGTTGATCTCTCTCTCTCTCTCTCCCTCTCTCTCTCTCTCTCTCTCTCTCTCTCTCTCTCTCTCTCTCTCTCTGATATTTATCTATATTTCATTCTCTCTCTGTATATATATATATATATATATATGTATGTGTGTGTAAATTTGTGTGTGCATGCCGGTCTTTTGTGTGTGTAGGGATGTGTACACGCACTTGTGTAGATACTAGACGTGGGACAATATACAATATTATAAGTGTCCATATATATATGGTGTGTGTGTGTGCGTGTGTGTGTGTGTGTATCTGTGTGTGTGTGAGTGTGGGGTGTCTGTCTGTCTGTCTGTCTCTCTCATTCTCTCTCTCTCTCTCTCTCTCTCTCTCTCTCTCTCTCTGTACGTAAGTATGTATTGAGGGTATAGTAGTAATCGTTGTCGTAGGTGGCACAGATCCCGAATTACTAATAGGGTGCCAACGACTTGTTGCCGCTTGATAACCGCAAATTAATAAAGGTTCTCACAGGGTCAGCCGACCGATTTCCCTATTTTTTTTTTTAATCATTTCACCCAATTCAGTGGTGAACAAGCGGTGACGTAATTCCCGATGTCCCCCGGTTTTGCGGGCACACAAAAGACAGGAAACGCAAACAAACAAGCAAACAATAAACACACTTAATTTATACATAGATGTGTTTGTTTATGTGTATGTGAGAGTGTATGTGTGTGTGTGTACGAGTGCTTCTGTGCCCACATGTTTGTGTGAGCGAGAGAAAGAGAAAGGTAGAGAAAAGAGAGAGGGTGAACATAAGCTAGAGAGAGAGGGTGAGAGAGCGAGAGAGAGAAAGAAGAGAGAGAGAGAGAGAGAGAGAGAGAGAGAGAGAGAGAGAGAGAGAGAGAGAGAGAGAGAATGTTATAGCCAGTCCCTAAGGGAAGTGCGCATGTGTTAGCACGTTTGCGCGTAGGTGTGTACAGAATTATACACTGTGTAGGTTTTTCACTGTTTCAACTGGTGCGTACGCGTATCAGTTTGAATTTTGTTATTTTACCCACCTTCTCTCTCTTCCCAATCTCTCTGTCTCTCTCTGTCTCTCTCTCTCTTCTCTCTCTTCTCTCTATCTCTCTATCTCGGTCTCTGTCTCTATCTCTCTGTCTCTCACTACACATACGCACATACGTACACATAGCTAGCTCGATAAATTGAACTCCAGGATTAAAGTGGAAAAAAGTATGTAAAAGTTGTGTCACACTAATCTTACACTTGGGCTTGACTTGCCTTGAAACTCGGCATTCGAAAATTGGTTTTCAGTTAATATTAATACAAACCTTTCTCTTATTTTTCATAGTCAACTTCTCTTGTTTATGTGCAATTGTATTACGAAATATGAATATTGCCCAAACGCTCGAGGTCCAAAGATTTTGAGCGAAATTGTAATTCTTTGATCATACTTCTCGTACATTTGACAACAATTCTCGTAATTGTGACAACAGTTCTCGTAATTTTGACAACAATTCTCGTACTTTTGACAACAATTCTCGAACTTTTGACAACAATTCTCGTAATTTTGACCATAATTCTCGTACTTTTGACAACAGTTCTCGAACTTTTGACAACAATTCTCGTAATTTTGACCACAATTCTCGTACTTCTGGCAACAATTCTCGAACTTTTGACAACAATTCTCGTACTTTTGACAACAATTCTCGTAATTTTGACAACAAAACAATTCTCCAACTTTTGACCACAATTCTCCAACTTTTTACAACAATTCTGTTACTTTAACAACACTTCTCGTACATTTGACAACACTTCTGGTACTTTTGACCACAATTCACGTACATTATTAGACCAGACTTCTCGTACTTTTGACCACAATTCTCGTACTTTAAACAACACTTCTGGTTCTTTTAACAATACCTTTTTGAATTTTGACCAAAATTAAAGGATTTTGATAATTGCTATAGAACTTTTTGTTGGAGGTGATTGTTTTGTACCAGTTATCGTATGGCCACCTGGATTCAAATTTAGAACAGATTGTTTTCATTTCAAAGAACCCTTGGGAATGTTATGAATCCAAATACATATGGTAAAGAGTAAAACAGACTGGATTCTTTAAAGCTGGTATTTCAACTGGTCTAATCAATGTTTATAACTAAAAGAAAGTACTGAAAAATATAATGTACTTAGCAGTAAAGGCGGTTGGAAATGAAGCATAAAAAATGAATAAATGATTTACAATATTTCGAGAAATTCTACCCCCTTCAACTAGCGATAACAAATGATATTAATCACTGTGTGTTTTGTATGTAGCATTGAGACCGCTATGACTAAACATGGGACTATGCAACAGTCCTATATGTCGTGATATATATATATATATATATATATATATATATATATATATATGGTGTTTGTGAAAAAGTGACTTGTCGGTGAAAATGGTCACAGTGGTTAGTTGATTCAAGTTTCACAATGATAAGGCAGCGATATAACAAATATAAAGTGCTCATTCGTTAGTAGAGCAAATTTATAATCATAAAGGTACACGGTAATATTACGGTTATTACCGTGTACCTTTATGATAATATATATATATATATATATATATATATATATATATATATATTCAAGACACAATATTATCCAATATATAAAAATCATCCACAGACACCGTGTTTCGACGTTTCACGTCTCATCAGTGACTAACTCCGAGCAGGAGCGACACCTGACTGACTTAACGTCAACCGATCCGTTCTCCTCTAGGCCATCGCCAGCTGCCATTAAGGAGCGGTGTTTTAACTGTTTTAAATATATATATATATATATATATATATATATATATATATATATATATATCGCAGATCCATTACTACAAAAAAGCCAGTTTCATTCCCACTGAATGCCCCGTACTTGTGATTTTGTGTCACATCCTTCCGGTGGTGAACGGGCGAGGTAAATATTTTTAGGGTGTCCTATCGTGGTGTGATGGTTAGTAAGCTGGTCTCACAGATCCATTACTACTGGAAATCAAGTTCGTCCCCACTAGATGCCCCATACTTGGGATTTTGTGTCACATCCTTTCGATGGTGAACGGGTGGGGTAAATAATTGTTTTAGAGTTTCCTATAGTAGCGCGTGGTCTAATGGTTAGAGTCGTAGGAAATGGACTCGTCAACGCGAGTTCAATTCTTGGACGAAGCCGTTGGCATTTCACATGGCGCTAATACCCTTGGGAAAAGTATGAATCCAATTCTCCCTCCAGCTATGGATAAATAGCAGGGCAGACGGGACTCTTTAACCATGGCTAGGTAACCAGTCTAGGAGAAGGAAAACTCTGAATTCAAACCTGTTAAACTCCGCGTAAGAAATTGACCTTGTGTCGCATCCTGCTCGTGTGGAGGGGCTGGTAAATATATATATAGTAGTGTATAGGGAATAGGAAATGAGGAGATGAAGAGAAATAACAAGACACAACTGTTTCGAAGTTTAGATGGAGACTTTATTGACCAGACCGTTAACTCTGGACGGTAGAGTCCAGACGCTCAGAACTTTTTATTTATTTATTTAATTTTGATTTAATTTAATTTAATTTAAATCCCCACAAGTGTAATGGTTAGTAAGCTGGTCTTGCAGATCCATTACTATTGAAATCGATTTTGATCCCACTGGATGCCCCATACTTGTGATTTTGTGCCACATCCTTTCGATGGTGAATGGGTGGGGTAAGTAATTGTTTTAGAGTTTCCTATAGTAGTGTATAGGGAATATGAAATGAGGAGATGAAGAGAAATAACAAGACACAACTGTTTCGAAGTATAGATGGGGCTTTATTGATTAGACAGTTAACTCTGGACGCTAGAGTCCAGACGCTCAGAACTTTTTATTTATCTATTTAATTTTTTTATAAATTTAATTTTATTTAAATCCACACAATACATCCCCACCCAAGTAGCGGAGCTACGGTAAGGATGCATCAGTGAGGTTTTTTGTTTTGTTTTTTTTGTAAGGTGTGTGTAAGACAAAGATAGCTTTATTATCAGGCTTGAACGAGGTTATAGTGGCCTGTAGCGAGGGAATTTTTCTCTGGCTAAAAGGACCGATTATACCTCTGAAGGGTTGTGTATGTAAGAAGGCAAAGGTGGCTTCATTAATCAGGATTTATTTTAATGGGGTCATAGTGGACTGTAGCGAGGGAATTCCTCCCTGGCTAGAAAGGACCAACTATACCTTTCTAAGTATAGATGGAGACTTTATTGATTAGACCGATAACTCTGGACGCTAGAGTCCAGACGCTCAGAACTTTTTTATTTATTTATTTAATTTTGATTTAATTTAATTTAATTTAAATCCCCACAATACATCCCACCCAAGTAGCGGAGCTACGGTAAGGATGCATCAGTGATTTTTTTTTTTTTTTGGGGGGGGGGTGTAAGATGCGTGTAAGGCAAAGATAGCTTTATTATTATATTTATTATTTATCTAATTTAATTTAATTTAAATCCCCACAAGTGTAATGGTTAGTAAGCTGGTCTTGCAGATCCATTACTACTGAAAATCGAGTTTGATCCCCACTGGATACTCCATACTTGTGATTTTGTGTCACATCCTTTCGATGGTGAACGGGTGGGGTAAGTAATTTTTTAGAGTTTCCTATAGTAGTGTAATGGTTAGTAAGCTGGTCTTGCAGATCCATTACTACTGAAAATCGAGTTTGATCCTAGCTGGATGTCCCATACTGGTGACTTTGTGTCACATTCTACCCGCGGCTAAGGGTTGGGCAAATAAATTTTTAGAGTTTCCTATAGTAGTGTAATGTTAGTAAGCTGGTCTTGCAGATCCATTACTACTGAAAATCGAGTTTGATCCTAGCTGGATGTCCCATACTGGTGACTTTGTGTCACATTCTACCCGCGGCTAAGGGGTTGGGCAAATAATTTTTTAGAGTTTCCTATAGTAGTGTAATTGTTAGTAAGCTGGTCTTGCAGATCCATTACTACTGAAAATCGAGTTTGATCCTAGCTGGATGTCCCATACTGGTGACTTTGTGTCACATTCTACCCGCGGCTAAGGGGTTGGGCAAATAATTTTTTAGAGTTTCCTATAGTAGTGTAATTGTTAGTAAGCTGGTCTTGCAGATCCATTACTACTGAAAATCGAGTTTGATCCTAGCTGGATGTCCCATACTGGTGACTTTGTGTCACATTCTACCCGCGGCTAAGGGGTTGGGCAAATAATTTTTTAGAGTTTCCTATAGTAGTGTAATTGTTAGTAAGCTGGTCTTGCAGATCCATTACTACTGAAAATCGAGTTCGATCCTAGCTGGATGTCCCATACTGGTGACTTTGTGTCACATTCTACCCGCGGCTAAGGGGTTGGGCAAATAATTTTTTAGAGTTTCCTATAGTAGTGTAATTGTTAGTAAGCTGGTCTTGCAGATCCATTACTACTGAAAATCGAGTTTGATCCTAGCTGGATGTCCCATACTGGTGATTTGTGTCACATTCTACCCGCGGCTAAGGGGTTGGGCAAATAATTTTTTAGAGTTTCCTATAGTAGCGTAATGGTTAGTAAGCTGGTCTTGCAGATCCATTACTACTGAAAATCGAGTTCGATCCTACTGGATGCCCCATACTGTGACTTTGTGTCACATTCTACCCGGCTAAGGGGTTGGGCAAATAATTTTTTAGAGTTTCCTATAGTAGTGTAATTGTTAGTAAGCTGGTCTTGCAGATCCATTACTACTGAAAATCGAGTTCGATCCTAGCTGGATGTCCCATACTGGTGACTTTGTGTCACATTCTACCCGCGGCTAAGGGGTTGGGCAAATAATTTTTTTTTATACGAAAAAAAAAATAAAGTTAAGTTGAAAACTACACAATGCAAGCATCGTATTTTTAAAAACAAACCGACTCTTATGCAAGTGGCGAATTAAAAATGATATCTTGCCCGGTTTATGAAACGTCTCTTCTGTCGCTTTAGCCGAATCTGCGATTCACAGCATTAAAACAGTCATCTAATGCCCAGACGTGGAAAATACTGTGGATTCGTCCTTATTTTTACTCGACAAGTAATTGCGAAAATATGCGGTGAGTGCCTCTCTGTTTCGACGCTGATGGGATGAGTCACATTTCTGCACTTAGTGATAATTTCCCGACCACTAATATCCTCCTCACTTTTTGACCGATCAAGAGCCGTACGTTCGCAAGGTCCGATTCGGTTATGGTAGGTAATCAATCAAACTTTATGTAGGTGATTATCGGGATTTGTCTTAGGTAGGATAATTTATATCGGTAATCTGAACATTAGTTACATAAATGTGAATAACCTCCACTTGTTTGTTTTCACTTGAGGAGGCCGTATGTTTTGGTTGGCCATTTAACCGTAAATCTACACTGAAAATACAAATTTGTTCGAATTAATACAACTGCATGTTTTAACACGAACATATAATAAAATGTGTTCTTAATTGTGCTTGCGCATTATTTGAAATTAAATTAATTGTTATTAAGAACACATTTTATTATGTATTCGTGATAAAATATGCAGTTGTATTAATTCGCCATTGTGTGTGTGTGTGTGTGTGTGTGTGTGTGTGTGTGTGCGCATGTTAACCCCTCCGCACAAGCAGAGTGGGACACAAGGTCGATTGCTTAAGTGGTGTTTAACAGGTTTGAATTCAGATTTTCCTTCTTCTAGACTGGTTACTTAACCAAAGTTAAAGAGACCAGGCTGCCCTACTATTTACCCATAGCTAGAGGGAGAGTAGTTGGATGAATACATTTCCCAAGGATATTAGCGCTATATGAAATGCAAACGGCCTCGTCCAGGATTTGATCTCGGGTCAACGAGTTCATTTCCTACGACTAACCATTACACCATGGCCCTCCCCTCCCCCTCTCTCTCTCTCTCTCTCTCTATATATATATATATATATATATATATATATATATTATATAGAGAGAGAGAGAGAGAGAGAGAGAGATAGAGAGAGGGGGAGTTTTGGTAAAAACATTTCACTCGCCAAGTGCTAATCTGTGAAATTTGTGACGCAAAAAACGTTTTGAAGAATTAACTGTAATGTTACAACACCCATTGCCAAACTCATCAAGTCTGTATTATCTCTTGGGTGGGAATAAAAAGCTTTTCTATCGGATAGACTGGAAACACTTTCATTTGAATTTCCACCCCAATCTCTGTCATCAGGAAAGCTGATAATACAACAAGGAGACCATATCTTCCTCTTAATAAAAACTAAAAAAAAACTAGAAAACGAAAAAACAAAAAAACAAAACAAAAATGATAATTCATATTTGTTCACGTTTGACTGGTTTTTAAAAAAAGCCTTGTTACGAGCCTCGTTTTCATTTTTGAAAAAGAAAAATCAGACGATAGTTGAAACAAAACCGATAACGATCTTTAGATGTTAATGCTATAGTTAGATTTACACTGATAATTTTCGGAGGCCTTACGTATAGTTAAGAAATTAGATGCTTTTAAAGTGAAGCAAAACGAAAACGAGACGTCACAGTTAGATGTATAAATAGATTGAAGACCTTTTCTTGTTTGCATCTTCTTCAGTTGACGCCGTACAGTATATCAAGCGAAAAGAAAAGCCCTTATATCCCCGAAGGGAAAATGCCAGCTACCTCCTTGCCGAAATTTCACACAATATTAAGTTATCAGTATGCGGAGATAAAAGTATTTTTATTATTCATTCTTGACTATTTTTTTTCTCTTAAGTAACAATGGGATGTAGAAAAAAAATAGCTGAAAATTTATTATATATCTAATCACTTACGACTGCTTTAGGAAGGCCTCGTGTCGTTGGAAATGGACTCGGCTACTAGGGTTCAAATCCTCGACTCATATTGCGTTAATACCCTTGGGAAAGGTAAATTCCACCTACTCCATTGTAAAGTCGTCGGGGCGGCCTAAGGTCGGTATTAGCCAGTCAGCAAGGGAGTCTATCCCCTTTTCAATAGCGATAGACCAAGGAGATTGTTTTTGGCGTCTGAGACGGAGCGCCACACTTACCATCAGCTCCTTACTTTACCGCACAGATCCCTGTGCTACTCATACACTGAGTTGGCGAGGACCGGGATCGAACTAGGAACCTTGTGATTTCTAGCCGAACACTCTACCGACTGAGCTAACCCGGTCCCTGTAAGCTATAGTAATAATCTATAGGGTAAATAGTCGGCAACTGGCGAAGAAGGAAGACTGAATTCAAACCTGATAAATTCCGATTAAAGTCCGCTCGCACTGAAATCTCTGGTCGCTCTCATCTAAGATTATGTCATGCCTAATCGCTGCTAGTCAAAAGTTGGAATTATTAAAAAAAAAAAAAATGCGCTGTCTGTATTAAAAATAAATGAATTTTATTTAAAAATAAAATAAATTTATTTTTAATTTAAAAAAAAATCAGAAGCATATTTTATAATAAGACTCAAAAGAATAATTCCAACTTTTGACTAGCAGCGTTCTATTTTGCTAACGGTCATTTCATCCCTTCTCATTTTTGTTGAAGACCGATCCACGTGCGGTCGATGCAGATATTCCGAGGGTCCTCACATCAGTGAGGAGGGCCGATGTTGCTTTTTAAAACCGTAGAGAGGAAGGCCCCGAAACGGTTTGCACATTCTCTCCTGATGAGCCCATGCATTTGTAAACATCCTTTGTTTTTTCAATATACCATATATATATATATATATATGTGTGTGTGTGTGTGTGTGTGTGTGTGTGTGTGTGTGCATGTGTGTGTGTGCGTGGTGTAATGGTTAGAGTCGTAGGAAATGAACTTGTCGACTGAAGTTCAAAACCTCGACGTGGCTGTTTGCATTTCACATAACGCTAATACTCTTGGGAAAGGTATGAATCCATATATTCTCCCTCTAGCTATGGGTAAATAGTAGGATAGACTAGTCACTTTAACCTTGGATAGGTAACTAGTCTAGGAGAAGGAAAACTCTGAATTCAAACCTGTTAAACTCCGCTTAAAAATTGATATTGTGTTGCATCCTGCTCGTGCGGAGGAGTTGGTAAATATATATATTTAATTACGCAAATAGATGAATGAATTAAATTACCATGACCAGACAACTCGGCAATCACCATGTGCGACATTCAGAGCACTGGACATCTGTTTCGACCTCTTTAGGTCTCATCAGCAGTGCATGCCACAATCTCCGCCACTAGAAATTGAACCAGCGACCACTAGAGTGAAGAGCGGAATCTCTACACCTGGGCCACCAGCCCACACCACAAACTGAGAATGTCAAATCATCTAGTCAATGGTAATTCACACGCAGCCAACTAACCTGTATTTGTCTTGACGCCTATCGCAGGATTACAGAGGACAAGGTCACCTCCAGGGCAACGACTTCCCAACTCGGGGCCCGCATCGGCAGCATCCAACCTAATGGACAAGAAAATACATATTTAATTACGCAAATTCACACACACATATGTATATATATATATTTTGTACATTTTGGGGGGGGGGTGTACAAAATTTTATTAGTGCTTTAAAAAGACCTACTAAAAGATTCATTGTATAAAAAAATGTATATATTTTACAATAGAAGGGGGGGGGCAAAAGGCAAAAAAAAAACGAGTAGCTAGCTAACTTTTTACCTATTGTAAAATATATACATTTTTTTTTATACAATGAATTTTGACATGTATACATATTGGCAACATTTGACCGGATGTCAGCCGATATTAAGAATATTCGTTCTCAACAAACTTTAAAAAGAAAAAAAAAAGAGAGAGAGAAAGAAATAAGAAATTACAGTTATTCGCCCATTTCATTCATAAAGGAGGAGAAGAAGAAAGAGAGGAAGAAAAAAAAGGAGAGGAAAAGGAAATAAGAAGAGAAATTATAACCATACAGATAAAAACATAAGCACGTCATTTCTGAAAATAAACTCTGATGATGAAGCTGTAGCTTCGAAATCGATAAGACATAAAAAACATCTTTTTGTTTTTCTTTTTCTTTTATACGCATTGTATTGCCTTCGATATATATATATATATATATATATATATATATATATATATATATATATATTTAATTCAGTTTGCAAACTCACATTTCTCTAATCCCAATTATCTGCTCAGAGTTCAATGGGTGAGACAACATTTTGTCTAGTATTTATATAAAATTTAATTCATGGTCACAGTTTTTTTTTTCAATACTACGTAGTTTGGTAATAGTAATAACTAATAAGAACCGTTTTAATTATCTAATGTCCCAAAGATTGATAGGAACCCGACAAATCTTGAAAAACAGCACCCACACCCCACACATCAATTTGAAACAGACCACAATTCTAATTGATTAGAGCATCGTATGTGAATTTATAAGCAAAATACTCAATGGGCATTCAAAATCCAGCAAGTTTTCCATTGTTCGAAGCGCCCCTGTATATACATATCTTATTATAATGGAGATTGTGTGTTTTTCTGTCTGTAACCGAAACTATATTCCTACTCAAGTCACAATTCCTTTGTTATTTACATCACATTCTCCATGATTTTATTTTTATTTAAACCTCAATTATTAATAAAATTGTCTTACATTATTAATACTGTTAACTATATCTACATACTGACAACATGCAATTATATTTATATATACAACAAAATAGCGGTTTACAGTGTGAACGGGAAGGCTAATTTGCATATTAATATTAAAAAATCGAATTTAATAAATATGTGCTTAGTATTATTGATTTCTAATTGTTTGGTTTTATTTTAATGAATATAAGCAAAAATCTCTTCAATAAATCTTAAATGGAATCCATTAACAAGATAAAATAACTGTCATTTTATTCTTTACTTCCTCTTATAACTAAATACTTAAATTAGAAAAAATAACAATGAAAGACGAGAGTGATGGAAGAGTAAGTTTCAGTGGTTCCATTTTTTATTATACTCCCTCTGTTTCAAATCTTTTATTATACTCCCTCTGTTTCAAATCTTTTTATCTGTATTCTTATTTAGTTTCATTAGCCTTTCTAATTTAATACAATATTTTATTACATTAAAACTTAATTACTTACACCCGGAGGGTGCATATATTTGCTAGTATATATAATAAACACTACTTAGATAAATAGATCATATCTATACTATCTGTATGTACGCTTGGAAGCATTAAAGAATAATGACCCACCGATAAGACGTCGCG
>CM042147.1:123958789-123986289 GCA_023376005.1 Doryteuthis pealeii | reverse complement strand
CATCACGGGTCGCCACCCCCGGTAAACAGGTGGCCCCATTGGGGGAGTCTTACCCCTCTGCAGAGGAGCAGTCGGTGCATTCTAACGCCCCAGCTGACAGGGCGGGTAGGCCAAAGTAATCATATAGATATTAGAAATTATAATGGTCAGAAAACAAAATGTAATACCAGTTCTGCCGTTCAATTTTCTGGTAGATAGGTAGGTATTTACATAACCGGTTCGCTACAGGTAGGATATGACACAAGGTCACCAGTATGGCGCATCCAGTGAAGGTAGAACTCGATATTTAGTACTAATTGACTCTGCAAGACTAGCTTGCTAACCATTATACCACAATGGAATGGTCTATTTACCCAACAAATTTGATATGGTTAGGATATGACACAAGACCACAAGTATCTAGAGAGGGCAGAACTCGCTAATCAATAGTAATGGATGTGCGAGATTAGTTTGGTAACCATTCCACTAAGATGAGACCCTTTGTTCAATTTTTTGGTAATCAAAGCGTTAATGTATTTTGTGCCACTGAGCCAGGAGAGAGAAATAAGAGAGAGAGAGAGAGAGAGAGAGAGAGAGAGAGAGAGAGAGAGAGAGAGAGAGAGAAAGAGAGAGAGAGAGAGAGAAAGAGAGAGAGAGAGAGGGGGTATGGGTATGTTTGAGAGAGAGGCAGTGAGAAAGAGAGAGAGAGAGAGAGAGACGGGGGAGTAATCTCTTACCCTCTCTCTCTCTCTTCTCTCTCTCTCTCAATCTCTCAAACATACCCATACCCTTTGTTCAATTTTCTGGTAATCAAAGCGTTAATTATTTTGTGCCACTGAGCCAGGAGAGAGAAATAGAGAGAGAGAGAGAGAGAGAGAGAGAGAGAGAGAGAGAGGGGGGGGATATGTGTATGTGTGAGAGAGAGAGAGAGACAGTGAGAAAGAGAGAGAGAGACAGAGAGAGAGACAGAGAGGGAGTAAGAGAATGAAGGGAGAGTTATGATAACAAAAACATGTCATCTGCATATTTGCAGCGCTGTTTGGAGCGCCATCTGACGACAGAAAGTGTATCTCCACAGCTGTTGCCTCAAGACACACTGCACCGAAGAGCCGTTCTGGCTGAACACGTCTGAACACTTCTTCCACAACGTTTTATTGAAAACGCTGCGCATAGGGACTCGCTAAAGCAGCTCTGGCAAGAAATGGGACACAGGAATTAATTATATTCGCAGATTAAGTAATTATAACATTAATTTGATACGACTGTTTCATCTTTAGTGTTGTTTTTATCACATTTTTACACTGACCTTCTACAATTGTTAGACCCGCACGAATCGGACACAAAGAACAATATCTGACTAGACTTGAACGGGTATATCCGCCTTATGTGGAGGCGTGTGGTCTAATGGTTAGAGTCGTAGGAAATGGGCTCGTCAACCCGAGTTCAATTTCTGGACGAAGCTGTTTGTATTTCACAGTTAGTCTCCCTTCAGCTATGGGTAAATAGTAGGTCAGAATGGTGTGGTGTAATGGTTAGAGTCGTAGGAAATGGACTCGTCGACGCGAGTTCAAATCCTGGACGAGGCTGTTTGCATTTCACATAACGCTAATACCCCTGGGAAAATGTATGCATCCAATTATTTTCCCTCCAGCTATGGATAAATAGTAGGGCAGAATGGTGTGGTGTAATGGTTAGAGTCGTAGAAAATGGACTCGTCAACCCGAGTTCAATTCTTGGACGGAGCTGCTTGCATTTCATGTAGCGCTAATACTCTTGGGAAAGGTGTGAATAAAATTCTCCCTCTAGCTATGAGTAAATAGCAAGGAAGACTGGGTTCGTTAACCACGGCTAGATAACCAGTCTAGAAGTAGGAAATCTCTGAATGGAAACAGTTAAACTCCGCTTAAAAAAATTGACATCGTGTCACATCCTGGTTGTGCGGAGGGGCTTGGTGAATATACATAGAAAGACTATTCATCATATAGAAATCTGATCTCACCGATAAGATGAAGCGAGAATTCTTCCACGAAACGCTTAGAGAAAAAGGTAGATGGGAACTAAAATGGATGTTGTGTGCATCTTAAATAAATCCTGGAAGCAGCAGTCCTACAAGAAAACAGCTGTACGGTAACCTGGCTCCTGTTACACAAAACACGAACAGGACATGCTGGACACTGCAGGACAAGCATGGACGAAATTAGAAATGACGTTCTCCTATGGACACCTACTCGTGGACACATCAGTATGTGGGATTATCTGCCCTTGGTTGGCTGGAAGAGTTGTCTTCCCTCGTGTTTCTGTTTTTTCCTCACCAGGTGTCTTGCCTATTTAAGCAGGCAAGCGTCAGATTTGAATCCTCTTCTTCTCCGGGACTTGACAACTAATGGGTTAGGACAGTTTGTCTACACCCTACTTGTGTGGGGGTTTTCACTCCCACACAGGCAATGTAGTAAGTGACTTTAGCTTATGGACTCTTCATAACTTTTGTATATCCCTTTATATGTATATATATATATATATATATTTATATATATACTATGTGTCTTGGCTCATGAATATGTATTTCATGTCTTAAATGCTTCTCCACGTGCTGTCCTTGTATTAAAGTCCATTGTTATATTTAACACTCTTGGTCGGAGTTGTTTGTTCAACTTACAATAATTAATATTATCATAACTTTGAACCCAACAAAAACTTATATCAGTCAGCTCTGTGCGGAAGCTGGATGACGCGCGGAAGACCTGCCAAGGGTGGTGACCGATAAAATTCATGGGCATCCGTGCTGACAGCGTGACATAATGATGATGATGATGATGATATCAAGTTTTCCCGATTCAAAAAATTTGCAAACAGATCTATGTCGCCTATAGATGGGACCCTAAAAACTACTTCCTCTCCGGGTCGAAAGTGGACCTGGGAGTAATGGTAATAAAACTCCAAACTTCCCAGATCTCCAGAACTAAAGCCTCACCATCAGACGCAGGTTAGTATCTTACCCAGGACAGACTTTTTTGTTGTGGGGGATGGAGGGAGAGGCTGGGTATTATCCCTCTGCAGGGGATAAAGTCTTAGCATATGCTATGACCCGCCGACGGGGCGGAACGGAATTACATCTTTGCCAAATAATATTTCTTTATGCAAACAAATATCCAACTCTGTCAGCTGGGTCTTTAGAATACGCCAACTGCAACTCAGCAGATGTTAAGACCCCACCTCTGCCAATAGGGCCACCTGTTGGTCGTAGTTCTCGATCCGTGATGCTTAATGGTGGAATCCTGGTGTCTGAGCAGCCTATGATCCACTTTGGTCATTGTGTAGATTAAACGGTCGGTCGGAGAGGACCTCTCCCCTCAATCGGCTAGTCGCGTCAAGCGCTTATATATGACTGCCCCGACCTTATTGCTCTTATGGCAAGCACCGGAAACTTTACTATATACTAAAACCGGCTACCCGGCGTCGCATACGTAGAGAGAGTGGTGGTAAAAAAGATAGTCTCGCAAATCCATTATTGTTAAATCACCAGTTTGATCCTTTCAAGATGCCCCATAAAAATCCCCACACAAAAAGAACTTCTGTTAATCCGGCCTGGTGAGGAGCTAGGGATTTTTTTTGTTTTCATCAGGGTAGAGTTATGACATCACATAAGTTATATGTGATGTCATTCATGTTATATGATGTCACGATATAGTAAGAAATTTTAATTCAATAATTAATAATATTTTTTTTTATATAAGATATAAATGAGGTGATTTGCTAAATTGATATTTCAAATAAAATAAAGATATATACGAAAAAAATTAAATAAACTGTTATAGGTGATATACCCTATAGACTAATGGAATGCGCCGACGGTTACCATAAGTAACAGGGACAATTATGGCTTATAGAATAAGCCAATGCGAGTCAGCTCATTACTCTATTTGTCGGACGTAATTCCCACTTCTCTGTACTGTAATTGTCTACTCTTTTGTTAATACATTCTCCTACATTTGTTATCCGTCGTTTTGTTCTTATTTGACCCCTTAAAACCCCACAGAATAAACTATCTAAATTTGAAATGTGATAGAAGGCGGTGGGTGAGGGTGTTAGTATCATGTGCAGGTCGTTAAACTGCATTTAGTGGTTAGGTTCCAATTCTGGAGCTCTGAGAAGGAGTGACCCTTCATTGCAATTACTCCCAGATGCACTATAACTGTTAGTGTCAGCTCTATGAGTTAACTCTCTGCCCACCAAATTTACCCCAAAGCTGTACTAAATTTTCTTCGTATTCTTTACCTGTATGAATGGATATTTATAGTTTATAGTAATATTATTATATTCACGTAATGTTCACGTAGTGATTTTTCGGTGTAAACCAGTGACACCAGCGTGAGCGGCTGCCCACAGCTTACAGTAGAATCATAGTGGTGGGAGAGCCACTGTGAGCGGTTTAAAGTAGGCAAAGAGCAAAATAGAATAAGATGAATTTTAAAGAATGTGTTAAAATAAGTTTTTAAAAAATTGAATATCCAGCAATCATCAATGTAAAAAAAATCTTCGGCATAAAATAACCCAACAGGGGTTGACATGCCGCAAAATCTAACCAACCAACCAACCATCTAATAACTAAAAGTCTCATATTATTCACCAGAGTTATCACCGAAGCCACTAGACCTTATTATTCCCAGGTCCACTCTTACCCGGAATGGTAGTACCTGTTAGAGTCCCATCTATGGGTTAAATAGATTAGAAAATGTGTTAAAAATGTGATTTTAAAAAATTGAATAGCGTCCTAGGTATGACGTTAAACTGTATCTAGATGTGAAGTTCCAATTCTGTAGTTTTCGGGGAGTGTGGAGTACCCCTTCTTCGCCATTACTCTCAGGTCCACTCTGACCCAGATTGGTAGTACCTGTCAGGTTCCCATCTAGGGAATAAATAAATTTAAAAAGGTCTTTTAAAAATTGAAAACCCAACAAGGATGAATAAAACAAAAACGTCGTCGGCGCAAAGATGGATATACCGTAAAATCCCACCAACCACAAAACAAACATCACCTTAGTAGAATAACATTCTGTATATATTTATGATAACTAGAATAATCTAATGGTGAGGTTCCAATTCTGGAGCTCTGGGTAATGTGGAGTACCCCTTCACCACCATTACTCCCATTTCCACTGACCCGGAATCGTAGTACCTGCCAGGGTCCCATAGAAAAAAAAGTAGTTTTAAAAAATGTGTTTAAAAAATTTAGTTTAGATAATTTTTTGAATACCCATCAAGAATGAATTAAACAAAATATCTTCGGTATAAAATAACCCAACACGGGTTGACATGCCGCAAAATCCAACCAACCAACCAACCAACCAGCCAACAGCTACTAAAAATTTCCGTTTTGTGTCATTGTAATATTCCTTAAGTAAAATAGATTAAAAATGAGTTTTTGAAAATGAATATCCAGCAATCATCAATGCAAAAAAAAAAAAAAATCCTCGGCATAAAATAACCCAACAACGGTTGACATGCCGTAAAATCTAACCAACCAACAAATTAACACAAGAAGAGATTAAGAAGCGGCAATAACAACGTCAACGTTTCTTATTGAATGGGAAATCCAACGGGATTTGAATCAGTGTTTACGACGCTTTAATAAAAGACGTGAATAGAATGAAATAAGAGAGAGAGAGAGAGAGAGAGAAAGAGAGAGAGAGAGAGAGAGAGAGAGAGAGAAAGAGAAAGTGTGAGAGAGAAAGAAAGAGAACGAGAGAGAGAGAGAGAGATAGAGAGATATATATAGAGAGAGAGAGAAAAAAGAAAGAGAATGAAAGAGAGAGAGAGAGAGAGAGTTTTTTATTTCGTCAAAGAATGTGGACATACACGAATGTACGGGTTGTTTAGGATTTTTTGTGTGCTATCAACTATTCACCTCATTCTGGTACTATCTATATAAAAGATTTACATGTACTTCTATAATGTTACACAAACAACAATATATATATACTAGCTAAAGTACCCGGTCCATGACCGGACTAAAATGAAATTTGGATCACCAGGGAGTGAGAGAGAAAGTGGAAGACAGTAGTTAGAGAGGGGGTAAGAGGAAAATAATTCTTGAAACTAAAATCATTGAGAATTTGTATATTTCAGGATTTGTATTTTCTGTTTTATAGTTTAAAATTATTTCATATTATTATACAACAAATTGAAAGTATTCGTTTGTATATTTGTTTGTTATTGTTTTAAATTTTTTGTACCTGACAACAATTCACATTTAGTTCTTAACTGCATGTTGAGTTTAAAAAGAAGCTGAGAATCGAAAATTTAAATTCTTCGTATTGCAATATCTATTTTTGCTAAAACCTAAGATAGTATTATAGGGACCACCAATTGATCAGTTTAGGCCATCTTGAATAAAACGGAAATATTTTGTTATTATTTATAATTAATTGATTTTTCATAGAATTTAAAAAAAAACTCTTATCGTAACTTGTTTTTAGCTACGTTAATTTTCAGTTGATTTAACAGTGCAAAAATGAAAACATTGTTTTTCAATCATAATTTTCATTATTTCCGTAAGCTGAAAAAAAGTTTTAAAAAATCATCAGGAGTTTATTTAATGTTTTTTCTTTCAAATGGAAAAAATTTTTTCAAGAAAATATTAATTTTTCTGCAAGTTTCATAGTGTTAAATATAGGGGGGGGTAAATTTCACAGGGTAAAATTGGTGGTACCTAGTATTTTAAAAACATTGTTTAAAAACGTTTTGGTGGACCTGATTATCTGGACTCCCCCCTCCATCTATTTTTTTCCTTCAGTTGATTATTATCGATTACACACCAATCTATCAGATTGAAAAAAAAAATTCTTAAAAGTTCTTTATTATTTGAGTATTCACGGGTGCTCATTTCCTCGTATAAGTTTATAGTAAATTGATCCCCCATATCGGAACCGCTTGAACGGAACCCAAATTATTTATTTATTTTCCCATTAAACTAACCCTAACCCCTACCCCCCCCCCTAGTTAAAATTAAGTTTTATTACAAAATTTGTATTAATTACAAAACATCAATTTTCATAAAAGTTCAAATGTCACCTATGAAATCTCTATTTAAACATGTCAATTTTTCAGAACTGAAAAGTTGCACTATAAACTCAGCGATGTTTATTGACTTCACAATAAAGAGTAAAATCATAAAACTTAAAATTTAATTTGTAAGGCAAATTCTGAGGAATATTTTAAATTGTATTTTGAATAATAATTTAAATGTTGGTTGTTAGTTGTTTTGTTTTATCAACTTTTCGGGTAATTTACTAACGAATCATGTCATTTTGATAAACAAAGCGCTTACAATTTTTCGTACTTACATATAAAAAATTTTTGAAATGTTCCAATAACTGGATATTGTCGGATAAAACTTGAAATAAATTTCGTCTTACAAATAATTGACTACTTATCTCCAGTCGGGCCTTCGACTAAAGATAAAACACCGGATTTTGTCCGTATTAGTAACCTTTTTTTTTTTTGTTTTTTTTTATCGTGGTTTGAGAAAATAATTAGTTAACGAACCAAAAGAAAAACAGTTTCTAAGGAAATTCGTCAATCTTATTTTATTTTTAACCCTTTAAAACTCTAACAATAAAAATTAATAAATAAATTAAAGAATTAAATGTCATTTTATTCGAATGAAAATCTTAGTTTAATTTATACAAATATGTAACCGTACTTACGACGTAAACTGATTTTCATGATACTGTTATTTACGATTAAAAATTTTTTTAATAATGTAACCGTAAAGCGTACATTTTGATTTTCTACAATTTTTATGCATTACAAAAATTAAAATTAAAATGAGTGTACTGTACAATTAAGAATATGGACAAACTCGCTGTAAAAAATAATTTAATCTATAAAAACACATACAAATTACATATTCAGAAAGACTAAGAGATTCCTAGCTGTCTTATTCGTATTATCGCCTATACGAAGTATTTTTTTTTAACTCGCTGTAAAAAAAATGAATCTATAAAAACACATACAAATTACATATTCAGAAAGACTATTTCATCTTATTACTAAAGATATAAATATTTTAAAGATTAAAATCCTAAATAGGTAAGAGATTCCGATCTGACTGTTATAGACTGCACTGCTTGTGTCGCAATAATCATAGGCAGCGTGGCTATCCGAAGCCATTTTTTAATTTTTTAACTCGCTGTAAAAAATGATTCAATTAATAAAAAACTCACACAAATTACATATTTTGAAAGAGTATTTTCTTATCTTTCTAACGATATAAAAATTATTAAAGACTGGACCATAAATAGGCCATAAATTCGGAGCTGAACGGCTTAGACTGCAAAATTAATTAATTAAAATCAAAACTTCGCTGCTGTTATCGCTTTAACAATAAGCAGGCAGAGACAATATTTTATTATCAGGAGGGGCTGATATACGGACAGTTCCGCAAATTGGGTGATTTTGGATTAATTAATCGATTAAATCCCTTAATCAGTAAAAATCAATAACCAAATTTGGAATTTTTCTTAGTTAGAACGATATCAATGTGTATGCAAGATTTTGAATCTGAGTGACCTCCCGTTTTTTTGTTATACGTCGACACGTACATACCAAAATCTCTGTTTTATATATTATATATATATATATATATATATATATATATATATATATATAATCCAAAAGTCCAGAGAAGAAATCTTCCTTACGACACAAGAGTTTTATTTTAAAAAACCTGTCGCAGTTTGAGAGCTCAATGTGTGCTCTTAATGTTAGAGTCACAGAGCAAATATATGAGTAAAGAAATAACAAAAGACTTGGAGATTTAGCTTTATAGTCTATTTTAGGGAGCTTAGACAAATAGTCTAAATCTCCCGACTCATCAGATGCGAATGATGAATTTTTTTATTATTTTAAAGGCATTTGAAAACAGATTTTTATTTATATATTTTTTTAATTTTTTAGAATTTTGCAGTCCTGTGATATGAATTCCAAATGTAAATCTTTGATGTTGCAAAAAAAGGAAAAAGTTTTTATGTTGCAGTTTCAACTTCCGCCCAAAAAATATCGGTCGGCGAAAAAGGTATCTCTTAACTGTAGCCAATTTTTTTTTTTTTTTTTTTTTTTTTTTTTTGACAGACTAGAAAAGAAAGACATATTCAAACTAAGTCACCAGGCGAAATTCCCTATTCAACTAATTTGAAAAAAGCTACGGAAATAAGGAAGGATTTATAAATTTAGTAATAAAATTATTTAAAATCTCTCTCTATATATATTTTTCATCTTTATATATAAAGTAAGATAGTTAAGAAAAAAGTAAAGTTATTAGATATTAGGAAAGATAGAAAATTAAAATAAAAAGTGAAATATAAATTAATCTATTTTATCATATTTAAGTTCTAAGTGACATATACATATATATATATATATACACACATATATATATATACATACACACATATGCACACACCCAAACGTACACACACACACACACACACACACAATATATATATATATATATAATGAAAGAGAGCAAATAAGAAAAGTGCATGCATAGAAAGAGTGCTCAATACTCAATTATGGATTCTATTCCCGTTAATCACATTTCCTGTATAACACAATCCACAAACGCTAAAATATATCATATCTGCATATATGGGATGGTGTAGTTTAAAAACTTTATAAATCTTATAAGTACAAAATAAAAAACACACTCCGGGCGATGTAAAAATAAATTTTTGAAACATATTGCCTGAAGGGTGGGAGTAAAAAAATTTAATGTCAGCGAGTTTATACACTAAGTAAGTAAAATCATCAAATTCGTTAAAGGATTAAAAAATAAAACAATTTGAAATGTAAACTTTAAACATGTATTAAAATAAAACAAACTATATATAGATATATAATACCAGTCATGTATTTATTAAAACCATGAGGACTGTCTAATGTTGCATGTTCAAATTTTCAGTGTATTTATTGAATAAATACACTCAAAATTTGAACATGCCAAAAATCGTAGAATAAATGTTATTCTATGTTATGACGATTTTGGGTTATGTGACGTAAGCAGTGATATAATTTTTGTTACAGACAAAAACTAGAAGCGTATCTCCATTATTAATAGATGATACACCCAATACGCCCAGCATACAAATGTGCATTATACGTAACCAGATGCGCTGGGCTGGTCATCTTGCTAGAATGCAAGACGGCAGACTCCCGAAACAATTGTTCTATGGAGAACTGCAATGTGGGAAGCGTCCGAGGCACAAGCCCAAAAAGCGTTTTAGGGATGCTATCAAAAACAACATCAAAACTCTCAACATGAACGTTCATGAGTGGGAGAGAATAGCTACGAATCGTGCAGTATGGAGAAAAATTGTCTATGATAGCTGAAAGGGGTTTGAGGTAAAACGGCTCGAACACTCCATCCTGAAGCGGCCCCTACGCAAATGGCACATGACGAACGTCATGGACACATTTCCCACATTTAAGCCGGACTATATATGTGACGCGTGTGGCAGGGCCTGCCTGTCAAAGGCTGGGTTTCTCAGTCACGTACGGTCGCACACGAGAGGAAACCGGGGAAGAGGTTCATATGTATGACAGTTAATAAAAACAAAGCTAAATGCCTGGGCACTGCGCGCTCACAGCCGAATTTGTAGAAATGGCTTATTCTGTGAAGAAGTATCAATCACCATATATATATATATATATATATATATATATATATATATATATATATATATATATATATGAGGGTAAGTAAACAAACACATGTGTTTATTTTTTATATGGCTTTAAGCCGACAATTTTTGGAGGATATGTACTTAATTGAAGTCATACCTAATTTTGAAAATTAATTAGTTAATAATTAATGAATTTAGGCGGACATATATGTTCAAATGTAAGGCTAGACAAGTCGAGAAAATGTCAATCCCTGAATGTACATTTCGACCTATTAGGTCTCATCAGCAAGGTTATAAACATGGGAGACTGCTCCGTGTGTGACTCGAAACCTCGACTGTCAAGCTGACAGGCGAAGTCTCTAACCGTTACACTAGCTGGCCATCCCACATTCTTCGCTTGTTTTGAAACTTATTTATATTCCACTTATTTATTGACTTTCTACACGACAGTATGAGGGTACGTAAACAAACACATGTGTTTATTTTTTATATGGATTTAAGCCATATATATGCGCATACATGTATGTGTATCGGATTGTGCATGGGTTCACTATCTCTATTAGACATAATTTCCTAAGAGCACAAGTACACACAAATACACACACACACACACACACACACACACACACATGCAAGCAACATATTTGATAAAGTGATAATGTCTAGACGTCTAGATTGCAGTCTGGAAAAGTCAGTGTTAATTGCTGGCGAATTTTTATCAACATTTTCGATGCTTTTTTTTTTTAATCAAAAATCCTTTTTATCAAAACACAAAATATAGAACAAAAAAAAACTTAACCCCATACGAGTTATTCGACTTTCGTAGGTTTCTTAATGATATAGCAATCCTCGTAGAAGAACAGCAGTGGTATTATTTAACCCATACTTATATGGATGAAGGGGTTCGAACCCTTCCCGATGCTATTGGTCAAAAACTGAATATGTTAACGCGACTGGAGTTCGAACTCACTTACTACGATATTACAATCCAACACGCTAGTCACTATATCATGGGGACTTCCAAAAATGATTAGGAGTGTACCTATTCATGGACAGTACGATATAAATATATATATAAGTTAAGAGAAAGGAAATGAATCCGACAGTATGAGTATAGATAAAAGGATATGAAAACACACAATGCTGTTAAAGTGAAAATATTTTATATCATATTCATAGCTAATATTGGACAATATTTCGATTTATAAAAATCATCTTCAGAGCTTGTTTATACTCCAGACTTATCAATAGCGGATACGAAAAAAAATTTTTTTTTTCGTCTCCGCTATTGATAAGCTCTGAAGATGATTTTTATAAATCGAAATATTATTCAATATTAGCTATGAATATGATATAAAATCTTTTCACTTTAACAGTATATTGTGTTGTTTTCATATCCTTTTATCTATACTCATAAATATATATATAAAATTTTCAAAAAAGTTCTTTTTTCAAGCACTTCAAAATGTTCTGTTTTTTTACCGTTTTAACTTCAAATATCAAACATTTTACCCCGAAGAAGGTTGTTTTTCTTTGTATACGTAAATATTTTGTAATCTTCTTTTATTATTATTTTATTTCATATCTAAAATAATAATAAATAGAATACAACGTGTACAGGAACAAACTTCTGGCCGAAACACGTGTTGGTAATTCATTGAATTAGTTTTATCCATTCAACATTTTCTTTCCTTTATTTATTTCTCCTTTCAGCATATTGTCGGATTCTTTTCCATTTTTCAACTTACACAGACACACACACACACACACACACACACATATATATATATATATATTGTGTGTGTGTGCGTGGTCGCGCTTGTTTGTTTGTGTGTGTGTGTGTGTGTGTGTATGTGTGTGTGTGTGTGAAAAACAATTCCTTCAAAAAAACCCTCCCCTTATTTGACATGTTTAAAATCAACCATACAAGTATCTGTACGGTGAATCAGTACAGAAAATAATAACAACTAAACAGTCGAGTCAACAGATAAAATGTGAATAAAAAAGCCATACATAAGTATATAATACATAATTGAATGAGAGAGAGAGAGAGAGAGAGAGAGAGAGAGAGAGAGGAGAGAGAGAGAGAGAGAGAGAGTTCGATTGTGATTTAGAGAAGTCGATTCTGTGTCAGAGGTCAAATGAACCGAGGGTGAGAAAGTGCTCTTTTACATTTAGGTTTTTCATCGGAAATTCGTCAAAAAAAAAAGAGAAAAATGAATTAACCCAAAACATTAGATAAATACAAATTAACGAACCTCACCACCCAATATCCACTAAGCTATTAAATAATTAAAAAATAATAAAAAATAGACATTTCCTGTATATTTTATGTATCCCACTCGACTTGGAACGACAAGTTTTCGGGTTCGATACCGGCCTCGCCAACTCAGCGCATTAGTAGCTCAGCTTGAATCTGTGCGGTATAGTGGGGATCTGATTGTAGGAGTTTATACAATAGCATGTACTGTACGCATCGTGATATCAATAATGACTTGATTCAACTCGGCATTAAATAACCCGAAAGGGTTGATATGCCGTCTAAAACAGCCAATAAACGACCCGTTAGGATTCCATCTATAAACTAAATAGATTTTTTTTTTAAATATGTGTTTAAAAAATAAATGATTCTTTTTAAATTTTGAATTCCCAACAAGTATGAATAAAAGAAAACCTTTTTTTCGGCATAAAATAACCCAGGGGTTGACATACCGTAACTAGTTACCTAACCAAGGTTAAAGAGCCCGGTCTGTCCTACTATTTACCCATACTTGGAGGGAGAGTAGTAGGATGCCTACCTTTCCCAAGGGTATTTGCGCTATGTAAAATGCAAACAGCCTCGTCCAGGATTTGAACTCAGAGTTTTCCTTCTCATTGACTGGTTAGCTAGCCACAGTTAAAGAGCACAGTCTGCCCTATTTGACATACATAGTTGACATACCGTAACTGGTTACCTAACCAAGGTTAAAGAGTCCGATCTATCCTACTAGTTACCCATAGTTGGAGGGAGAGTAATATGATGCCTACCTTTCCCAAGGGTATTTGCGCTATGTAAAATACAAACAGCCTCGTACAGGATTTGAAGTTTACCTTCCCCATGACTGGTTACCTAGCCAAGGTTAAAGATCCCAGTCTGCCCTACTTTTAAATCAACAATCAAAATATCAGAATCCATTTCCAAGCAAACAAACGTCCTTTACAAGTTCGTTTGCATACTTGTAAAATCAGGAATACTTACGTGACAACTATTTTACCTGAGAAATGAAATCGCACCTGAGAACTGAAATCGCACCTTCCTCATTTTTTTGTTGTTGTAATATCCAGCGAAATCTCCGAAGATGAATGCACCTGAAGGAGCTTATAACTCCAGCACAATGGCCAAGGCATAAAGAAAGGAAAAAAAGTCATCAAGAGATTGAATTCTGCTCTAAAGGATTAGAACAATAAAAAAAAAAAATAAATTACAAGTGGGGGTACTTGCGTTCAAAGCATAAAACCGTACCCCAAAACTTTTTAAGGTTTCAAAAAGAAATCAGATGAAGATAATCTATTTATTGTTGTATATGTTTTTTGTCATTTGGCTCGACGCTGGGTCGATGGGTTCAGAACATCTGGTTGGAGTCGCGTATACGCAAAGACAAGAGCCGGTTTAGCTCAGCCGGTAGAGTGTCGGACTAGGAACAATAAAGTTCCTGGTTCGATACCGGCCCTCGCCAACTCAGTAGCACTGGGATCTGAGCGATAAAGGAGCTGATGGTAGGTGTGGCGCGCCAACTCTGAAGCAAAAACAATTTCCTTGGTCTAGCGTTAGTGAAAATGGGATATACTCCTTCGCTGTCTGGATGATACCGACTTTAGGCCACCCCGACGACTTTACTATACGCAAAGATCGGCATCAGTGTTTTCTGAAAAAGAAAAAAAAAAGAAGAAAGAAAGAAAGACAATCTCTATTTTTATTTGTGTGAATTTTTGAGATGAGGCTTGATATGTATAATTTTGATTTTTCGGACTGTTGTCCTCATCTTTATTGTGGTATATAAAAACACAACTTTTCGATCACTGTATCCTCTGACCTTCCTTGGGTGTCCCCTGTCTATCCGAGCATAGCAATTACCAAACCTGGGAAATAATTTCGAATAGTTTGACTACAGACGAAAATAACATTGAATACGTAACATAGCTGAACACTTGTACCCGGTAATGTTTAACGGAATGAGAACAATCTTTCGCAACGGATTAAATGAAGGGTTTGGTTCGAAGCTCCGTGAAGACTCCCGATTACGACACGAAGGCCCCCAACTTAGACAAGAGGATTCCCGATTTCGCCGATAACGTTCCCGAGTTCGACAAGAAACACCTGAAGATGGTCGGAAGGCACATTGATCGAAAAGTTGTGTATATAACAATAAATGTGGTGTAGGAAGCGCGTGGTGTAATGGTTAAAGTCATGGGAAATGGACTCGTCACCCCGAGTTCAAATCCTGGATGTTGTAATTGCATTTCACTTAGCGCTAATACCCTTGGGAAAGGTATGAATCATACTCTCCTTCCAGCTATGAGTAAATAGCAGGGCAGACTGGGTTCTTTAACCATGGCTAGGTAACCAGTCTAGGAGAAGGAAAACTCTGAATTCAAACCTGTTGAACTCCGCTTAAGAAATTGACCATGTGTCGTATCCTGCTCGTGCGGAGGAGTTGGTAAATATATATATAACAATAAATGTGAGGATAACAGACCAAAAAATCTAAATACTACATGTACATTCTTTATTACGAAAAAAAAAAACATTGAACAAGTTAAACACGTTAATTCGATTTGTCTGAATTTTTGAGATGAGGCTTGATAATTTGTATTATATTGTACATCTACAGAAAGACCTGAAGAAGGCCAGAGGGCACATTGGCCAAAATGTTGTGTATTTTTCGGACTGTTAAAGACGAGGACAACAGTTCGAAGAATCCTAAAAATACAGGTAAATACGAATTATCAATCTCTCGGTTTTCTCTCGAGTCTTAAAAAGAAAATATTTTTTATAAGATGAAGATGTAGTTATCTAGTGATTATGGTGATCAAAATTTTTAAGATGAGAATTTTAGAAAAATGATTCTTACGTTATGGTCGAAGAATGTAAAAACGACCTCAACGTGACGATAGACCTTTGCTATTGAAACGAAACAGAATTTAGAAATGAAATTCTATTTCGCAATAATGAAGTCTATAGATAACCTATAATTGCCAAATGATATTTAATTTCTGGCGAATTAGTAGAAGGAACCCGACCGGTAGGGAGACCACGCCTGCGCTTTAAAGATGTCTGCAAGAGAAACATGAAGACATGCCACATCAACACCAACACACGGGAGGCTTGTGCAGAAGACCGTGTGAGCTGGTGCCTCCTCGTCAAACAAGGAACGAAAAGGGGTGAAAAAGAGAGGAAAGAAGCCGCCACAGAAAAGAGAACCAGAAGGAAGGAGAGACAACAGCAACTCCAGCAAGAATTACTCTTTGTTTGCAGTCACTGAACCAGAGACTGCCATTCAAAAATTTGTCTGTTCAACCAATCACGCAGTTGTTGTTGTGATGTTAGTCCCAACAGTAAAAAGAAGTCAAGTCGAGATGGGGTAAAATAAGACAAGTGTATTTACAATTAATGGTACATGTACGACTAGCTTGTCGTTAACGGGAACAGTCCTCCCTTTCCACTCGGTGTCTCACTATTTATAGTGAGAACCGGTGCATGTTCTCCACTGTAGGAACGGCCGGTACAACAGTTGTAGATAAAATAAATAAATAAGTGAATAAATAAAAGTGGACACTAGGCCATCGTCTTTAGTAGACGGAACGATACCAACAATTTAATTTCTGAAGGCGCTATCCTTATAGTGAAACTTGTTAGCTTAATATTCTGTGTTGTATTCATTCCTTCTATCTATCTATCTATCTATCTATCTATCTATTTATTTCTAATTCTGCTTATGTTACCACCGACATCTATCTATCTATCTATCTATCTATCTATCTATCTATCTATCTCTATCACTATCTTTTTATTTTTATTTTATCTTATCGATATCTTTGTTCGGATCTGTCACTGTCAGACTGTTCATGTTTATTTTTCTATCTCTATTGTTCACACTTGTTTAACGATGTCATATATATATATATATATATATATATATATATATATATACGAGACGCGATCACAAAGCATCGAGACTGAATCTCTTTTGGGTATTTCTTTTTTTATATTCAATTTTATTATTTAAAATTTGAATGAATCTGTGTGCACAGCTGAGGAAAATTATATAATAAATTGATATCGTCTAGACGTCTAGACTACTGTCTAGACACCTAGAGTGTATAGGGAGAGTGACTCAAGTGTTGCACTCCATACACACCAGACGAAGCGCCTTAACTGAAGATTCATCTCAAGGGTAATTGATATGAAAAAATGGAGGATATTAAAAGAAGTACGACGGTGCAGCTTCGCGTCATATCAAATAACACTTTCAGAGGTGCCTCGACCAATAAAAAACTGATTGGATTATATTATTTCTCAGATTTCTTTTAGATAATTATGATTTTTGATAATTAGTATTATTTAGATTATTCTGATTATTGTCCTCATCTTCATTGTTATCTGTACAACGTTTCGGCCGATATGCCCTCCGGCCTTCTTCAGGTACTTCTTGTCGGACTCGGGAACTTTCTCGGACTCGGGAACCTTCTTGAACTCGGGTACCTTCTTTCGAACTCAAGAAGGCTCCCGAGTCCGAAATACTCGAAGAAGTCCGGAGGGCACATCGACCGAAACGTTGTACAGATAACAATGAAGATGAGGACAATAGTCCGAATAATGCAAATAATACTAATGGATTATATTAGTATCGCTGATATAGTGTGCTATATTTATAAGTAAATACTGCTCAATACTGTGGATAGAGCATGTAGCATGGACACAAAGTCAACGGCGTTTTGGTTTCTGACAGTTTCCCGTCTATGCGATTCTTAAACCTAGCTAGGTTTGATAATCTCATGGGCTATAAATTGTCAGTTACAAACGAAGTTATTAGCGAGTGGAGCTCGAACTCGCTTACTACAATGTCGCAGTCCAGCACTTTAGCCACGACGCGACGGGGACTCTCATCCTATTATATCTGTGTTAGGATTAGGCAACTGGATACTAAATGGTCAACTGATTTATTATTATTATTATTATTATTATTATTATTATTATTATTATTATCACTACTTTTGAGTTTTTCACATTAGCGTTAGCTGATGGTATTTCACTGGAGGCTGAGGAACAACGTTTCCTCGGGTCTCCAGGACTCTTCTGAGTATTCTAGCCGATTGCAGCAGTGCAGTAATCTGGATGGTCTCAATTTTTCCTCTGATTTCCAGATCCTCCAGTCTTTTTTCCAAGTTTATTGGGACTGTTCCAAGTGCACCAACTACAATTGGTATCACTTTCACTCTCATATTACACAGTTTTTTCAATCCTCTGGCAAGGTCCAGGTATTTATCCATCTTTCCATTTTCCTTCAGCTTCACTCTGTGATCTGCTGGAACCGCAAAGCCCACCAGTTGGCACGATCTCTCTTTTTTTCTTTTTTTCTTTTTTGTTAATTAATACTAGGTCTGGTCTCCTGGCTGGGATGGGGTGATCCATCTTCATCTCAAAGTCCCAGAGAATTTTATGCGTTTCATTTTGAAGAACACATTCTGGTTTATGCATATACCATTTTGTTGTATGGTCAACATTTATTTTTTTGCATAACTCCCCACATTATTATTATTATTATTATTATTATTATTATTATTATTATTATTATTATTTAAATTAAGGTTTAGAATCAGCTTCATGCTATTTTATTAGCGAGTGGGGCTCGAACTCGCTTACTACAGCGTCGCAGTGCAGTACTTTAGCCACTACGCCATGGGGACTCTCCCCCTATTATATCAGTGTTAGGATTGGGCAACCGGACACTAAATGGTCAACTGATTCTTCTTCTTCCTCCTCTTCTTCTTCTTCTTCTTCTTCTTCTTCTTTTTATTATTATTATTATTATTATTATAATTATTATTATTATTATTATTATTATTTAGATGAATGTTTAGAATCAGCTTTCTGTTATTTTATTAGCGAGTGTCACTGGTGAAGTGCGAAAAGGTCAAATTATAATCTGATGTTGGCAAACAAAGTTCCGACTAAATGGAGTCCAATCATTGAGGTCGTTTTTCTTCGGGCCTATAAAATCAATTTGTCAACGAGTGTAATCCGTTATTGAGATCGCGGATTGTGTACGCTCTGTCCCCGCCAACGGACAAATAGACTAGTGAAATAAAAGTGAGGAACATACAGTGGATGACCGACATTCTCCCCCCCCCCGCCCTTTTTATTATTTCTTTATCTCTCCTTCGAAGGGAGAAGGTCCGGATTTGTAGACAAAAGACGACGATTTCATTCGTATTAGTCGCCTTGAAGAATAGTAGCCAGCAAATATTTGCAGTTTTCGAATCCACACTTTAGATCGACATATCTATCGACTTTTTTCTTTTTCTCTCCTATCGGCGTTGGCCAGTAATTTCAGTCAGTATTTATCTCTATATATCTACGGGTGTTTTCTCGTATCTATCTATCTATCTATCTATCTATCTATCACAGGCCGTTCACATCTATTTATCTATTATCTATTTCAGCCTGTTCATATCTGTCTATCTATCTATCTATCTATCTCAGGCTGTTTACTATCTATATATTATCTATTTTCAGACTGTTTCATCTTTCTCTCTCTCTCTCTCTCTCTCTCTCTCTCTCTCTCTCTCGGCCTCCCCCTCTCTCTGTCTCTCTTTATCAATCTCTCTATCTATCTATCCCAGTATGTCCATATCTATTCATTTATTAATCTATTTCAGTCAGATCATATGTAGTTATCAAGCTATCTAGCTCAGTCAGTTCTTATCTATCTATCTATCTATCTCTATCAATATATATATATATATATATATATATATATATATATATATATATATATATATATATATAAGTATGTATATAATCTATCTATAGTAGACTATGTCTTTCGTATTTGTATATTGACTTCACTTTCTGAAAATGAGATATTACTACCTAGAGATGTGAACTGGTCTAGTTATTTTAGAGGCTTACCCTCTCTCCTTACCCTTTCTCACTATATATATATATTATATATATATATATATATATATATATATATATATATATATATGAAAATATTTTATATCCTTTTACCTATACTCATATATATATATATATATATATATATATATATATATATATATATATATATAATATATATAGTCATCCACAGACCCCGTGTTTCGACGTATATATATATATATATATATATATAATATATATATTATATATATATATATGTGGAGTAATATGGAAAATAAATCCGACAATATTAAGAAAAATTTGAAAAGACAGGTGTTCCGAAAATAGAATGAGTTTATTTATCGATGTTCAAACATTTCGGTTTCTTTAAACCTTTATCAGGATGTCTCTTGGGGTGAAGAAATTGATGGATGTTTTTATAGATGATAGGAGATGAACATCTTTTTAGTTATGTAACTGTATTTGATCAGCGTTATATTTTTGAAAGGCAAGTCGCGATCCACACACGCGGAGATGTCATGACGCGTGACGCAACTCGAAGAAATGCATTCAATGATTTAGTTTCAATGATGTCACAATATTAGCTCATATTCACAACAAAAGACTACGACAGATTTTTGAAGCCTGTGCAATTTCCCTTTTGCCCTCCCTTAATAATCGACATGGACTGTTTAATATATCACCATTTCTAGCTAAAATAGTGTTAAATAACTACAAAATACCAGGCTTCATTTAATTATTTAGTTATCATTCCCACTTTGTTCCCTTTGTTCTCTCATAAAAATCGGTCCATTAATAATTTTTCTGGTCTTTTGTTGAATGCATTTCTTCGAGTTGCGTCACGGGGTTAGGGTTAGGGGGTAGGATTAGTGTTAGGGGTTAGGGTTAGGGGTTAGTTTTATAATTAAAAAGAAATCTAAAAATCGTCTGTTAAAACAACCGGATATTGATGGTGTAAATGAAAAACATGTCCTTTCTTAATCGAGATCAAAAATGGGTGCCTAAAAGTCATATGGTCCAGGAATTCTTTCAGTTCTTTTCTGAGAAAATAAATCATAATAATGATGGAACATCAACAGACTTAAAAAGAAAAAGAAAAAGGTCAGTCTGGAGGGGGGGGGGAGGAAAAAAGGAGAGAAAAAAATGAAAAAATCCTAAAAACCATCTGCTTCAGAGAACAAAACTTTAACTGGTCATTACAATTCAAATCTTTTAAAAAATGATGGAAGAGAAACAGAAAATACTGATACAGTTAAAATGAAATCATGATATTTTATGAAACAAATAGTAATCTTTTTTTATTTCTTTACAACTTTCAATGTTACTCCCCATCCCCATTAAAAGACCATTTTATACATTTATTGTCAACCATTAGCTTATAAGCTATTAGATTTTAAACTTCTAAAACTTTCAAAAGACTGTTTTTTGTCTAACACATTTTGAACACTGCTGAAATTAAAATATCAAATTAGAAATTGATAATTGTATTATATTTTAGCAAGATATTACCAGTCCAAATAATAACTCATAACTCTTCGAGTCATAATCGACTCTCGCTGGCCATACGTCGACTCTCTATTTGGATAGACTGTTTGGATACTCTCGACACACTTTGTCACATTTGGCACTTTTTTGGTCACACTCTTCTTTATTCAACACTTTGCCCAGAACTTTTTTCTTTACCGGAGAGTCATTTTGTTTTTGCTTCATGGACTGTCTTTTCGACTCAAAACCATGTTTAGCCGATTGGAAACATTTTTTGACTAAAACATGTATCTCTGTACACATCACGCAACTTCTGAAAATTTCACAAGATTTGCACTTTTCAGTCACCTAGAATTTGATGACAGAACTCTGTTCAAGCCTCTTTTTGATTTGCCTCCATTTTGAATTGCCTCAAAACAAATATTTTAGTATAAAGCAATTCCAAACAACGGAAAAAAATCTGGAAAAGATTATTTTGATTTTCGCAAAATTATTCCGCTTATTTATTGAATGACATAGCTTTCTTTTTCGCGCAAAATATTTTACTAGCATAATTTATTTCAAAGGGAAAAAAAAAAAGGGGGAAAAAACAAAGGAAAGAGGAAATACCTTCGTTGCTGCAAGACAAAAAAAGCTGAGACAACATAAGGAATGGATGATGGACTGGGGATAGCGCATGACAAACATATTTCAACTGCTAAGGGCTGTCGACTGTGAGTATAATGATGTCATATGACCAAACAGTGTTGCGCAAATTCTGCATGCGTGTAAATTTTAACTATTTTTTTTTCTTTAAAGTAGCGTAATTTATTAAATTCCCATTCTTACTCTCTCTCTCTCCCTCTCTCTCCCCTCTCTCTCTCTTGTCTCTCTCTCTCTCTCTCCTCTATATATATATTATATATATATATAATATATATATATATATTATTATATAATGTTACTATACATATTATATTATATATATATATATATAATATATATATATATATATATATATATATTTAAATGAACTTATACATCATGTACTGAAATAGATAGATAGATAGATAGATAGATAGATAGATATTGAAATAGACCCTGTTTCACATGTGCTTTTAAATAAACTTTTAAAAGAGAAAGACATATTTAAAAGCTATTAAATTCCCAATAAATGAATCATGCTCAAGTCCTGTTGAGTCGAGGCTGGTATTTACATTTAGAATAGAAAAGTATATCATAACACACACACACACACAAGCACACACACACACACACACGCACACGCACAACATACACACACAGAGAGACATACACACACACACACGCGCGCCACATAGATATATAAAAAATACAGATTTATATATGTATGTATAAATGTATATAAATCTGTGTTTATGATATATAGGTCAATTAAAAAAACACACAAACATATATTATAAATATATATATACATATATATAATATATAATATATACACGCACACACACACACACACACACACACACATATATATATATATATATATATATATATATATATATATAAGTTGATTTTTCATGTTTATTTTTACGAATAAACAGAACGAACTCAGTAGGTCAACTAAAAACGCGCATACACCACACACACACACACACACACACACACAACACACACCACAAATATATATTATATATATATATAATATATATATATATATAATACGTACATTTTTAGTTGATCCTACTGAGTTCGTTCTGTTTATTGTAAAAATAAACATGAAAAATCATTTACTCTTTATTGAACACTCATTTTGTTTCACTACCATAATTTGCTCTGTGGTGTCCCATCATGGTGTTATTGTTAGCAAGTTAGTCTCGCATATCCATTATTAGTAAAGCGATTACTAGCGATTTCGATAAGGGGAACTCCCCATGGCGTAGTGTCTAGCGTGGTGAACTACAACATCGTAGTATCACCCTCATCCGCCCAGTCATGGCTTAAATGGTCCCGTTAATGTACTCTTACGAAGATTGATGTGTCATTAGACAAAGAAACCAAAGTGGGTTTTATAATATGTATTAGTTGGTTGGTATCTGACTGATGAAAAGTCGTTTGGGTTTCGATCCCGGCTAGAGGTAGCCTGCTAAGTCTAGCCGTACTGAGGAGACGTGATAGCTTGAAACAGGGTTGTTTACGGATGACTTTGTATATGCTCCCCGCGTTTAGTAGGTTGAGCACTCTGGAGGGTATTTACCTGTATAAATGCCCTGCACCGCTGATAGGTGTGCTGATGGTCCGATGTTTATGGATTGACTGATGAATAATTGGTCGGTTTACGATCTCGGCTGGTAGCCTGCTAAGTATAGGCGTACTGAGGAGACGTGATACGTCACAACAGGACTGTCTGCGATTGACTAACTATATATATATATATATATATATATATATATATATATATATATGTGTGTGTGTGTGTGTGTGTGTGTGTGTGTGTTTACCGAGCCAATTCTTTCTTACTCTCCTTCTTTCTTACACTTCTATTCAACCTTGCCCTCTCCCCCATACTTCTCCCCCCTCTCTCTCTTCTTTTTCTCTCTTATATTTTTCTTCTCTTTCCTTTTTTCTCTTTGTTTGTTTGTTTGTTTGTTTGTTTGTTTCTTTCTTTCTTTCTTTCTGTCTCTCTCTATCTTTTTCTCTTTCTCTCTTTCTTTCAATCTTCTGATGCTTTCTTTTTTATTTACTTTTCCGTGTTTCTTTCTTTCTTTCTTTCTTTTATTCTTTCTTTCTTTCTTTCTTTGAATTTCTTTGAATTTTGAATTTCTTTAAATTTTTAAACAGATTTATTTGACCCATAGGTGGGACCTTAACAGGTACTACAACTCCGGACCAGAGTAATGGCAACAAAGTGTACTCCACAGGGTCCTGGAACTGTAGCCTCTTCACAGGCTGGTTTGTTGGATTTTAAGGCATATCAAAACTTGTTGGGTTATTATATACTGAAGACGTTTTGTTTTAGTCATTCTTTTTTTTTCTTCAATTTTTTAAATTTAAACTCAATTTTTGTAAAAACATTCTTTAAACTCATTTTTCTATTTAATCTATAGATGGGATCCTAACAGGTAATACCACACCGGGTCAGAGTGGACCTGGGACTAATGATAATGAAGGAATACTCCACATCACCAAGAACTCCAGAATTGGAACTTCACAATTAGATGCAGTTTAATGTCATACCCAGGAAATTATGATCCCCAGTCACCTCCTTCTAGCACATCTATGATAAAAAGTAATTGGGGTTTGCCATAAGAACAATAGGGTTGGGACAACCATATAGGCGCTGGGGCTTGGGATAACCACCCGATAGATCGTAGGCGGCCTCTCCAATCATCTGTCCAGCCTATGTCTAAGGACCAAAGTGGATGGAATGCTATTAACTGATTATCGATCATATAGAAATTTGATCTCATTGATAAGATAAAGCAAGAATTCTTTCAAGTCATAGTTGTATAAGTTCGTATAATACGTTAGAAGGCTCAAATTAACCTTCCTTCGTGGGTATATATGCGTACATAAATGAATCCGACAAAGAAGTTATATATAATAACAAACATAGACTTTATTTTGAGAACACATGGAGAAAATAAATACATGACAAGTATACACATACTCATGACAAGGTACAGTAAGATATAAGGAACAGATACATAAATATACACAAAGGATGTAGGACTAAATCCTACAGAAGTGATACAGAGTTAGATGTAGAAATTAGTCACTTACTGATAGTTTGCTGGGGGAAAAAAACCCACTTAAGGGACAGAAGCACCAAGCGCCTAAGCCTGTGCAATGGTTGCTGGCCCTAGAGAAAGAGACATAGAGAGAGATTTTCTCCCAGGTTGTTGCTAAAGTACAACCGCCACCTATTGGCGAAAACCTGCATCAAGGAAAGATAACCCTATTGGACTCATGTCCATCCCAACTGGGTCGGGCAATCGCTACAGCTGTATCAGTGCTACTATACAGTTACACCACTTTGACCCTAAGGAAAGAGACAAAGCTTGTTGGGAGCTACACAAGGATGCCGCACAGTCTCGAACAAATCTTGGAAGCAGCATCTCACAAGAAAACATCTGTACGGTCTCCTGACTCTTATTACACAAACCATCCAGTTGAGATGTATAAGACATGCTGGGCATAGTCGGAGAATTAAGGACGAACTCATTAGTGGCATTCTCACATGGACACCTACGTAGACCGACCAGAAAAAGAAAACTACATCAATCAGCTCTGTGCAGTTTCTGGATGCAGGGGTGGCGACTGATAGGGGTGGCTGTCGAGAAAGAATCATAGTAATCAGTGCTAGCAGGGTGACATGATGATTATGATGATGATGATGATGATGATGGTGATGGTGATGATGTTCGGTTTAGAAGAAAAATTACGAGAGGCGTACTTATTTATGGGCGATACTATTTTTTTAACAATATCTAACTGGAAGGAAGTCTGTTTTTTTCTTCTTTTTTACTTCTCTCTTTTTGATTAAATTAACAAAATTAACTAACTAATTATTAATTAACTAACAAAATTATTGCTTGATTTCTTGACATTTTAAATCTGTTTTATACTCCATTCCCATAAAACATTTCATTTTCTTTCTTTTTTTTCTAATTTCAAATTCTTCCTTCACGCTATTTCAAATTCTTCTTCACCGATTTTCGTCTCGTAATGAGCCCTCGTATGTGTCTAGTTCCAGGAGGTTCGTCTCCAGGGAACTGGACAATTTTCGTTCCCTCCTCGTGTAGCGTGTGGGCCCCCACAACGAAAAGAGACATTGTACCACTTAACATCAAAGTCGGATGATGTCAAAATGGCGGGCTCTTTTTTTTCTTCTCTTGAATCTTTCTGATGTTTCTTTCACTGTCTAGCATTTTGGCTTTTCTTCTCTTTTTTTCTGTCTCATTTTTCTGTGTGTGTGTGTGTGTGTGTGTGTGTGTGTGTGTGTTTACTGTCTGTTTCCATGTTTTTATTCTCGTCTTATTTCTCTATTTTTCCCTTTAACTTAATTCTAGGTATACCCAAATTGTCGAAAAATCCGTATTTTTTCAATAGAATTTGCCCCCAAAAAATATTTGAAAAAAAAAAAACAAACCAAAAATCAGGGAATTATCCAATTTTAATGGAATTTTCAGTGTTGATTTATCAATAAATGTCTTGGTAATTTATGAGGAAGTGCGTCCCGGTCTCCTGCCTCAGAAATTGCTACCCAGTGACTATTAAAATAACGTCCCCAGCTATGTCGTCTCGGCGATGTTAGTTGAAAGAAAACAACCAACTTAGGGCGTTAAATGTATTTTAGAGAGGGGGGCCTCTCTTTTTTTGTCGTAATTATTATTTATTTATCGTAATTTGTCATAATTCTTATTCATTTATAGAAATTTGTCGTAATTCTTGTTTATTTATCGTAATTAGTTGTAATTCTTGTTTATTTATTGTAATTTGTCGTAATTCTTGTTTAGATATGAAGATGGATATATAGTTTGGAATAGACTGAGATAGATAGATAGATAAACAAACAAAATAATATAGATAGATATGAACAAATGGAGACGACATAGCTGGGGACATTATTTTAATAGTCACCGGGTAGCAATTTCTGAGACAGGAGACTTTTATAATGAATTTGTTATTTCATTTCAAAACTTTCTGATTCTTTTTAGGTCACTTAACTTTCACCCCCCACCAACCTTGTTTTTTTGGGCACAAAATATCGGTGTGGTATATATGTGATTGATACTTTTTTCTGTATGAATAAAAAGACAAAAGACCGGTGTGAACCGTTAGAATCATAGAAAATAATACCAAAAGACTTGCTGATCGCCAACTAGACACCAAGGTAGAAATCTTCACGATGAACAAACTCAACGACGTCCAAAATCAATAAAAAGCCGAAGAGCCGCTGGCCTTCACGAAATACCCCCTGAAGTATGGAAGGCAAAGAAATTTTACTACATACTTCTTAGACTATGCAATGACTTGTATAAAAAAACGACAGAGAAATTGAGGGAAGACTGCATCCTACCATTTCATAAGAAAGGTGGCCTAGGAATCACTAAGAATTACAGGGGTATAACAATTACAGCCATAGCGGCTAAGGTTTAAAATAACCTTCTACCCAATTACATCCAACCTGAAGTAGAGACACTCCTTAGGAAAAACCAAAACGGGCCTCA
>CM042147.1:123923789-123956289 GCA_023376005.1 Doryteuthis pealeii | reverse complement strand
AGACTGGTTGCCTAACCAAAGTTAAAGCGCTCATTCTGCTCTACTATTTATCCAGGAGGGAGAATAGTTGTACATACCTTTCCCAACGGTATTAGCGCTGTGAACTGTAATCAGCCTCATCCAGGTTTTAAACTCGTCTCGTCCATTACCAACTAACGTGCTTCCAGACCCCAAAGAAAGAAAAACTTAACAGTTAAGTTTTTCTTTCTTTGAAAATTAAATATTGCTCTTTATATAATCTAATTTATTGATTATTATACATTGAGCTCTTTCTAGGGATTTATTAAAAAAAACCTCATATGAGTATACCTGTTTGCACCTACAAGAGCATACATTATTGTTATACAGTCAGATTTTGAAGATCCCAAATAGAATCCTCCCATACAACTAGTTATTTGGATTACCATGCATATATATATATATATATATATATATATATATATATATATGTGTGTGTGTGTGTGTGTGTGTGTGTGTGTGTGTGTGAAATAAAATGGAAATTAATCCGACAGTGTGAATATGATATATTAAAAAAACAAAGGATGTTTACAAATGCATGGGCTCATCAGGAGAGAATGTGCAAACCGTTTCGGGGCCTTCCTCTCTACGGTTTTAAAAAGCAACATCGGTCCTACCTCACTGATGTGAGGACCCTCGTGATATCTGCATCGACCGTACGTGGATCGGTCTTCAACAAAAATAAGACGGGAAGAAATGACCGTTAGCAAAACAGAACGCTGCTAAAAGTTGGAATTAATTTAAAAAAATGCGCTATCTGTATTAAAAATAAAATGAATTTTATTTAAAAATAAAATGAATTTTATTTTTAATTTTAGAGAGAGAGAGAGAGAGAGAGAGAGAGAGAGAGAGAGGGAGAGGGGGTCACGTGATGTCATGGTTACTGTCGTGGGAAATTGACACGACGAGCTGAGTTCAAAGCCTGGACGAGACCGTTTGCACTTCTCAGTGCGCTTATAACTTGGGAAAAGGTATGAAGCCAACTATTCTTGTTTCAGCTATGGGTAAATAGCGGACCGGGCACTTTAACCTTGGTCAGGTATCCAGTCTAGGAAAAGGGAAAGTCTGAATTTAAACCTGTTAAACTTCGCTCTCTAGGGTTGACTTAAATCAACTTTCGCTACCAGCATAAAGCAATGATCGACTGTTTAAGACTGGATCTCTCTGGTGATCGTAAAATGTATAAACAAACGTATGTATTTAATAGTTTAAACACCACTCCGTTACGACTACTGTCAAATGGCGGAAAGTTCAACGAATCTGGCGGACGAAAAGTCAGTCGGGTTTCGCTCTTGTGTAGAAGCGAGTTCGAGCTCAACTCGCCTAATAAGCTTCGTTGAACGACCAATTTATATCCATGAGATTATCAAACCTAGGCTAGTTTAAGAATCGCATAGACGGGAAACTGTCAGAACCAAACGCCGTTGACTTTGTGTCCATGCTACATGCTCTATCCCACAGTATTGAAGCACAGTATTTACTTATAAATATAGCAACTATATCAGCGATACTTAATATAATCCATTAGTATTATTTGCATTATTCGGACTATTGTCCTCATCTTCATTGTTATCTGTACAACGTTTCGGTCGATGGTGCCCTTCCGGACTTCTTCGAGTATTTCGGACTCGTGGCCTTCTGAGTTCGAAAGAAGCGACCCGAGTCAAGAACGTTCCCGGTCCGAGAAATTCCGATTCGACAAGAAGTACCTGAAGAAGGCCGGAGGGCATATCGGCCGAAACGTTGACAGATAACAATGAAGATGAGGACAAAATCAGAATTAATCTAATAATACTAATTATCAAAAATCATAATTATCTTAAAGAAATCATGAGAAATAATATAATCAATCAGTTTTATTGTCGAGGCACCTCTGAAAGTGTTATTTGATATGACGCGAGTGCACCGTTCGTACTTCTTTTTAATATCTCCATTTATTTCATATCAATTACCTTTGAGATGAATCTTCAGTTAAGGCGCTTTCGTCTGGTGTGTATGGAGTGCCGCACACTTGAGTCACTCCCTATACACTCTAGGTGTCTAGACAGTAGTCTAGAGTCTAGACGATATCATTTATTATATTATTCCTCAAGCTGTGCACACAGATTCATTTCAAATTTTAAATAATAAAATCTGAATATAAAAAAAGAAATAACCAAAGAGATTCAGTCTCGATGCTTTGTGATCGCGTCTCGTATAATATTATATATATAATATATAATTATATATATCATGACATCGGTTAAACAAGTGTGAACAATAGAGATAGAAAAATAAACATGAAACAGTCTGACAGTGACAGATCCGAACAAAGATATGCGAATAAGATAAAATAAAAATAAAAAGATAGTGATAGGTAGAATAGATAGATAAGATAGATAGATAGCATAGAATAGATAGATGTCGGTGGTAACATAATCAGAATTAGAAATAAATAGAAGATAGAAGATGATAGATAGATAGAAGAAGAATACAAACAGAATATTAAGCTAACAAGTTTCACTAATAAGGATAGCGCCTTCAGAATTAAATTGTTTGGTATCGTTCCGTCTACTAAAGACGATGGCCTAGTGTCCACTTTTATTTTATCACTTATTTATTTATTTTAGTACGATAGCTTGTTCGTTAACGGGAACAGTCTCCCTTTCCACTCCGGTGTCGTCATATTTATAGTGAGAACCGGTGCATGTTCTCCACTGTAGGAACGGCCGGGTACCAACAGTTGTAGATAAAATAAATAAATAAAGTGAATTAAAAAAAGTGGACACTAGCCATCGTCTTTAGTAGACGAACGTACAAAACAAATTTAATTTCTGAAGGCGCTATCCTTTATAGTGAAACTTGTTAGCTTAATATTCTGTGTGTATCTCCTTCTATCTATCTATGCTTATCTATCTATCTATCTATTTATTTCTATTCGCTTATGTTTACCACCGACATCTATATCTATCTATCATCTATCTATCTATCTATCTATCTATCTCTAATCACTATCTTTTATTTTTTTATCTTTTATCGATATCTTTGTTCGGATCTGTCACTGTTCAGATTGTTCATGTTTATTTTTTCTATCTCTATTGTTCACACTTGGTTTTAACGAATGTCATATATATATATATAATATATATATATATATATTATATATACGAGACGCGATCACAAAGCATCGCAGACTGAATCCTTTTGGGTATTTCTTTTATATTCAAATTTATTATTTAAAATTTGAAGAATCTGTAGTGCCACAGCTGAGGAAAATATTATAATAAATTTATATCGTCTAGACGTCTAGATAACTGTCTAGACACCTAGAGTGTATAGGGAGAGTGACTCAAGTGTTGCACTCCATACACACCAGACGAGCGCCTTAACTGAGATTTCATCTCAAGGGTAATTGCATAGAAAAATGGAGGATATTAAAAGAAGTACGACGGTGACAGCTTCGCCGTCTATCAAATAACACTTTTCAGAGGTGCCTCGACCAATAAAAAACTGATTGGATATTATTTCTCAGATTCTTTAGATAATGTATGATTTGATAATTAGTATTATTTAGATTATTTCTGATTATTGTCCTCATCTTCATTGTTATCTGTACAACTTTCGGCCGATATGCCCTCCGGCCTTCTTCAGGACTTCTTGTCGCCGACTCAGGAAACTTTCTCGGACTCGGAAACCTTCTTGAACTCGGGTACCTTCTTCGAACTCAAGAAGGCTCCCAGTCCGAAATACCTCGAAGAGTCCGGAGGGCACATCGACCGCGAAAACGTTGTACAGATAACAAGAAGATGAGGAACAATAGTCCGAATAAGCAAATAATAACTAATGTAATTATATTAGTTCGCTGATATAGTGTGCTATATTTATAAGTAAATACGTCAATACTGTGGATTAGAGGATGTACATGGAACAAAGTCACGGCGTTGAGTTTCTGACAGTTCCCGTCTTATGCGATTCTTAAACCTAGCTAGGTTTGATAATCTCATGGGCTTAAATTGTCAGTACAAACGAAGTTATTAGCGATGGAGCTCGAACTCGCTTAACTACAATGTCGCAGTCAGCACTTTAGCCAGACGCGACGGGACTCTCATCCTATTATATCTGGTAGGATTAGGCAACTGGATACTAAATGGTCAACTGATTATTATTATATTATTATTATTATTATTATATTATTATTATTATCCACTACTTTTGAGTTTTTCACATTAGCGTTAGCTGATGCGTTATTTCACTGGAGGCGAGGAACAACGTTTCCTCGGGTCTCCAGGACTTTCTGAGTATTCGTACGATTGCAGCAGTGCAGTAATCTGGATGGTCTCAATTTTTCCTTGATTTCCAGATCCTCAGTCTTTTTTCCAAGTTTATTGGACTGTTCCAAGTGCACCAACTACAATGTATCACTTTCACTCTCATATTACACAGTTTTTTCATCCTTACTCAAGGTTCCAGGTATTTATCCATCTTTCCATTTTCCTTCAGCTTTCACTCTGTGATCTGCTGGAACCGCAAAGCCCACCGTTGGCACGATCTCTCTCTTTTTTCTTTTTTTCTTTTGTGTTATTAATACTAGGTCTGTCTCCTGGCTGGGCATGGGGTGATCCATCTTCCATCCAAATCCCAGAGAATTTTATGCGTTTTCATTTTGAAGAACACATTCTGGTTTATGCATATACCATTTTTGTTGTATGGTCAACATTTATTTTTTTGAAACTCCCACATTATTATTAATATTATTATTATATTATTATTATTATTATTATTATTATTTAAATTAAGGTTTAGAATCAGCTTCATGCTATTTATTAGCGAGTGGGGCTCGAACTTCGCCTTTACTACAGCGGTCGCAGTGCAGTACTTTAGCCACTACTCCATGGGGACTCTCCCCCTATTATTCATGTTAGGGATTGCGGCAACCGACACTAAATGTCAACTGATTCTTCTTTTCTTCCTTCCTTTCTTCTTCCTTCCTTCATTCTTCTTCTTTTATTTATATACTTATTATTATTATAATTATTATTATTATTATATTATTGATTTAGAGATGAATGTTTAGAATCAGCTTCTCTGTTATTTTATTAGCGAGTGTCACTGTGAAGTGCGAAAAGGTCAAATTATAATCTGATGTTGGCAAACAAAAAGTTCCGACTAAATGGAGTCCAATCATTGAGGTGTTTTTCTTCGGGCCTATAAATCAATTGTCAACGAGTGTAATCCGATTATTGAGATCGCCGGATTGTGTACGCATTGTCCCCGCCAACGGACAAATAGACTAGTTGAAATAAAAGGGAGGGAACATACAGTGGATGGGACCGACTTCTCCCCCCCCCCCCCTTTTTATATTCTTTATCTCTCCTTTCGAAGGGAGAAAGGTCCGGGATTTGTTAGACAAAAGACGACGATTTCATTCGTATTAGTCGCCTTTGAAGAATAGTAGCAGCAAATATTTGCAGTTTTTCGAATCCACACTTTAGACTCGACATATCTATCGACTTTTTTTTCTTTTTCTCTCCTATCGGGCGTTTGAGCCAGTAATTTCAGTCAGTATTTATTCTCTATCATATCACGGGTGTTTTTCGTATATCTATCTATCTATCTAATCTATCTATCTATCACAGGCTGTTCACATCTATATCTATTATCTATTTCAGCCTGTTTCATATCGTCTATCATCACGTATCTACTCAGGCTGTTTACTATCTAATATTATCTATTTCAGACATGTTCATCTTTCTCCTCTCTCTCTCTCTCTCCTCTCCTCTCTCTCTCTCGGCCTTCCCCCTCTCTCTGTCTCTCTTTATCAAATCTCTCTATCTATCGTATCCCAGTATGTCCAATATCTATTTCATTATTAATCTTTCAAGTCAGATCATAATGTATTATCAAGCATCTAAGCTCAGTCATTTTATCTATCTATCTATCTATCTATCCAATATATATATATATATATATATATATCTATAATATATATATATATATATAGATATATATAAGTATGTATATAATCTATCTTATAGTTAGGAATATGTCTTTCGTATTTGTATATTGCTTCACTTTCTGAAAATGAAGGATATTACTACCTAGAGATTGAACTGGTCTAGTTATTTTAGAGGCTTACCTCTCCTACCCTTTCTCACTATTTATATATTAATTAGTGATATAATTATATATATATATATATATATATATATATATGAAAATATTTTATATCCTTTTACCTATACTCATATATATATATATATATATATATAATATAATATATATATATATATATATATTATATATATAGTCCTCCCAGGACCCCGTGTTTCGACCGTATAATATATATTATATATATATATATATATATATATATATAATTATGGGAGTAAATATGGAAAATAATCCGACAATATTGTTAAGAAAAATTTTGAAAGACGTGTTCCGAAAATAGAATGAGTTTATTTTATCGATGATATCAAACATTTCAGGTTTCTTTAAAAACCTTTAATCAGGATGTCTCTTTGGGGTGAAGAATTGATGGATGTTTTTATAGATGATAGAGATGAACATTTTTTAGTTATGTAACTGTATTTGATCAGCCGTTATATTTTTGAAAGGCAAGTCGCGACCACACACGCGGAGATTGTCATGACGCGTGACCGCAACTCGAGAAATGGCATTCAATGATTGTTTCAATGATGTCACAATATTAGCTCATATTCACAAACAAGACTACGACAGATTTTTGAAGCCAATGTGCAATTTCCCTTTTGCCCTCCCTAATAAATCGACATGGACTGTTTAATATATCACCATTTCTAGCTAAAATATGTGTTAAATAACTACAAAAGAACCAGGCTTCATTTAATTATTTAGTTATCTTCCCACTTTGTTCCTTTGTCTCTCATAAAAATCGTTCCATTAATTAATTTTTCTGGTCTTTTGTTGAATGCATTTCCGAGTTGCGTCACGGGTTAGGGTTAGGGTAGATTAGGTTAGGGTTAGGGGTTAGGGGTTAGTTTATAATTAAAAAGGAATCTAAAAATCGTCTGTTAAACAACCGGTATTGATGGTGTAAATGAAAAAACATTGTCCTTTCTTAATCGAGATCAAAAATGGGTGGCCAAATTATATTCAGAATCTTTCAGTTCTTTTCTTGAGAAAATAAATTCAATAATAATTGATGGAACATCAACAGACTTAAAAGAAAAGAAAAAAGGTCAGTCGAGGGGGGGAGCGAAAAAGGAGAGAAAAAAATGAAAAAAATCCTAAAAAACCATCTGCTTCAGAGAACAAAACTTTTAAACTGGTCATTACAATTCAAATTCTTTTAAAAATTGATGGAAAGAGAAACAGAAAATACTGATACAGTTAAAATGAAATCATGATATTTTATGAAACAATAGTAATCTTTTTTATTTCTTTACAACTTTCAATGTTACTCCCCCATCCCCATTAAAAGACCATTTATACATTAGTCAACCATTAGCTTATAGCTATTAGATTTTAAACTTCTAAAAACTTTCAAAAGACTGTTTTTTGTCTAACACATTTTGAACACTGCTGAAATTAAAAAATATCAAATTAGAAATTGATAATTGTATTATATTTTAGCAAGATATTACCAGTCCAAATAATAACTCATAACTCTTCGATCATAATCGACTCTGCTGGCATACGTCGAACTCTCTATTTGGAAAGACTGTTTGGATACTCTCGCACACCACTTTGTCACATTTGGCATTTTTTGGTCACACTCTTCTTATTCACACTTTGCCCAGAACTCTTTTCTTTACGGAGAGTCCATTTCGTTTTTGCTTCATGGACTGTCTTTTCGACCTTCAAAACCATGTTTAGCATTGAAACATTTGACTTAAAACATGTATCTCTGTACACATCCGGCAACTTCTGAAAATTCACAAGATTTGCACTTTTCATTTCACCTAGAATTTGATGCAAACTCTGTTCAAGCCTCTTTTGATTTGCCTCCATTTGAATCCTCAAAAACAAATATTAGTTATTAAGCAATTCCAAACAACGGGAAAAAAAAAAAATCTGGAAAGATTATTTTGATTTGCGCAAAATTATTCGCTTATTTATGATGACATAGCTTCTTTTCGCGCAATATTTTACTAAGCATAATTTTATTTCAAAGGAAAAAAAAAAAAAAGGGGAAAAAACAAAGGAAAGAGGAAATACTTCGTTGCTGCAAGACAAAAAAGCTGAGACAACCATAAGGAATGGATGATGGACTGATAAGCGCATGACAAACATATTTCAAACTGCTAAGGCGGCTGTCGACTGTGAGTATATAATGATGTCATATGACCAACAGTGTTTGCGCAAATTCTGCATGCGTGAAATTTTAACTATTTTTTCTTTAAAGTAGCGTAATATAAATTCCCCCATATCTTCTCTTCTCTCTCCCTCTCTCTCCCCCTCTCTCTCTCTGTCCTTCTCTCTCTCTCCTATATAATATATATATATATATATATATATATATATATATTACTATTAATGTTACTATAACATATATATAATATATATATATATATATATATATATACTATTATATATATATATTTAAAATGAACTTATACATCAATGTACTGAAATAGTAGATAGAATAGATTAGATAGTAGATAGATAGTTGAAATAGGACCCTGTTTCACATGTGCTTTTTAAATAAACTTTTTAAAAGAGAAAAGACATATTTAAAAGCTATTAATTCCCAATGAATCAACTCAAAGTCCTGTTGAGGTCTGAGGCTGGTATTACATTTAGAATAGAAAACTATACTATACACACACACACACACAAGCACACACCACAACACACACGCACACGCACACATATACACACAGAGGAGACATACACACTACACACACGCGCGCACATAGATATATAAAAATATACGATTTATAATATGTATGTATAGAATGTACTACTAAATCTGTGCTTTATGATATATAGTCAATTAAAAAAACACACAAACAATAATAATAATATATATATACATATATATATATATATATACCTATAAACACGCAACACACACACAGTCACACACACATATATATATATATATATCATTATATATATATATTATTATAAGTTGATTTTCATGTTTATTTTTACGAATAAACAGAACGAACTCAGTTAGCGTCAACTAAAGAACGCGAATACACACACACACACAGCACACACACCACACACACACCAGCACACACCATAATATTTAGTATTATATATATATTATATATATATATATGATACGTACATTTCTTAGTTGATCCTACTGAGTTTTCTGTTTATCTTGTAAAAATAAACATGAAAAATCATTTACTCTTTATTGAACACTCATTTGTTTCATACCATAATTTGCTCTGTGGTGTCCCATCATGGTGTTTGTTATTGTTAGCAAAGTTAGTCTCGCATATCATTATTAGTAAAGCGATTACTAGCGATTTCGATAAGGGGAATCCCCATGGCGTAGTGTCTAGCGTGGTGAACTACAACATCGTAGTATCACCCTCATCCGCCAGTCATGGCTTAAATGGTCCCGTTAATGTACTCTTACGAAGATTGGATGTGTCATTAGCAAGAAAACCAAAGTGGGTTTTATAATATGTATTAGTTGTTGGTATCTGACTGATGAAAAGTCGTTTGGGTTTCGATCCCGGCAGAGGTAGCCTGCTAAGTCTAGCCGTACTGAGGAGACGTGATAGCTTTGAAACAGGGTTGTTTACGATGACTTTGTATATGCTCCCCGCGTTTAGTAGGTGAGCACTCTTGGAGGGTATTTACCTGTATAAATGCCCTGCACCGCTGATAGGTGTGCTGATGGTCCGATGTTTATGGATTTGACTGATGAATAATTGGTCGGTTTACGATCTCGGCTGGTAGCCTGCCTAAGTATAGGCGTACTGAGGAGACGTGATACGTCACAACAGGACTGTCTGCGATTGACTAACTATATATATATATATATATATATATATATATTATATATAGTGTGTGTGTGTGTGTGTGTGTGTGTGTGTGTGTTTACCGACAATTCTTTCTTACTCTCCTTCTTTCTTACACTTCTATTCAACCTTGCCCCTCCCCCATACTTTCGCCCCCTCTCTCTCTTCTCTTTCTCTCTCTTATATTTTTTTCTCTTCTCTTTTTTCTCTTTGTTTGTTTGTTTGTTTGTTTGTTTGTTTTCTTTTCTTTTCTTTCTGTCTCTCTCTATCTTTTCTCTTTCTCTCTTTCTTCAATCTTCTGATGCTTCTTTTTTATTTACTTTTCCGTGTTTCTTTCTTTCTTTCTTTCCTTTTATTCTTTCTTTCTTTCTTTCTTTGAATTCTTTGAATTTTGAATTTTCTTAAATTTTTAAACAGATTTATTTGACCCATAGGTGGGACATTAACAGGTACTACAACTCCGGACCAGCAGAGTAATGGCAACAAAGTTACTTCCACAGGGTCCTGGAACTGTAGCCTCTTCACAGGCGGTTTGTTGGATTTTAAGGCATATCAAACTTGTTGGGTTATTATATACTGAAGACGTTTTGTTTAGTCATCTTTTTTTTTCTTCAATTTTTTAAATTTAAACTCAATTTTTGTAAAAAACATTCTTTTAAACTCATTTTTCTATTTAATCTATAGATGGGATCCTAACAGGTAATACCACACCGGGTCAGAGTGGACTGGACTAATGATAATGAAGGAATACTCCACATCACCAAGAACTCCAGAATTGGAACTTCACAATTAGATGCAGTTTAATGTCATACCCAGGAAATTATGATTCCCCAGTCACCTCCTTCTAGCACATCTATGATAAAAAGTATTGGGGTTTGCCATAAGAACAATAGGGTTGGGACAACCATATAGGCGCTGGGGCTTGGGATAACCACCCGATAGATCGCTAAGGCGGCCTCTCCAATCATCTGTCCAGCCTATGTCTAAGGACCAAAGTGGATGGAATGCTATTAACTGATTATCGATCATATAGAAATTTGATCTCATGTATAAGATAAAGCAAGAATTCTTTCAAGTCATAGTTGTATAAGTCGTATAATACGTTAGAAGCTCAATTAACCTTCCTTCGTGGTATATGCGTACATAAATGAATCCGACAAAGAAGTATATATATAACAAACATAGACTTTATTTTGAGAACACATGGAGAAAATAAATACATGACAAGTATACACGATACTCTATGACAAGGTACAGTAAGATATAAGGAACAGATACATAAATATAACAAAGGATGAGGACTAAATCCTACAGAAGTGATACAGAGTTAGATTGTAGAAATTAGTCACTTACTGATAGTTTGCTGGGGGAAAAAAAACCCACTAAGGGACAGAAGCACCAAGCGCCTAAGCCTGTGCTATGGTTGCTGGCCCTAGAGAAAGAGACATAGAGAGAGATTTTCTCCCAGGTTTGTTGCTAAAGTACAACCCCACCTATTGGCGAAAACCTGCATCAAGGAAAGATAACCCTATTGGACTCAGTCCATCCACTGGGTCGGGCAATCGTACAGCTGTATCAGTGCTACTATACAGTTACACCACTTTGACCCTAAGGAAAGAGACAAAGCTTGTTGGGAGCTACACAAGGATGCCGCCAGGTCTCGAACAAATCTTGGAAGCAGCATCTCACAAGAAAACATCTGTACGGTCTCCTGACTCTTATTACACAAACCATCCAGTTGAGATGTATAAGACAATGCTGGGCATAGTCGGAGAATTAAGGACGAGACTCATTAGTGGCATTCTCACATGGACACCTTACGTAGACCGACCAGAAAAAGAAAACTACATCAATCAGCTCTGTGCAGTTTTGCGATGCAGGGGTGGCGACTGATAGGGGTGGCTGTCGAAAGAAATCATAGTAATCAGTGCTAGCAGGGTGACATGATGATTATGATGATGATGATGATGATTGATGGTGATGGTGATGATGTTCGGTTTAGAAGAAAAAATTACGAGAGGCGTACTTTATTATGGCGATACTATTTTTTTAACAATATCTAACGGAAGGAAGTCTGTTTTTCTTCTTTTTTACTTCTCTCTTTTGAATTAAATTAACAAAATTACTAACTAATTATTAATTAACTAACAAAATTATTGCTTGATTCTTGACATTTTAAATCTGTTTTTATACTCCATTCCCATAAAACATTTCATTTCTTTCTTTTTTTCTAATTTCAATTCTTCTTCACGCTATTTCAAATTCTTCTTCACCGATTTTTCGTCTCGTAATGTAGCCCTCGTATGTGTCTAGTCGCAGGAGGTTCGTCCCTCCAGGGAACTGGACAATTTTCGTTCCCCCTCGTTGTTCGCGTGGGGCCCCCACAACGAAAAGAGACATTGTACCACTTAACATCCAAAGTCGGATGATGTCAAAATGGCGGCTCTTTTTTTTCTTCTCATTGAATCTTTCTGATGTTCTTCACTGTCTAGCATTTTGGCTTTTCTTTCTCTTTTTTTCTTGTCTCATTTTCTGTGTGTGGTGTGTGTGTGTGTGTGTGTGTGTGTGTTTACTGTCTGTTTCCATGTTTTTATCTCTCGTCTTTTTCGTATTGTCCCTTTAACTTAATTCTAGGTATACCCAAATTGTCGAAAAATCCGTATTTTTTCAATAGAATTTGCCCCCAAAAATATTTGAAAAAAAAAAAACAAACCAAAAATCAGGGAATATCCAATTTTATGGAATTTTCAGTGTTGATTTATCAATAATCTGTCTTGTAATTATGAGGAAGTGCGTCCCGGTCTCCTGCTCAGAAATTGCTACCAGTACAGTGCCTAATAATGACCGTCCCCAGCTATGTCGTCCGGCAATGTATGTGAAAAAAAACAACCAACTTAGCGGTTAAATGTATTTTAGAGAGGGGGGCCTCTCTTTTTTTGTCGTAATTATTATTATTTATCGTAATTTGTTCATAATTCTTATTCATTATAGAAATTTGTCGTAATTCTTGTTTTTTATGCATTTAGTTGTCTTCATGTTTATTTATTGTAATTTGTCGTATTTCTTGTTTAGATATGAAGATGGATATATAGTTTGGAATAGACTGAGATAGATAGATAGATAAACAAACAAAATATATAGATAGATATGAACAAATGGAGACGACATAGCTGGGGACATATTTTAATAGTCACGGGTAGCAATTTCTGAGACAGGAGACTTTTATAATGAATTTGTTATTTCATTTCAAAACTTTCTGATTCTTTTAAGGTCACTTAACTTTCACCCCCCACCAACCTTGTTTTTTTTGGGCACAAAATATCGGTGTGGTATATTATGTGATTGATACTTTTTCTGTATGAATAAAAAGACAAAAGCCGGTGTGAACCGTTAAATCATAGAAAATAATCCAAAAAAGACTTGCTGATCGCCAACTAGACACCAGGTAGAAATCTTCACGATGAACAAACTCAACGACGTCCAAAATCAATAAAAAGCCGAAAGAGCGCTGGCCTTCACGAAATACCCCTGAAGTATGGAAGGCCAAGAAATTTTACTACATACTTCTTAGACTATGCAATGACTTGTATAAAAAACGACAGAGAAATTGAGGGAAGACTGCATCCTACATTTCATAAGAAAGGTGGCCTAGGAATCACTAAGAATACAGGGGTATAACAATTACAGCCATAGCGGCTAAGGTTTAAAATAACCTTCTACCAATTACATCCAACCTGAAGTAGAGACACTCCTTAGGAAAAACCAAAACGGGCCTCAGAGAAATCAACCAACTCCAAAGATAAAAAAATCCTTTGAGTGTTTGAGCAAATTTATTGAGTCAAAATTGCAGTTTATAGATTTCTCCAGGCTTTTACCTCCATGAATACGTTATATAATTCATGGATTGTCAATGAATTACGCACGTACTGTAGTTAGAATATTTTTTAATCGACAGTTCGTTAGATTTAAAAAAATATCGGAGATTCAGTGGAAAGTTACCATTGCCGATGATTGACAATTGGTGACATTCGCTTGACCCCGGAAGCACGCGATTAGACGCGTGAGCAGTTCAGTTTGAGATGCGAGACAGATTTCGTTCGAGAGCGGACGTTGCCGTCGACTCCCGAGAGGTCGCATCTCACCGGTGCGGTTGAGTTGGGCTGGGGTGTGTGAAATGAAAGACTTAAAAGAAAAACTAGCAAGTCTTGTTGATTCAGTTAAACAAGAAATGACCATCCCGAAAAAGAAAGAAGAAACATACCCACAGAATCAGCCCTGAAGAATATGGCAGCTGAGTTAACAGGAGTGCTCATCTCATCTCTTATACTCCGTCTCTATCTCTTTCTCTATCTCTGTCTCTTTCTGTCTGTCTGTCTGCTGTGTCTGTTCTGTCTGTCTGTCTGTCTGTCTCTCTGTTTCTCTTTCTCTGTCTTTCTCTCTTCTCTCTCTTCTCTCTCTCTGTCTTACTCTCTTCTCTTTTTTCTCTCTCTCTTCTTCTGCCTTCTGTCTGTCTGTCTGTCTCTCTGTCTTTTCACTTGTTTATCTTTCTCTCTCTCTCTCTCTCTTCCTCTCTCTCTCTCTTCTCTCTTTCTCTCTTTCTCTCTCTCTTTCTCTCTCTCTTTTCTCTCTCTCTCTTGCCTGCCTGTCTGTCTCTCTTTCTCTCTGTGTCTCTCTCTGTGTCTCTCTCTCTCTGTTTATCTTCTCTCTCTCTCTCTTCTCTCTCTCTCTTTCTCTGTCTTTCTCTCTTTTCTCTCTCTTTCTTCTCTCTCTGCCTGTCTGTCTGTCTGTCTGTTCTGTCTCTCTCCCCTCTCTCTCTTCTGTCTCTCTGTCTCTCTCTGTCTCTCTCTGTCTCTCTTTCTCTCTCTGTCTCTCTTTCTCTGTCTCTCTTTCTCTCTTTCTCTCTCTGTATGTCTGTCTCTCTCTCGCTTCCTCTCTCTCTCTCTCTCTCTCTGTCTGTCTGTCTGTCTGTCTCTCTCCTCTTTCTCGCATATTTAAACAGAGTTGTGAGTTATATAACAAATAGAGAAACGATTCGAGTTAATACTACTAGCATATGGTATCCCAAAACAGCTGTTACCGCTATAATAATGATGCACATAACTAAAAGATGTTCATCTCCTATTCATCTATAAAAACATCATCAATTCTCACCCCAAGATACATGCCTGATAAAGGTTTAAATAAACCGAAATGTTTTTGACATCGATAAATAAACTCATTCTATTTTCGAACAACCTTCTTTCAAATTTTCTTAATATTGCGGATTTATTTCCATATCACTTCCCATATATATATTATATAATATATATATATATATATAATATATATAATACGTCGAAACACGGCTTGGATGACTTATATCTAATATATATATAATTATATATATATTATATATATGTATATATATATAATATATGAGTATAGGTAAAAGGATTATAAAATTATTTCATATATATATATTAATTAATATATATATATATATATATATATATATAGTAAATATAGTGAGAAAGGGTAAAAGGAAGCCTCTAAATAAACTAGACCAGTCACATCTCTAGGTAGTAATATCCATTTTCAGAAATAAGTCAATATACAAATACGAACATATCTACTATAGATAATTATAACATACTTATAATATATATATATATATATATATATATATATATATAATTATACTATTATATATATTGATAGATAGATCAATAGATAGATAAAAACTGACACTAGATAGCTTATAATACATTATGCATCTGACTGAAATAGATAATAAATGAATAGATATGGCATACTGAGATAGATAGATAGAGAGATTGATAAGAGAACATGAGAGAGGGGGAGGCCGCAGAGAGAGAGAGAGCAGAGAGAGAGAAGAGAAGATGAGAAAGAGAACAGTCATGAAATAGATAAATTATAGATAGTAAACACCTGAGATAGCATAGATACATACATAGACAGATATGAACAGGCCTTGAAATAGATAATTAGATAACATACGATGTGAACGGCCTGATGAGAGATAAGGATAATTAGATAATAGATAGATACGAGAAAACACCCGTAGCAATATAAGATAAAACTGACTTGAAATTAACTGGCCAACGCCGATAGGGAAGAAAAGAAAAAAAGTCGATAATATGTCGATCTAAATTGGATTCGAAAAACTGCAAATATTGCTGCTACATTCTTTCAGGCGACTAATACCGAATGAAATCGTCGATTCTGTTGTCTACAATCGACCTTCTCCCCCGAAGCGAGAGATAAAAAAATAATAAATAAGGGCGGGGGGGAGAATGTCGGTCATCCACTGTATGTTCCCTCACTTTATTTCACTAGTCTATTGCCGTGGCGGAAGAGCGTAAACAATCCGCGATCTCAATAAACGATTACACTCAGTTTGACAAATTGATTTATAGGCCCGAAGAAACGACCTCAATATTGGATACCATTTAGTTCGAACTTTGTTTGCCAAACATCAGATTATAAATTGACCCTTTTCGCCACTTCACCAGTGACACTCGCTAATAAAATAACAGAAGCTGATTCTAAACATTCATCTAAATAATAATTAATAATAATAATAATAATATTAATAATAATAATAATTAATAATAAAGAAGAAGAAGAAGAAGAAGAAGAGAAGCAGGAGGAAGAAAAGAACAGTTGACCATTTAGTTCGTTGCCAATCCTAAACACTGATAAAATAGGAGATCCCCATGCTTGGTGCTAAAGTACTGCCCACTGCGACGCGTGTAGTAACGAGTTCACCCCACCGCTACATAAAATAGCATGAAGCTGATTCTAAACTTAATTAAATAATAATAATAATAATAATTATAACTAATAATAATAATCAATAATATAATTTAAATAATTTTTATTTATGGGATTATGCAAAAAATAAAATGTGACCATACAAACAAATGTATATGCATAAACCAAATGTGTTCTTCAAAATGAAACGCATAAAATTCTCTGGACTATGAGATTGAAGATGGATCACCCATCCCACCAGGAGACCAGACCTTAGTATTAATTAACAAAAAGAAAAAAAGAAAAAAGAGAGATCGTGCCAACTGGTGGCTTTCGGTTCCAAGATCACAGAGTGAAGCGGAGAAAATGGAAAGATGATAAATACCTGACCTTTGCCAGAGGATGAAAAAAACTGGTTAATATGAGAGTGAATGATACCAATTGTAGTTGGTGCACTGGAAACAGTCCCAATAAACTTGGAAAAAAGACTGGAGGATCTGGAATCAGAGGAAAATGAGACCATCCAGATTACTGCACCTGCTGCAATCGCTTAACATACTCAGAAGATCCTGGAGACCGAGAAACGTTGTTCCTCACCTCCAGTGAAATCATTCACTACGCTAATGTGAAAACTCAAAGTAGTGATAATAATAATAATAATAATAATAATAATAGATAATTAATAATAATAAAATCAGTTGACCATTTAGTATCCAGTTGCCTATCCTAACACAGATAATAGGATGAGAGTCCCCGTCGCGTCGTGTGCTAAAGTCTGACTGCGACATGTGAGTAAGCATTTCGAGCATCCACTCGCTAAAAACTTGTTTGTAACTGACAAATTAATAGCCATGAGAGTTATCAAACCTAGCTAGGTTTAAGAATGCATCAGACGGGAAACTGTCAGAAAACAAAAACGCTGGTTGACTGTGTCCTGCTACATGCTCTATCCACGTATATGAGCAGTATTTACTATAAATAGAGCACACTATATCAGCGTACTAATAATAATCCCTTTATTATTATTTGCATATATTTCGACTATTGTCCTCCATCTTCATTGTTGTCTTGACAAGTTTCGGTTCGATGTATGCCCTCCGGACTTCTTCGAGTATTTCGGACTCGGAGCCTTCTTGAGTTCGATAAGAAGGTACCCGAGTTCAAAGAAGGGTCCCGATCCGAGAAGTTTCCCAGTCGACAAGAAGTACCTGAAGAAGGCACGAGGCATATCGGCCGAAAACGTTGTACAATAAATGAAGATGAGGACAATGAATCGAATAATCTAAATAATACTAATTATCAAAAATCATAATTATTAAAGAAAATCTGAGAAATAATATAATCCCAATCAGTTTATTATTGGTCGAGGCACTCTGAAAGTTTATTTGATATGACGCGAAGCTGCACCGTCGGTACTCTTTTTAATAATCCTCCATTTTTTCAATCAATACCCTTTGAGATGAATCTTCAGTTAAGGACGCTTCGTCTTATGTGTGTATGAGTGCAACACTTGAAGTCACTCTCCTATTACACTCTAGGTGTCATAGACAGTAGTCTAGGACGTTAGACGATATCAATTTTTATATAATTTTCCTCAGCTGTGCCAACAGATTCATTCAATTGTAAATAATAAAATTGAATATAAAAAAAGATAATACCCAAAGAGATTCAGTCTCGATGCTTTGTGATCGCGTCTGCGGTTATATATAATATATATATATATATATATATATAATGACATCGTGTAAACCAATGTAACATAGAGATAGAAAAATAAACATGAACAGTCTGCAGCTTGACAGATCCGAACAAAGATATCCGATAAGATAAATAAAAATAAAAAGATACGTTGATAGAGATAGATAGATAGCATAGATAGAGTAGATAGATAGATAGATAGATGTCGGTTGGTAACAGTAAGCAGAATTAGAAATAAATAGATGATAGATAGATAGATAGATATGCATAGAAGGATGTATACAACACAGAATATTATAACTAACAAGTTTCACTATAAGGATAGCGCCTCAGAAATTAAATTGTTGGTATCGTTCCGTCTATTAAAACGATGGCCTAGTGCCACTTCTTATTATGTCACTTATTTATTTATTTTAGCACAATGTCTGACCGGGCGTTCCGTACAGTGAGACATGCACCGGTTCTCACTATAATAGTGAGGACAACCGAGTGGAAGGGAGGACTTGTTCCCCGTTAACGACAAAGCTAGTCGTACATGTACCATAATTGTAAATACACTTGTCGTATATTGTACCCATCTTCGACTTGACTTCTACTTTTTTACTGTTGGGACTAACATCACAACACAACTGCGTGATTGGGTTGAACAGACAAATTTTGAATGGCGTCTCTGGTTCAGTGACTGCAAACAAAGAGAATCTTGCGGAGTTTGCTGTTGTCTCTCCTCCTTCTGGTTCTCTTTCTGTGGCGCTTCTTTCCTCTCTTTTCACCCCTTTCTTCCTTGTTTGACGAGGAGGCAACCAGCTCACACGGTCTCTGCACAAGCCTCCCGTGTGTTGTTGATTGCGATGTTTCATGTTTCTTCTTGGCAGACATCTTTAATAGCGCAGGGCGTGGTCTCCCTACCGTCGGGTTCCTTCTACTTAATTCGCCAGAAACATTAAATTCATTGGCAATTATAGGTTATTATAGACTTCATTATTGCGAAATAGATTTCAATTTCTAAATCTGTTTCGTTCAATAAGCAAAGGGTCTATCGTCACGTTTGAGGTCTTTTTACCATTCTTCGAACCAAAGACGTAGAGATCATTTTTCTAAAATTCTCATTCTTAAAAATTTTGATGCACCATAGACTCACTAGATAACTACATCTTCATCTTATAGAAAATATTTTCTTTATTAAGACTCGAAGAAAACCGAGAGATGATAATTCATATTACCTTATTTTTAGGATCTTCGAACTGTTGTTTCCTCGTCTTTAAACAGTCCGAAAAATACACAAATTTTGGCAATGTGCCCTCTGGCATCTTCAGTGTCATTCTGTAGATGTACATATACATACAAATTATCAAGCCTCATCTCAAAAATTCAGACAAATCGAAATAACGTGTTAACTTTTCAATGTTTTTTTTTTCGTAATAAAGAATGTACATAGTAGTATTAGATTTTTTGTCTGTTATCCTCACATTATTTTATATATTATTACAACATCCTCCGCACGAGACAGGATACGACACATTGGTCAATTTCTAAGCGAGTTCAACAGTGTTGAATCAGAGTTCCTTCTCCTAGACTGGTTACCTACCCATGTTAAAAACCCAGTCTTGCCTGCTATTTACTCATAGCTGGAAGGAGAGTATGAATCATACCTTTTCCCAAGGTATAGCGTAAGGAAATGCAATACAACAATCCAGGATTTAACGCGGAGACGATCCATTTCCCATGACTTTAACCATTACACCACGCGCTTCCTACACCACATTTATTGTTATATACACAACTTTTCGATCAATGTGCCTTCCGACCATCTTCAGGCTGTTTCTTGTCGAACTCGGGCAACTTATCGGCGAAATCGGGAATCCTCTTGTCTAGTTGGGGCCTTCGTGTCGTAATCGAGTCTTCACGGAGCTTCGAACCAAACCCTTCATTTAATTCCGTGCGAAAGATTGTTCTCATTCCGTTAAACATTACCGGGTACAAGTGTTTCAGCTATGTACGTATTCCAATGTTATTTACGTAGTCTGTAGTCAAAACTATTCGAAATTATTCCCAGGTTTGGTAATTGCTATGGCTCGGATAGACAGGGGACACCCAAGGAAGGTCAGAGGATACAGTGATCGAAAAGTTGTGTTTTATATACCACAATAAAGATGAGACAACAGTCCGAAAAATCAAAATTATACATATCAAGCCTCATCTTCAAAAATTCACACAAATAAAAATAGAGATTGCTTTCTTTCTTTCTTCTTTTTTTCTTTTCAGAAAACACTGATGCCGATCTTTGCGTATAGTAAAATTTCGCGGGGTGGCCTAAAGTCGGTATCATCCAGACAGCGAAGGAGTATATCCCATTTTCACTAACGCTAGACAAGAAATTGTTTTTGCTTCAGAGTGGCGCGCCACCCTACCATCAGCTCCTTTATCGCTCAGATCCCAGTCTACTGAGTTGGCGAGGGCCGGTATCGAACCAGGAATTTAATTGTTCCTAGTCCGCACTCTACGGCTGAGCTAAAACCGGCTCTTGTCTTTGCGTATACGCGACTCCAACCAGATGTTTGAACCCATCGACCCAGCGTCGGAGCCAAATGACAAAAAACATATACAACAATAAATAGATTATCTTCATCTGATTTCTTTTTGAAACCTTAAAAAGTTTTGCGGTACGGTTTTATGCTTTGAACGCAATACCCCACTTGTAATTTTAATTTTTTTTTTTATTATTCTAATCCTTTAGAGCAGAATTCAATCTCTTGATGACTTTTTTCCTTTCTTTATGCCTTGGCCATTGTGCTGGAGTTATAAGCTCCTTCAGTGCATTCATCTTCGGAGATTTCGCTGGATATTACAACAAACAAAAAAATGAGGAAGGTGCCGATTTCAGTTCTCAATGTGCGATTTCATTCTCAGGTTAAAATAGTTGTCACCGTAAGTATTCCTTTGATTTACAAGTATGCAAACGAACTTGTAAAGGACGTTTGTTTGCTTGGAAATGGGATTCTGATATTTTGATTGTTGATTTAAAAGTAGGGCAGACTGGGATCTTTAACCTTGGCTAGGTAACCAGTCATGGGGAAGGTAAACTTCAAATCCTGTACGAGGTTTTGTATTTACATAGCCGCAATATCCCTGGGAAAGGTAGCATCATAATTACTCTCCCCAACTATGGGTAACTAGTAGGCATAGATCGACTCTTTAACTTGTTATGTAACCAGTTACGTATTCACTATGTATGTCAAATAGAGGCAGACGTGCCTTTAACTGTGGCTAGCACCAGTCAATGAGAGGAAAAAACTCCTTGAGTTTTCAAATCCTGGACGAGCTGCTTAGTCATTGTTAACATAGCGCAAATATCCCTTGGCGAAAGTAGCATCCTATACTCTTCCGCTCCAAGTAGGTAATAGTAGGATCAAGACGGGCTTTTAACCTTGGTTAGGTAACTATTTACGGTTACTGTCAACCCCTGTGTTATTTTATGCGAAAAAAAAGGTTTCTTTTATTCATCATGTTTGGAATTCAAAATTTAAAAAGTAATCCATTCATTTTTTAAACACTATTTTAAAAAAAAAAATCTATTAGTTTATAGATGGAATCCTAACGGCGTTTATTGCTGTTTTAACGCATATCAACCCTTTCGGGTTATTAATGCCGCTGTGAATCAAGTCATTTTATATCACCGTTGCGTACATTACATGCATTGTATAAAACTCCACAATCAGATCCCCACTATACCGCACAGATTCAAGCTATCTACTAATGCAGCTGAGTAAAACTTGGCGAGCCGGTATCGAACCCGAAACTTTCGTTCCAAGTCGAGTGGATAGCATAAAATATACAGGAAATGTCTATTTTTTATTATTTTTTAATTATTTAATAGCTTAGTGGATATTGGTGGTGAGGTTCGTTAATTGTATTTATCTAATGTTTTGGGTTAATTCATTTCTCTTTTTTTTTGACGAATTTCCGATGAAAAACCTAAATGTAAAAGAGCACTTTCTCACCTCGGTTCATTTGACCTCTGACACAGAATCGACTTCTCTAAGTCACAATCGAAACTCTCTCTCTCTCTCTCTCTCTTCTCTCTCTCTCTCTCTCTCTCTATCTCTCTCTCTCTCTCATTCAATTAGTATTATATACTTATGTATGGCTTTTTATTCACATTTTATCTGTTGACTCGACTGTTTAGTTGTTATTATTTTCTGTACTGATTCACCGTACAGATACTTGTATGGTTGATTTTAAACATGTCAAATAAGGGAGGGTTTTTTGAAGGAATTGTTTTTCACACACACACACACACACACACACACACACACACACACAAACAACAAGCGCGACCACGCACCACACACACAATATATATATATATATATGTGTCTGTGTAAGTTGAAAAATGGAAAAGAATCCGACAATATGCTGAAAGAGAAATAAATAAAGGAAAGAAAATGTTGAATGGATAAAACTAATTCAATGAATTACCAACACGTGTTTCGCAGAGTTTGTTCCTGTACACGTTGTATTCTATTTATTATTATTTTAATATGAAATAAATAATAATAAAAGAAGATTACACAAATATTTACGTATACAAAGAAAAACAACCTTCTTCGGGTAAATGTTTGATATTTGAAGAAAACGTAAAAAAAACAGAAAATTTTGAAGTGCTTGAAAAAAGAACTTTTTTGAAAATTTTATATATATATTTTATGAGTATAGATAAAAGGATATGAAACAACACAATATACCTGTTAAAGTGAAAAGATTTTATATCATATTCATAGCTAATATTGAATAATATTTCGATTTATAAAAATCATCTTCTGAGCTTATCAATAGGAGACGAAAAAAAAATTTTTTTTCGTCTCCGCTATTGATAAGTCTGGAGTATAAACAAGCTCGAAGATGATTTTATAAATCAAAATATTGTCAATATTAGCTATGAATATGATATAAAATATTTTCACTTTAACAGCATTGTGTGTTTTCAATCCTTTTATCTATACTCATACTGTCGGATTCATTTCCTTTCTCTTAACTTATATATATATTTATATCGTACTGTCCATGAATAGGTACACTCCTAATCATTTTTGGAAGTCCCCATAATATAGTGACTAGCGTGTTGGATTGTAATATCGTAGTAAGTGAGTTCGAACTCCAGTCGCGTTAACATATTCAGTTTTTGAACAATAGCATCGGGAAGGGTTCGAACCCTTCATCCATATAAGTATGGTTAAATAATACCACTGCTGTTCTTCTACGAGGATTGCTATATCATTAAGAAACCTACGAAAGTCGAATAACTCGTATGGGGTTAAGTTTTTTTTTGTTCTATATTTGTGTTTTGATAAAAAGGATTTTTGATTAAAAAAAAAAGCATCGAAAATGTTGATAAAAATTCGCAGCAATTAACACTGACTTTTCCAGACTGCAATCTAGACGTCTAGACATTATCACTTTATCAAATATGTTGCTTGCATGTGTGTGTGTGTGTGTGTGTGTGTGTGTGTGTATGTGTGTGTACTTGTGTTCTTAGGAAATTATGTCTATAGAGATAGTGAACCATGCACAATCCGATACACATACATGTATGCACATATATATGGCTTAAAGCCATATAAAAAATAAACACATGTGTTTGTTTACTTACCCTCATACTGTCGTGTAGAAAGTCAATAAAAGTGGAATATAAATAAGTTTCAAAACAAGCGAAGAAAGTGTGTGACTCGAAACCTCGACTGCAAGCTGACAGGCGAAGTCTCTAACCGTTACACTAGCGGTCATCCACATTCTTCGCTTGTTTTGAAACTTATTTATATTCCACTTTTATTGACTTTCTACACGACAGTATGAGGTAAGTAAACAAACACATGTGTTTATTTTTATATGGCTTTAAGCCATATATATCGCATACGTGTATGTGTCGGATTGTGCATGGATTCACTATCTCTATCAGACATAATTTCATAAGAGCACAAGTACACACACACACACACATACACACACACACACACAACACACACACACACACACACACATGCAAGCAACATATTTGATAAAGTGATAATGTCTAGACGTCTAGATTACAGTCTGGAAAAGTCAGTGTTAATTGCTGGCGAATTTTATCAACATTTTCGATGCTTTTTTTTTTAATCAAAAATCCTTTTTATCAAAACACAAAATATAGAACAAAAAAAAACTTAACCCCATACGAGTTATTCGACTTTCGTAGGTTTCTTAATGATATAGCAATCCTCGTAGAAGAACAGCAGTGGTATTATTTAACCCATACTTATATGGATGAAGGGTTCGAACCCTTCCCGATGCTATTGGTCGAAAACTGAATATGTTAACGCGACTGGAGTTCGAACTCACTTACTACGATATTACAATCCAACACGCTAGTCACTATATTATGGGACTTCCAAAAATGATTAGGAGTGTACCTATTCATGGACAGTACGATATAAATATATATATAAGTTAAGAGAAAGGAAATGAATCCGACAGTATGAGTATAGATAAAAGGATATGAAAAACACACAATGCTGTTAAAGTGAAAATATTTTATATCATATTCATAGCTAATATTGGACAATATTCGATTTATAAAATTCATCTTCGGAGCTTGTTTATACTCCAGACTTATCAATAGCGGAGACGAAAAAAAAAAATTTTTTTTTCGTCTCCACTATTGATAAGCTCAGAAGATGATTTTTATAAATCGAAATATTGTTCAATATTAGCTATGAATATGATATAAAATCTTTTCACTTTAACAGCATATTGTGTTGTTTCCATATCCTTTTATCTATACTCATAAATATATATATATAAAAATTTCAAAAAAGTTCTTTTTTCAAGCACTTCAAAATTTTCTGTTTTTTTATCGTTTGAACTTCAAATATCAAACATTTAACCTTGAAGAAGGTCGTTTTTCTTTGTATACTTAGATATTTTGTATTTTTTTGTTATTATCATTTAATTTAATATTTAAGATAATAATAAAGAGGACACAATGTGTACATGAACAAACTCCTGGTCGAAACACGTGTTGGTAATTCATTGAATTAATTTTATCCATTCAACATTTTCTTTCCTTTATTTATGTTATATTTTCAACATATTGTCGGATTCATTTCCATTTTTCAACTTACACACATATATATTATATATTGTGTGTGTGCGTGGTCGCGCTTGTTTGTTTTGTGTGTGGTGTGTGTGTGTGTGTGTGTGTGTGTGTGTGTGAAAAAACAATTCCTTCGAAACAACCCTCCCCTTATTTGACATGTTAAAATCAACCATACAAGTATCTGTACGGTGAATCAGTACAGAAAATAATAACAACTAAACAGACGAGTCAACAGATAAAATGTGAATAAAAAAGCCATACATAAGTATTATAATACATAATTGATGAGAGAGAGAGAGAAGAGAGAAGAAGAGAGAGAGAGAGAGAGGAGAGAGAGAGAGAGAGAGAGTTTCGATTGTGACTTAGAGAAGTCGATTCTGTGTCAGAGGTCAAATCGAGGGTGAGAAAGTTTATTTTTCATCGGAAAGTGAACCCGAGGTAAGACGAAGAAACTTTACGCACCACCAATTAACATCTTAAGAAAATAAATGAAGTAAATGAATTGATAAAAAAATTAGACGTAGAGTGAAGCTTCACCCCATACTCCCACCGAGCGGGGGTAAAATACAAACAGTTTTCCCATGACTGTCAAGTTTTCCAACTTTTAAATCAACAGTCAAAATATTAGAATCCATTTCCAAGCAAAACAAACGTCCTTTACAAGTTCGTTTGCATACTTGTAAAATCAGGAATACTTACGTGACAACTATTTTACCTGAGAACTGAAATCGCACCTGAGAACTGAAATCGCACCTTCCTCATTTTTTTTTTTGTAATATCCAGCGAAATCTCCGAAGATGAATGCACCTGAAGGAGCTATATAACTCCAGCACAATGGCCAAGGCATAAAGAAAGAAAAAGTCATGAAGAAATTGAATTCTGCTCTAAAGGATTAGAACAATAAAAAAAAAAGAAATAAATTACAAGGGGGTACTTGCGTTCAAAGCATAAAAACGTACCCCAAAACTTTTTAAGTTTCAAAAAGAAATCAGATGAAGATAATCTATTTATTGTTATATATGTTTTTTGTCATTTGGCTCGACGCTGGGTCGATGGGTTCAGAACATCTGGTTGGTGTCGCGCATACGCAAAGACAAGAGCCGGTTTAGCTCAGCCGGTAGAGTGTCGGACTAGGAGCAATAAAGTTGCCTGGTTCGGTACCGGTCCTCGCCAACTCGTATGAGTAGCACAGGGATCTGAGCGATAAAGAAGCTGATGGTAGGTGTGGCGCTCCACCTCAGAAGCAAAAAACAATTTCCTTGGTCTAGCGTTAGTGAAAAGGGATATACTTCTTCGCTGTCTGGATGATACCGACTTTAGGCCACCCCGACGACTTTACTATACGCAAAAGATAGTTGAGCATTAGTGTTTTCTGAAAAAAAAAAAAAAGAAGAAAGAAAGAAAGACAATCTCTATTTTTATTTGTGTGAATTTTTGAGATGAGGCTTGATATGTATAATTTTGATTTTTCGGACTGTTGTCCTCATCTTTATTCGATCACAGTATCCTCTGACCTTCCTTGGGTGTCCCCTGTCTATCCGAGCATAGCAATTACCAAACCTGGGAAATAATTTCGAATAGTTTGACTACAGACGAAAATAACATTGAATACGTAACATAGCTGAACACTTGTACCCGGTAATGTTTAACAGAATGAGAACAATCTTTCGCAACAGATTAAATGAAGGGTTCGGTTCGAAGCTCCGTGAAGACTCCCGATTACGACATGAAGACCCCCCGACTTAGACAAGAGGATTCCCGATTTCGCCGATAACGTTTCCGAGTTCGACAAGAAACACCTGAAGATGGTCGGAAGGCACATTGATCGAAAAGTTGTGTATATAACAATAAATGTGGTGTAGGAAGCGCGTGGTGTAATGGTTAAAGTCATGGGAAATGGACTCGTCACCCCGAGTTCAAATCCTGGATGTGGTAATTGCATTTCACTTAGCGCTAATACCCTTGGGAAAGGTATGAATCATACTCTCCTTCCAGCTATGGGTAAATAGCAGGGCAGACTGGGTTCTTTAACCATGGCTAGGTAACCAGTCTAGGGGGAGGAAAACTCTGAATTCAAACCTTTTGAACTCCGCTCAAGAAATTGACCTTGTGTCACATCCTGCTCGTGCGGAGGAGTTGGTAAATATATATATAACAATAAATGTGAGAACAACAGCCAAAAAAAATCTAAATACTACATGTACATTCTTTATTACGAAAAAAAAATATTGAACAAGTTAAACACGTTAATTCGATTTGTCTGAATTTTTGAGATGAGACTTGATAATTTGTATTATATTGTACATCTACAGAAAGACCTGAAGAAGGCCAGAGGGCACATTGGCCAAAATGTTGTGTATATAACAATAAAGACGAGGACAACAGTCCGAAAAATCCTTAAAAAATACAGGTAAATACGAATTATCAATCTCTCGGTTTTCTCTCGAGTCTTAAAAAGAAAATATTTTTATAAGATGAAGATGTAGTTATCTAGTGATTATGGTGATCAACATTTTTAAGATGAGAATTTTAGAAAAATGATTCTTACATTATGGTCGAAGAATGTAAAAACGACCTCAACGTGACGATAGACCTTTGCTATTGAAACGAAACAGAATTTAGAAATGAAATTCTATTTCGCAATAACGAAGTCTATAGGTAACCTATAATTGCCAAATGATATTTAATTTCTGGCGAATTAGTAGAAGGAACCCGACCGGTAGGGAGACCACGCCTGCGCTTTAAAGATGTCTGCAAGAGGGACATGAAGACATGCCACATCAACACACGGGAGGCTTGTGCAGAAGACCGTGAGGGCTGGCGCCTCCTCGTCAAACAAGGAACGAAAAGGGGCGAAAAAGAGAGGAAAGAAGCCACCACAGAAAAGAGAACCAGAAGGAGAGACAACAGTAACTCCAGAAAGAATTACTCTTTGTTTGCAGTCACTGCACCAGAGATTGCCATTCAAAAATTTGTCTGTTCAGCCAATCACGCAGTTGTTGTGATGTTAGTCCCAACAGTAAAAAGAAGTCAAGTCGAGATGGGGTAAAATAAGACAAGTGTATTTACAATTAATGGTACATGTACGACTAGCTTGTCGTTAACGGGAACAGTCCTCCCTTTCCACTCGGTGTCTCACTATTTATAGTGAGAACCGGTGCATGTTCTCCACTGTAGGAACGGCCAGTACAACAGTTGTAGATAAAATAAATAAATAAGTGAATAAATAAAAGTGGACACTAGACCATCGTCTTTAGTAGACGGAACGATACCAACAATTTAATTTCTGAAGGCGCTATCCTTATAGTGAAACTTGTTAGCTTAATATTCTGTGTTGTATTCATTCATTCTATCTATCTATCTATCTATCTATCTATCTATCTATTTCTAATTCTTCTTATGTTACCACCGACATCTATCTATCTATCTATCTATCTATCTATCTCTATCTATCACTATCTTTTTATTTTTATTCTATCTTATCGATATCTTTGTTCGGATCTGTCACTGTCAGACTGTTCATGTTTATTTTTCTATCTCTATTGTTCACACTTGTTTAACGATGTCATATATATATATATATATATATATATATATATATATATATACACGAGACGCGATCACAAAGCATCGAGACTGAATCTCTTTCGGGTATTTCTTTTTTTATATTCAATTTTATTATTTAAAATTTGAATGAATCTGTGTGCACAGCTGAGGAAAATTATATAATAAATTGATATCGTCTAGACGACTAGACTACTGTCTAGACACCTAGAGTGTATAGGGAGAGTGACTCAAGTGTTGCACTCCATACACACCAGACGACGCGCCTTAACTGAAGATTCATCTCAAGGGTAATTGATATGAAAAAATGGAGGATATTAAAAGAAGTACGACGGTGCAGCTTCGCGTCATATCAAATAACACTTTCAGAGGTGCCTCGACCAATAAAAAACTGATTGGATTATATTATTTCTCTGATTTTTTTTTTAGATAAGGTTTGATAATTAGTATTATTCGGATTAGTCTGACTATTGTCCTCATCTTCATTGTTATCTATACAACGTTTCGGCCGATGTGCCCTCCGGCCTTCTTCAGGTACTTCTTGTCGGACTCGGGAACTTTCTCGGACGCGAGAACCTACTTGAACTCGGGTACCTTCTTTCGAACTCAAGAAGGCTCCTGAGTCCGTTATACTCGAAGAAGTCCGGAGGGCACATCGACTGAAACGTTGTACAGATAACAATGAAGATGAGGACAATAGTCCGAATAATGCAAATAATACTAATGGATTATATTAGTATCGCTGATATAGTGTGCTATATTTATAAGTAAATACTGCTCAATACTGTGGATAGAGCATGTAACATGGACACAAAGTCAACGGCGTTTGGTTTCTGACAGTTTCCCGTCTATACCATTCTTAAACCTAGCTAGGTTTGATAATCTCATAGGCGAGAAATTGTCAGTAACCAAACGCAGTTATTAGCGAGTGGAGCTCGAACTCGCTTACTACAATGTCGCAGTCCAGCACTTTAGCCACGACGCGACGGGGGCTCTCATCCTATTATATCAGTGTTAGGATTGGGCAATTGGATACTAAATGGTCAACTGATTTATTATTATTATTATTATTATTATTATTATTATTATTATTATTATTATTATTATTATTATTATTATTATTATTATCACTCCTTTTGAGTTTTTCTCATCAGCGTTAGCTGATGGTATTTCACTGGAGGCTGAGGAACAACGTTTCCTCGGGTCTCCAGGACTCTTCTGAGTATTCTAGCCGATTGCAGCAGTGCAGTAGTCTGGGTGGTCTCAATTTTTCCTCTGATTTCCAGATCCTCCAGTCTTTTTTCCAAGTTTATTGGGACTGTTCCAAGTGCACCAACTACAATTGGTATCACTTTCTCTCTCATATTCCACAGTTTTTTCAATCCTCTGGCAAGGTCCAGGTATTTATCCATCTTTTCATTTTCCTTCAGCTTCACCCTGTGATCTGCTGGAACCGCAAAGCCCACCAGTTGACACGTTCTCTTTCTTCTTTTTTTTTTTTTGTTAATCAACACTAGGTCTGGTCTCCTGGCTGGGATGGGGTGATCCGTCTTTATTTCAAAGTCTCTGAGAATTTATGCGTTTCATTTTGAAGAACAGATTCTGGTTTATGCATATACCATTTGTTGTATGGTCAAAATTTATTTTTTTCATAACTCCCATATTATTATTATTATTATTATTATTATTATTATTATTATTATTATTCAAATTAAGGTTTAGAATCAGCTTCATGTCATTTTATTAGCGAGTGGGGCTCGAACTCGCTTACTACAGCGTCGCAGTCCAGTACTTTAGCCACTACGCCCTGGGGACTCTCCCTCTATTATATCAGTGTTAGGATTGGGCAACCGGACACTAAATGGTCAACTGATTCTTCTTCTTCTTCCTCTTCTTCTTCTTCTTCTTCTTCTTCTTCTTCTTCTTCTTATTATTATTATTATTATTATTATTATTATTATTACTTAGATGAATGTTTAGAATCAGCTTTCTGTTATTTTATTAGCGAGTGTCACTGGTGAAGTGCGAAAAGGTCAAATTATAATCTGATGTTGGCAAACAAAGTTCCGACTAAATGGAGTCCAATCATTGAGGTCGTTTTTCTTCGGGCCTATAAAATCAATTTGTCAACGAGTGTAATCCGTTATTGAGATCGCGGATTGTGTACGCTCTGTCCCCGCCAACGGACAATAGACTAGTGAAATAAAAGTGAGGGAACATACAGCGGATGACCGACATTCCCCCCCCCCGCCCTTTTTATTATTTCTTTTATCTCTCCTTCGAAGGGAGAAGGTCCGGATTTGTAGACAAAAGACGACGATTTCATTCGTATTAGTCGCCTTGAAGAATAGTAGCCAGCAAATATTTGCAGTTTTCGAATCCACGCTTTAGATCGACATATCTATCGACTTTTTTCTTTTTCTCTCCTATCGGCGTTGGCCAGTAATTTCAGTCAGTATTTATCTCTATATATATACGGGTGTTTTCTCGTATCTATCTATCCATCTATCTATCTATCTATCTATCAAAGGCCGTTCACATCTATTTATCTATTATTTATATCAGCTTGTTCATATCTATCTATCTATCTATCTATCTATCAAAGGCTGTTCACATTTATTTATCTATTATATATTTCAGCCTGTTCATATCTATCTATCTATCTATCTATCTATCTATCAAAGGCTGTTCACATCTATTTATCTATTATATATTTCAGACTGTTCATATCTATCTATCTATCTATCTATCTATCTATCAAAGGCTGTTCACATCTATTTATCTATTATATATTTCAGCCTGTTCATATCTATCTATCTATCTGTCTATCAAAGGCTGTTCACATCTATTTATCTATTATATATTTCAGCTTGTTCATATCTATCTATCTATCTATCTATCAAAGGCTGTTCACATCTATTTATCTATTATCTATTTCAGCCTGTTCATATCTATCTATCTATCTATCTATCTATCTTCTATCAAAGGCTGTTCACATCTATTTATCTATTATCTATTTCAGGCTTGTTCATATCTATCTATCTATCTATCTATCTATCTCAGGCTATTCACTATCTATCTATTATCTATTTCAGACTGTTAATATCTCTCTCTCTCTCTCTCTCTCTCTCTCTCTCTCTCTCTCTCTCTCTCGGCCTCCCCCTCTCTCTGTCTCTCTTTATCGATCTCTCTATCTATCTATCCCAGTATGTCCATATCTATTCATTTATTAATCTATTTCAGTCTGATCATAAGTAGCTATCAAGCTATCTAGCTCAGTCAGTTCTTATCTCTCTATCTATCTCTCTATATATCTCTCTATCAATATATATATATATATATAAGTATGTATATAATCTATCTATAGTAGACTATGTCTTTCGTATTTGTA
>CM042147.1:123911289-123918789 GCA_023376005.1 Doryteuthis pealeii | reverse complement strand
AAGCAAGAATTCTTTCAAGTCATAGTTGTATAAGTTCGTATAATACGTTAGAAGGCTCAAATTAACCTTCCAACGTGGGTATATATGCGTACATAAATGAATCCGACAAAGAAGTTATATATAATAACAAACATAGACTTTATTTTGTGAACACATGGAGAAAATAAATACATGACAAGTATACACATACTCATGACAAGGTACAGTAAGATATAGAAAACAGATACATAAATAGGATGTAGGACTAAGTCCTACATAAGTGATACAGAGTTATATGTAGCAATTAGTCACTTACTGATAGTTTGTTTGGTTGGGGGAAGGCTCCCCCCTCCACCTAAGGGGCAGAGGCACCAAGCGCCCAAGCCTGTGCAATGGTTGCCGGACCTAGAGAAAGGGACACAGAGAGAGATTTTCTCCCAGGTTGTTGCTAAAGTACAACCGCCACCTATTGGCGAAAACCTGCATCAAGGAAAGATAACCCTATTGGACTCATGTCCATCCCAACAGGGTCAGACAATCGCTACAGCTGTATCAGTGCTACTGTACAGTTGCACCACTTGGACCCTAAGGAAAGAGAAAAGGCTAGATAGGAGCTACACAAGGATGCCGCACAGTCTCGAACAAATCTTGGAAGCAGCATCCCACAAGAAAACAGCTGAACGGTCTCCTGACTCTTATTACACAAACCGTCCAGTTGAGACGAATAACACATGCTGGGCATAGTCGGAGAATTAAGGACGAACTCATTAGTGACGTGATCTAATGGACAACTACGCAGGCCGACCAGAAAAAGAAAACTACATCAATCAGCTCTGTGCAGTTTCTGGATGCAGGGGCGGCGACTGATAGGGGTGGCTGTCGAGAAAGAATCATAGTAATTAGTGCTAGCAGGACGACATGATGATGATGATGATGATGATGATGATGATGATGATGATGATTATGATGATGATGGTGATGATGTTCGGTTTAGAAGAAAAATTACGAGAGGCGTACTTATTTATGGGCGATACTATTTTTTTTAACAACATCTAACTGGAAGGAAGTCTGTTTTTTCCTCCTTTTTTTACTTTTCTCTTTTTAATTAAATTAACAAAATTAACTAACTAATTATTAATTAACTAACAAAATTATTGCTTGATTTCTTGACATTTTAAATCTGTTTTATACTCCATTCCCATAAAATATCTCATTTTCTTTTCTTTTTTTTTTTTCTAATTTCAAATTCTTCCTTCACGCTATTTCAAATTCTTCTTCACCGATTTTCGTCTCGTAATGAGCCCTCGTATGTGTCTAGTTCCAGGAGGTTCGTCTCCAGGGAACTGGACAATTTTCGTTCCCCTCCTCGTGTACGCGTGGGGCCCCCACAACGAAAAGAGACATTGTACCACTTAACATCAAAGTCGGATGATGTCAAAATGGCGGGCTCTTTTTTTTCTTCTCTTGAATCTTTCTGATGTTTCTTTCACTGTCTAGCATTTTGGCTTTTCTTCTCTTTTTTTCTGTCTCATTTTCTGTGTGTGTGTGTGTGTGTGTGTGTGTTGTGTGTGTGTGTGTGCGTGTGTGTGTGTGTGTGTGTATTTACTGTCTTTTTCCATGTTTTTATTCTCTTCTTATTTCTCTATTTTTCCCTTTAACTTAATTCTAGGTATACCCAAATTGTCGAAAAATCCGTATTTTTTCAATAGAATTTGCCCCCCAAAAATATTTGAAAAAAGAAAATACCAAAAATCAGGGAATTATCCAATTTTAATGGAATTTTCAGTGTTGATTTATCAATAAATGTCTTGGTAATTTATGAGGAAGTGCGTCCCGGTCTCCTGCCTCAGAAATTGCTACCCGGTGACTATTAAAATAACGTCCCCAGCTATGTCGTCTCGGCGATGTTAGTTAAAAGAAAACAACCAACTTAGGGCGTTAAATATATTTTAGAGGGGGGGGCTCTCTTTTTTTGTCGTAATTCTTATTTATTTATCGTAATTTGTCGTAATTCTTGTTCATTTATAGAATATTGTCGTAATTCTTGTTTATTTATCGTAATTTGTCGTAATTCTTGTTTAGATATGAAGATGGATATATAGTTTGGAATAGACTGAGATAGATAGATAGATAGATAGATAGATAGATAAACAAACAAAATAATATAGATAGATATGAACAAATGGAGACGACATAGCTCGGGACATTATTTTAATAGTCACCGGGTAGCAATTTCAGAGACAGGAGACTTTTATAATGAATTTGTTATTTCATTTCAAAACTTTATGATTCTTTTTAGGTCACTTAACTTTGACCCCCCCCCCACCTTGTTTTTGAGGCCCAAAATATCGGTGTGGTATATATGTGATTGATACTTTTTTCTGTATGAATAAAAAGACAAAAGACCGAATGTGTGAACTGTTAAAATCATAGAAAATAATACCAAAAACTCGCTGATCGCCAACTAGACATCAAGGTAGAATTCTTCACGATGAACAAACTCAACGACGTCCAAAATCAATAAAAAGACGAAGAGCCGCTGGCCTTCACGAAAATAACCCTTGAAGTATGGAAGGCAAGGAAGTTTGACTACATTCTTCTTAGACTATGCAATGACTTGTATAAAAAAAACGACAGAGAAATTGAGGGAAGACTGCATCCTCCCATTTCATAAGAAAGGTGGCCTAGGAATCACTAAGAACTACAGGGGTATAACAATTACAGCCATAGCCGCTAAGGTTTAAAATAACCTTCTTCCCAACTACATCCAACCTGAAGTAGAGACACTCCTTAGGAAAAACCAAAACGGGCCTCAGAGAAATTGATCAACTTCAAAGATCAAAAAAAAAAATCCTTAGAAATGTTTGAGCAAGATTTATTGAGTCAAAACTGCAGTTTATAGATTTCTCCAAGGCTTTTAACTCCATTATATAATTCATGGATTGTCAATGAATTACGCACATACTGTAGTTAGAATATTTTTTAATCAACAGTATATTAAAAAAGATACCGGGGATTCAGTGGAAAGTTACCATTGCGATGATTGACAATTGGTGACATTCGCTTGACCTGCAAAAGCGCGTGATTAGACGCGTGAGACAGTTTAGTGTGAGATGCGACCAGATTCTAGTCGAGAGCGGATGTTGTCGTCGGCTCCCGAGAGGTCGCATCTCACCGCTGCGGTTGGGTTGGGCTGGGGTTGTTGAAATGAAAGCCTTAAAAGAAAAACTACAAAGTCTTGTTGATTCAGTTAAACAAGAAATGACCAACCCGAAAAAGAAAGAAGAAACATCCACACAGAATCAGCCATGAAGAATATGGCGGATGAGTTAACAAGAGTGCTCATTTCATCTCTCATACTCCGTCTCTGTCTCTTTCTCTATCTCTGTCTCTTTCTGTCTATCTGTCTGTCTGTCTGTCTGTCTCTGTGTCTGTCTGTCTGTCTGACTGCCTCCCTCTCTCTTTCTCTCTCTCTCTCTCTCTCTCTTCTGTGTCTCTCTCTCTTTCTCTCTCTCTCTCTCTCTCCCTGCCTGTCTGTCTGTCCGACTGTTTCTCTCTCTCTCTTTCTCTCTCTCTGTCTGTCTGTCTGTCTGTCTATCTCTCTCTATCTGCTCTCTCTCTCTCTCTCTCTTTCTCTCTGTCTGTCTGTATGTATGTATGTCTGTATCTTTCTTTATCTCTCTCTCTCTCTCTCTCTCTCTCTCTCTCTCTCTCTCTCTCTCTCTCTGTCCCTGTCCCTGTCTCTTTCTGTCTGTCTGTCTCTCTGTCTCTCTGTCTCTTTCTGTCTGTCTGTCTGTATGTATGTATGTATGCATGTATGTCTGTATCTTTCTTTATATCTCTCTCTCTCTCTCTCTCTCTCTCTCTCTCTCTCTCTCTCTCTCTCTCTCTCTCTCGCTTTTTTAAACCAGAGTTGTGGGTATATAACAAATAGAGAAACGATGGAGTTAATACTACTAGCATATGGTATCCCAAAAACACTGTTACCGCTGTAATGATGCTCTACAAAGATTTTTTTTTAAAGTAATGGTTCGTTCACCTGATGGTGACACATATTTCTTTGATATTGTCGCAAGTGTCTTACAAGGAAATACATTAGCACTATACATATTTATAATATGCTTAGACTTATACTCATCACATCATTAGATCATGTAAAAGATAAAAGCTTTACCCTAAAAAAACGGCAAAAAGCCAGTGATATCCCGCAGAGGCTACGACAGATTTACACTATGCAGATGATCTCGCTCTTCTCAAAAATACACCTGCACAAACAGAAGCACTGCTGCATAGCCAAGAGGAAAGAACAGAAGAAAGCGAAATAAACGAAACAGGAAGCTAAATAATATATATTATATATATAATATATATATATATATATATATATATATATATACTAGCAAATATATGCACCCTCCGGGTGCAAGTATTTAAGTTTTGATATAATAAAATATCATATTAAATTAGAAAGGCTGATGAAACTGACTAAGAATGCAGATAAAAAGATCTGCAACAGAGGGGGTATAATCGAAAAATAGAACAACTTTGAAACTAGCTATTCCATCATTTTCCATTACTCCCCTCTTTCATTGGTAAATTTTCCTAATTTAACTATTTAGTTAAAATAGGAAGTAAAGGATAATATTGCAGTTATTTCTTCTTGTAAATAAATTTATTTTAAGATTTATCCACGAGATTTTTGTTTATATTTCTTAAGATAAAACCAAACAATTAGAAATCAATAATACCAAGCACATATTTATTGAAATAAAATTTTAAATATCAATATCCAAATTAGCCTTCTCGTTCAAACTGTAAACCGCTATTTTGTCGTATATATAAATACAATTGCATGTTAATAGTACGTAGATATGGTCAACAGTATTAATAATGTAAAACAATTTTTATTAATAACTGAAGGTTTAAAAGAATGAAATCATGGAGAATCTGACGTAAATAATTAAGGGAATTGGGACTTGAGTAGTAATATAGTTTCGGTTACAGACAGAAAAACACACAATCTCCATTATAATAAGATATATATATAAGTTAAGAAAAAGGAAATGAATCCGACGGTATGAGTATAGATAAAAGAATATGAAAACAACACAATATGCTGTTAAAGTGAAAATATTTTATAACATATTCATAGCTAATATTGAACAATATTTCGATTTATAAAAATCATCTTCAGAGCTTGTTTTTACTCCGGACTCATCGAGAGAGGAGCTGAAAATAATTTGAATTCGAAACGAAAACATTGATGTTCCAAAAAATTTATGTGGTAGTTTCAAATATAAGCACATCCACCATGCGTTTCTTGGTCAGCGACAATAATGTATATCTTAGTGTAACAATTTTTGAAAAAAAAACAACATATTTCAAATTCGACAATAGACAAATTCTCTTTTTCAAACAGGAATGTGCTTATATTTGAAACTACTGCATAACTTTTTGGGAACATCAATGTTTTCTTTTTGAATTCAAATTATTTTTAGCTCCTCTCTCGATGAGTTCGGAGTAAAAACAAGCTCTGAAGATGATTTTTATAAATCGAAATATTGTTCAATATTAGCTATGAATAAGATATAAAATGTTTTCACTTTAACAGCATATTGTGTGTTTTCATATTCTTTTATCTCTCTCTCTCTCTCTCTCTCTCTCTCTCTATATATATATATATATTAATATATATATAATATATATATGTAACTTTCAAAGAAAGAAAAACTTAACAAACTGTCATCCCTTTATATTTATTTCAACCAGAAAATCTAAATTGAAATAAAGATATAACAGGATGACAGTTTGCTAAGTTTTTCTTTCTTTGAAAGTCAAATATTGCTCTGTATATAATATAATTTATTGATTATTATACATTGAGCTCTCTTTAGGGATTTATAAAAATCCTTGTATGAATACATGTTTGCACCTACAAGAGCATTCAGCATGATTGTACAAAGAGATTTCGAAAATCCCAAATAGAATCATCCCTTACAACCAGTTATTTGGATTACCATGCATATCTATCTATCTATCTATCTATCTATATATATATATATATATATAATATATATATAATCCAAAGTCTAGAGAAGAAATCTTCCTTACGACATAGGAGGGTTTTTTTGTAAACCTGTCGCAGTTTTGCAGAGCTCAATGTGTGCTCTTATTGTAAGAGTCACAGAGCAAATTTATAAGTAAAAATATAACCAAATACTTAGAGTTTTTGCTTTATAGTCTATTTCAGGAAGCTTAGATAAAGTGTCAAACTCTCCCAAATCATTCGCATCTGATGATTTGGGAGAGTTAGACACTTTGTCTAAGCTTCCTGAAATAGACTATAATGCAAAAACTCTAAGTATTTGGTTATATTTTACTTATATATATATATATAATATATATATAATATATATATATGTGTGTGTGGTGTGTGTGTGTGTGTGTGTGTGTGTGTGTGGAGGCACGTGGTGTAATGCTTACCGTCGTAGGAAATTGACACAACGAGCTGAGTTCAAAGCCTGGACGAGACTGTTTGCACTTCTCAGTGCGCTTATACCTTGGGAAACGGTATGAAGCCAACTATTCTTGTTTCAGCTATGGGTAAATAGCGGACTGGACTCTTTAACCTTGGTCAGGTATCCAGTCTAGGAAAAGAGAAAGTCTGAATTTAAACCTGTTAAACTTCGCTCTCTAGGGGTGACTTAAACCAACTTTCGCTACCAGCATAAAGCAATGATAGACTGTTTACAGACTGGATCTCTCTGGTGATCGTAAAATGTATAAACAAACGTATGTATTTAATAGTTTAAACACCACTCCTTTACGACTACTGTCAAATGTCGAAAAGTTCAACGAATCTGGCGGAGGAAAAGTCAGTCGGGTTTCGCTACCGGTCAGGGGTAGTTGTTGCGTCCAGCCACACTGAAGAGACATGAAAGGTGGAAACACGGTGTCTGTGGATGACTATATATATATATATATATATATATATATATATATATGGGAGAAATGTGAGGATGTTAATCTGACAGTATGTGGAGAAAGGTAGACAAACACGGGGTGTTGTAGAAAATAGATGTTTATTGTAGGTAGTGATGACATCACTACCTACAATAAACATCTATTTTCTATAACAACCCGTGTTTGTCTACCTTTCTCCACAAACACACGCACACACACACACACACACACACACACACACGCACACCCACACACACATATATATATATATGCTTCTAAAATAAACAAACATCCAAAAATCTTATTTCCTTCGCCGAAGAGCTTAAAGCCCGGGTTTGTTATTGTTCACTCAGCGCCCCCTTGCCTCATATGGTAGTGACGTCTCAGTATCATTGACAGGTTAATTTCGCAGGAATTTCTCCGTGTTGTATCGTGGCCGAAGCAGTGTAGTTTCTGACTATCCTGCTGAAGTCCGGGTTTCGATTTCTGTCGGAGGGAAATCGTTAGTATACATCGCTGATGAGACTCAATAAAGTTGAAACATAAAATATTCTACAC
>CM042147.1:123901289-123906289 GCA_023376005.1 Doryteuthis pealeii | reverse complement strand
GTTGAATGGATAAAATTGATTTAATTTGAGTCTACTAACACGTGTTTCGGCCAGGAGTTTGTTCATGTAGTCTATTTATTATTATTTTAAATATAGAATAAAATACTACTAATAAAAAAAATTATAAAATATTTAAGCCTACAAAGAATAATGGCCTTCATTATGGTAAAAGTTTGATATTATTATCTTTATTATTATTATTTATCCTTTCCACATATCGTCGGATTCATTTCCATTTTCAACTTACCCCCCCCCCACACACACACAGATATATGTATATATATGTATATATAGCTGTTAAAAATGTCGTACCGCATTGATGAGACGTAAACGTCGAAACACGTGTCTGTGGATGACGGATATATATATATATATATATATATATATAGTATCCAATTGCCACTTTAACTTTTCTGTTGCAGTGGCCTCAGTAAATAATTCAAAAGTACTTAATATATTAAAAACATAGAGCAGTAATAATCTATTAATAATGGAGATTCGCTTCCGGTTTTTGTCTGTAACAAAAATTACGTCACTGATTACGTCACATTACCCAAAATCGTCATAACATAGAATAAATACAGTCAAAATTTGAACATGCAACATTAGATAGTCATTATTTTTTTAAAACAAGTTTTAATAAATACATGACTGGTATTATATATCTATATATAGTTTGTTTTATTTTAATACATATTTAAAGTTTACATTTCAAATTGTTTTATTTTTTAATCCTTTAATGAATTTGACGATTTTACTTACTTAGGGTACAAACTCGCTGACATTGAATTTTTTACTCCCACCCCTCAGGCAATATATTTCAAAAATCTATTTTTACATCGCCCGGAGGGTGTTTTTTTTTACTAGTAAAAATAATAGTAGAGGTAAAATTAAGGGTCTACCATGGTTTCAATCATAATTATTTCATCAATCTATATAAACGACATTCCAATGTCTGATCTCGTAGAAGAAAAAAAGACAATACTTCATGAGGAAACACGGACCACTACTCCAATTGAAACAGGCTCCTCAGAAAATGACACTAACTCTATTTAAAGTTTTTGGTAATGGAGAAGGAAAACTCCGCTTAGAAAACATTGATATTTTGTCATATCCAGCTGGTGTGGATGAGTTGGTTAATACATATATACCACCTGATTCCACCAGTTTATAAACTATTATTATTGAACAAGAATAGTTACTTGAAACTATATTAACTGTATGCAAATTATTCATACTAGTACAAAATAAAAAACACCCTCCGGGCGATGTAAAAATAGATTTTTGAAACATATTGCCTGAGGGGTGGGAGTAAAAAATTCAATGTCAGCGAGTTTCTACCCTAAGTAAAATCATCAAATTCATTAAAGGATTAAAAAATAAAACAATTTGAAATGTAAACTTTAAATATGTATTAAAATAAAACAAACTATATATAGATATATAATACCAGTCATGTATTTATTAAAACTTGTTTTAAAAAAACAATGAGGACTGTCTAATGTTGCATGTTCAAATTTTGAGTGTATTTATTTATGTTATGACGATTTTGGGTAATGTGACGTAAGCAGTGACGTAATTTTTGTTACAGACAAAAACCGGAAGCGAATCTCCATTATTAATAGTTTAGGAATCGTTACTTAAAGCCATATAAACTGTGTGCAAATTATTTATATTAAGTATAGTTACTTCGATCTATAATTGTTTCCCCCTGTCAGTTATAGCGGTAGAATATGCCGACTGTACCTCTGTAAGACCCCCATTCTCAATAGGGCCACCTATTAGCCGTGTGGCACTCCCGGGATATTTAGGGATGGAATTCTGGCGACCGAACAGTCCATAATATGCAAGACTTCACTTTGGCCCTTACTTAGGCTAGATTGGTGGTCAGAGGTCCCCTCTGATCAACCATTACCTCACGTCAAACTCTAGCACCTATATGTTTAAATAGTTACAAATGATGTTCTTCTACACCAATGGCTTTGGCATTAAGTTTTTTTTCTTTCCTTTTAGAAGTCCGTCACATACAACGATGACGTCACTCCATATCGTTCAACAGTTGTGGTCCCTCTGGTGGCTAGTTAGTCCAATTCTGGACTTGCAAAAGCGGTCACAGACATTGCAAAGGAATTTCCCGTCTACATTTGGTGGTTCATAACAACGAAGACGTCGCCGCTTTATAGCCCTCTTAATCTTGATATTGAGCCGCTCAGCTCCGGTGTGGTACCTGTCTCACCAACCCTGAATGTTGGAGGTCATATTTTCCAGGCTTGAAGGTGTGATGGCATATTTCTTCAGCGTCGTCTTAATATGGTCTTTAAACCGCTTTTTGGAGGCCTCCTGCCCTTCGTGTGCCATCTGCGATTTCACCATAAAGTAACCAATAAAGGTTGATATGCCATTAAACAATTTCAGCGTCACTTGTCAATGAGTACAATGTTGAAGGCCTTGATGGAAAAGGAAATGTCTGGCGCCGTGACTTTGGTGGAGAAACTTGTTTATAGGAGGCTGGTCTATCCCCAGATTTTTGCAGGTGCAGAACATGTGCTCTGAGTTCAGTTAAGACAAAGGCATTAAGCAGATTGGAGGACATTAGATAAATGAATTTAGTCACTGAACCATTGGAAGATGTACAGATAAGCTTTATATATATATATATATATATATATATATATATATATATATATATATGTGTGTGTGTGTGTGTGTGTGTGTGTGTGTGTTTGCTTGCGCGTATGTGCGTGCATGTTAGAATATACTGATATATTATATGCGTTTATAACTATGTGAGCGTACGCAATATATCAAAGTATAGAGGCGAGCCATATGTATGAGCAGAATATATTAAAATATGTATGTATGTATGTGTGTTTGTATGCGCATGCGTGCGTAAATAGGGATTATCCCAAATACGTATTTAACCGAATTTTAAGTGTACCTATAAAGTACACATACAAATACACATACGTATATATATATATATATATATATATATATATATATATATATATATATATGTGTGTGTGTGTGTGTGTGTGTGTGTGTGTGTGTGTGTGCGGGCCGTACGCGAAAATTGAGAGATGAATAACGTAGCATTTAACCGTTAATATCCGAAAAATATATTTAATTTAACTAAGGAATTACATCGACTTAGTTAAACGTAGGTTAGCGTCCTGATGAAAACATTTCAATTTGATTGAAACCATTGTAGACACTTTATTTTTCGTCTAATAATAATATTATTAGTATTATTACGGCTCTGTATTTTTAATATATTGAGCACGTTTGGGTTAAAAACGGCAATTGAATACTTATATATTATATATATATATATATATATACATGCTTCATCTGATGATTGTATTTTTATAAAATATGAATCCTTATATATTGAAGTCAACATTAGGAGGTGAGTTTACAGTTCTAGTAAGTTATATATATATATATATATATATATATATATATATATATATATATATATATACTGACCCCCAAACCAGGTACAGCTCTCTTGGGGCGACTTAAATTAACTTTCACTGCCAGAATATAACAATGATCGTCTTTTCTTTACAGACTGGATATATCTGGTGATCATAAATATATAAATAAATGTATGTATTTAATATATATATATATATATATATATATATATATATATATATATTATATATTATAAAAAATATGCGGGCTGTGTGTACGTGTGAGTGTGTGTATATGTGTGTAAGATTAATAAAAAGTGTTAACAAAGAGGAATACTTAGCTGAATTACGTAGACTAGTTGCCATAATATATATATATATATATATATATATATATATATATATATATAATATATATATATCCCAACTCCTCCGCACGAGCAGGATGCGATTTAAGGTCAATTTCTTAAGCGGAGTTTAACAGGTTTGAATTCGGAGTTTTCCTTCTCCTAGACTGGTTAGCTAGCCATGGTTAAAGAGTCCAGTCTACCCTACTATTTTCCTATAGCTAGAGGGAGAATTGGATCCATACCTTTCCCAAGGGTATTAGCGCCATGTGAAATGTCAACAACTTCGTCTAGGAACTGAACTCGGGTTGACGAATCCATTTCCTGCTACTCTAACCATTAGACCACGCGCCTCGTATAGTTAGTATAGGGCTTCTCAAAGTGGTCCATATTGACCACTGTTTGTTAAAATATTTTTGGGATGAGTGAATAAAAGCATAGAGGTCTACAAAGGGTAAATTACTAGTTTGCATATATAAATCCCTTTTTAAGATTTGAACCAAAATCGCTGGATCGTGTAGATATTGTAATCTAGCAAAGGGGCTTTTCAAAGTTACCCACGTAGATCATTGTGTGTGATTAAAATTTTGGCAGGCTGAATTTGGGTAAAAAGTTACTAGTTTTCATTTTATGACGGTGAACGAGAAAGTAAAAAGAGCAAGACATTGTCTTGCCTGCCGGGATCGAACCCGCGTCCTCCCGCATGCGAAAAAAATGCCATTTAGGACGCGAGGTTCGACTGATGTGCCCGGCAATATGCCAATAAATAACCAAAGCGAGCAGGGGCGACAAGCAGAGAAGCATTCGGCTTACGTGAGACGGCAGTCAGAAAAGATTATTTTGACGACGACGACGGCTTTTCAGCTGCTGGTCGAAGACGAAGACTGTGTTAACCAAAAAAAAGAAAGTTTGGCTTGCGAGAAGACGGTGAACTCGCTTCTTTTTGGTCCCCCCCTCTCAGCAGGAACTTGTAGACCCAAATATCTATTCACCCCCTCTATTTTTCACCCTTCTATAAATGTTATAATCACTTGATAAGATTAATATCGCTGGATCATATAGACTAGTTGCCGGATATCGTACACCTGGCACAGGGCTTTTCAAAGTTGTCTATGTAGATTAATGGGTGATTAAAATTTTGACAGGGCGAATAAAAGCATAGGGATCCACAGGGGGGGGGTAAATCCACTAGTTTGCGTTTATCCCTTTGTAACAGAACAAACATCACTGGATC
>CM042147.1:123886289-123896289 GCA_023376005.1 Doryteuthis pealeii | reverse complement strand
TTTATGCCTCCTGTTAGTGTATTGAAAGAGTCCATGTAGCGTTTTGTTGCCAGATAGACCGATCCTTAGCTAAAGAGTTTCAGTTTTCCATTGTTCTGAACTGAAGCGGCCCTATTAACAAAAATGGGCCTGCTATACGCGTCTGAACCATGACTTCCAAAGACTGAGCCTCCCGTCGGTTCAACCGACCCCTTAACCTTTTTTCCACCCAAAAGAAAACGCTCGGACTGTAAAATTTCAGCGTTTGAAACATTAAATATCACGAACTGCTTGCACCATTCGCCAATGTACATCTAGCTACACGCCATACGCCAGACAGAAAGAGAACACTATGACAAGAATGAGTCAGATCAATTAGCATCCAGGAAAAAAAGAATATACTTATATTTATATACTATATATATACTACTATATTAATAGAGAGAAGAGCGAGAGAGAGATATTCTTTGTTGGAGGCGCTGAGATGGTTAACCAGTTTCCTTGATACAAAGTGTTCTAAGGAGCTGGTCGCTATTCTCTAACCAGGAGTTTTGTGTACAGTTCAGGTTCTATGGACCGATCTCCAATGTTACTTTTTTATAAACAGGACCAGCAAATTTTATTAGGTAATAAAAAAGGCGTCCCTTAATACCTATGGTACTCGTGATTATGGCCCACTCTTCCACTCGTGGGTATCTGGGGCTCACCGAGCTTCTTTCCAGAACCACGTTTTTATTTCTCATTAAGACTGGCAAATGGCCACAGTATCAGTGTTTTATTTTTAATTTCTCCCCCACCCTCCAGCGGCGATAATCTATGATCTTTTTGACTTTCAAGTGTCGTTTCTTGGATTGGCGGCAAAAGAATTCTTTCCATTATAAAATAAAAACCGTGTCTGCAAGACAACAGAAAATCGGTGTTCCTCCAGGTACCCACGAGTTGAAATGTCCCATAATCTACGATACCCCATGGTATTTAAGGCCTATTTTTATTCACAATTAATAATATATATTAGATAGGTATATATGATTATATATATATGAATTTTGTGTAAATAAATTTATTATGGGATACTGTATTGACGTTCTTCCCTTTATTGATATTACTATATATACATATATTATATTATATCTATATATATATTATATATAAAACTACTACTATCATAGGGTGAACCATAATGATGGGATAAATTTTAAATGGCTATATTTTCAACTATAAAAGCGACCACAGTAGTTATTACAGGTATATTTATTACATAACTGGTTAACACTGGAGTTTTGTATGTGACTAATATTCTGGAAGTATATTCCTTGAGCCATGCGTTACCCATCATGTGAGTGAAAACACTTCGACGTAGCATCGATTATATCTCATGATCAAGCGCATCAGCTTGACTGGCTTAGCATTATCCATGCTGGGCATTGCCTGTCTTCAGAAATTTGTATACAGCCACGGAAGGGAATTGTGATTTAGATCATCAATTCTATTGCGTGTTGCATTAAAAGATTATTCGGTCAAATCCCCTTTACTTAATCTTGAGGGAATGAACCCTTCAGTATCGGATGGCCGGGTCCTTCCATGGAAAATTACAGAAGCCCGCCAAAAATGTGAAGTCACGTGTGACCTTTCTGAGTCCCCAGTTTGCAGTTAGACGTCAGGCAGAGCAGTCGGCCATTTTAGGTCCTGCCTAAAAACTGGAAATCACGCGCGCTATGTTAGTTAGCAGATGTCTGGGTTGGGGATTTGAAAATAAAGTAATATCAAAATAAATCGAAGTCTTGTGTTTATTATCTAAAAACTAACAATGACACAGGGCTTCTGATAGAGAGGAATCCCTAACAGAAAACCAGACCGAAGTCCCCAAGTCAACACCAGACGCAAGATCTTAGAAGATGCCAGACCAAGTCAAGATAGATGATAGAAATACCAGAGACGATCAGAATACTAAAGACGGCCAAGAAATAGAATTAAAGAAAGAGGTATGCAACATTATAATTATTTAGTGCCAGTGAAGAAGGCGCTATGCAACAGGATCACCATTCGAAATGGTGCCTCTCGCTTGACTGCAAACAAACAGTGATGCATGCTGGAGTTTGTCTCTCCTTCTGTCTGGCTCTCTTTTCTGTGGCGGCTTCTTTCCTTTCATTATCAATCTTTTTCGTGCCCTGTTCGACAAGGTCACGCCAGAAGCACATATTAGATTTTAAAAATTGTTACAAAAAAAATAAAAATATCACTTAAAAAAAAAACGAAATTAATTATTACTTGGGGATCAGAAATTTCAGGCCCAGTTTCGACTCAGAATATTTTTGGTTTGTTCACGGAATCGGCCTGATTCAAAAATGATATATGCTGGGGTCTGGAAACGCGTTAGTTGGTAATGGACGGGACGAGTTTAAAATCCTGGATGAGGCTGATTGCATTTCACAGCGCTAATACCGTTGAGAAAGGTATGTGCAACTATTCTCCCTCCTGGATAAATAGTAGAGCAGACTGAGCGCTTTAACTTTGTTTAGGCAACCAGTCTAGGAGAAGGAAAATTCTGAATTTATACCAGTTAGAGTCCGCTTAAGAAATTGACCTTGTGTCACAACATGCTCGTGCGGAGAGAACAGTATATATATATATATAATATATATATATATATATATATATGACCACACACACACACACACACACACACATATATATATATATTATATATATATATATATATATATATATATAGTTAATTGCCAATCCTCGAAGCAAACAAATATTTACTTCTGGATTAATTAAAATCGATTTAAAAAGTGCTCAATAAAAAGAGCTAAGTATATGTTTTAAAACCGAAGATTCGCTACTGCGTGAAACTATATTCGGAGGATTTAACCCATTCGGTTTTAAAACACCACACACACACACACACACACACACACACACATACATATATATATATATATATATATATATATATATATATATATAAAATAAATTTATTTCGACATTATAATCTCATCAGTTTTTTTGTAACAATTTCAAACCGGAAAATCACAACAGTAAACCAGACGGTGAAATATTAAAGACATAAATCAACAACAATAGTACTGATGAGACTATAATGTCGAAATAAATTGATTTTTAAAGGTATATATACTTATACGTAAAAAAAATATATACATACATCTTTATATGCAAGTTTGAGTTCTTAAAAATTGGTTGAATCCTATCAAAGTAACACTCGATATCATCCACTTATATATATATATATATTATATATATATATCTGTGATTGCCAATTCTTCACAGAAGAAGGCCATTTCTACAAGTAGTTCGGTTTTGAGCACGCAGATGGCTCTGTGGTCCATCTTGCTTTTACGTCTCCTGTTGTACATATGAGCCATCCTCGCCCACGGCTTTCTTACGTATGCGACCGTACGTGACTGGGAAGCCCAGCCCTCAACAGGCGAGCCCTGCCACACAAATCATATATTTGGTCAGGCTTAAATATAGGATATGTGTGTCCAGGACGTCCGTATATATATATATATATATATATATATATATATATATATATATATATATATATATATATATGAGGAAAGAGGATGGGAAAAATTCCGACAGAATGTGGTAGAGATATACAAGGACAAAACTTAGACAAACGTATGTAAGATATATTTCGCTAGAGCGACTGATGATGCTTTGCTCAAAGTTCTAGCGAAATATATCCTACATAAGTTTGTATGAGTTTTGTCCTTGTGTTCCTCATATCTCTACCACACACACAACACACACACACACACACACACACACATATATATATATATATATATATATATATATATAATATATGCAAATGTAAACAAATCTAGCTATTTTCAGCCGACAGTATTTGGGAGAATATGTGCTTAATTGAAGTCAGACCGAATTTTTTTGAAAGTTATTCATTAATGATTAATTAGGCGGGATTTAACTATAAATATATATTGGGCTACGGTCTTTAAGAACAAAATTGAAAAAATATGACACACTTTGGCACTGGCATTCAATTAATTATTTTACATGTAATTTTATTGGAATACTCTTACACATTGGTTTCCCCGGCTTCCATTCAGTATTTTCCTTCTTCTAAATTGGTTTCCTTGGTAAAAGATCCCAACCTGTTCTACTGTTTACAGGTAACTGGAGGGAGAATAGATGAATGCACACCTTTCCCATTTATAATTAATATTAAACGTAGCGTTTTTTAATACTTGAACGTCTCATATTCGATTATACATGTTACATATTTGCCCCCCCCCCATACGTGTACGATGGGACACATGGTCAAATTTCTTAAGCGGAATTCATATGATATTCACGATTCTTTCTCGACAATCGTCCATATTGATCATCGTCTCTGGGATGTTCTCTCCGTAGCATCCACGATTCCTTCAGAGATGAATGATATACTTCCTTGCTGGTCGGCACATACTAGTGTGTCAATGTGTTGGTGTCCACTCGAGAACGTCATTCGTGAGTTCTTTACTTCTCTAGTAGGGTCCAGCATGTCTTGTTCGTCTTACACGGATAGTTTGTGTGATAGGTGGCGAGTGGTCGTGCAACTGATTTCTTGTGGGGTGCTATTTCCAGGATTTGCAAAAGACACCATGTATCATACTTGTGCATCTCCCGTCTACGTGTTTCTCTAGAGTCCAAACGGTGCAGCCGTACAGTAGCACTGAGACGGTTACAGCTTGGAAGAATTCTCGCTTAATCTTAGATCATATAGATAGATCAGATTTCTATATGATTGATAATATGTCTATATCACTATAAGCCTACACATATGCTACAATAGTTCGAGTCTTATTTAAGCGGAGTTTTTATTCACAGCTGTCCTTCCCTTGGACTGGTTTCCTAACCAAGTTCAAAGAGCTGGAGGGAGACTAGTAGGTGTCATACCTTTCCCAAGAGTATTAGCGCTATTTGAAATGCAAAGAGTCTTGTCCAGAATTTGAAATTGGTTCGCCGAGTCCGTTTCCTTCGACGATAACCACTACACGTCGCACCTCTATGCATATGTATATAAAGTACCCAGTAATTTTTATAAATAGATATGAATTTATCGTACGAAATGCTTTTTAGAAAAAATGAACATAACAGCTCTTTCAGAAAGTTCAAAATATAGGTCTTTCATAAGTATGTGAACACTCACGCGCGTGCGCAAACGTACACACACATATGCGTCTTTGTGTTCACGTGTACACATAAGTGTGTATATGCTCTCACACACACTTGCAAGAGTACACAAGCAACAAGAAACCTAAAAAAATGGTGCTTATTCACAAGCAAGTATTTACCCAACCCGTTCGCCACGGGTGGGATGTGAAACAAGTTGGCAAGTATGGAACGTCCAGCGAGGAGAGAACACGCTATTCAGTAGTAATGGATTTGTAAGACTAGCTTGCTAACCATTACACTGCAATTGCACGCTGTTATTTAATTTATTTATTTATTTATCCAACCTGTATGCCATGGGTAGGATGTGACACAAGGTCGCAAGTATTGGGCATCTATATAACGAGGAAGGGCGTGATGTAATGGTTAAAGTCATGGGAAATGGACACGTCGCAGCGAGTTCAAATCCCGGACGTGGTAATTGCATTTCACTTAGCGCTAATACCCTTGGGAAAGGTATGAATCCCACTCTCCCTCCAGCTATGGGTAAATAGTAGGGTAGACTGGGCTCTTTAACCTTGCTTAGGCAACCGGTCTAGGAGAAGGAAAACTCTGAATTCAAACCTGCTGAACTCCGCTTAAGAAATTGACCTTGTGTCACATCCTGCTCGTGCGGAGGGTTGGTAAATATGTTCAATGCCAAAGTTGGCATCTCAATTGGTGTAATGGTTAACAAGCTGATTTAGCAGACCATTGTTAGTGAGTTTGATTCTCACTGAGTGCCCCAGTGCAAGCAGGATTAGCTGACTATTGTTACGGAGTTTGATTCTCACTGGGTGCCCTATTCACCCGGTCTTGTGTCACAGCTAAACTAAGCTAAGTAAATAACTTTCGGCATCTTGTGTGGTGCAATGGTTAACAAGCAGGATTAGAAGACTATTGTTAATGAGTTTGATTCTCACTGCGTGCCCTATTCATCCGGTCTTGTGTTATAGGTAAGCTAAGCTGAGTAAATAGCTTTGGTCACCTTGTGTAGTACAATGGTTAGCAAGCAGGGCTAGCGGACCATTGTTAATGAGTTCGATTCTCACTAGGTGCTCCATTCTTCGGGTCTTGTGACACCACTAAGCTAAGCTTAGTAAATAGCTTTGGTCACCTTATGTAGTGCAATGGTTAGCAAAAATGGAGTAAATATCTTTGGGCACCTTGTGTGGTGCAATGGTTAGCAAGCTGATTTAGCAGACCATTGTTAGTGAGTTTGATCCTAACTGGGTGCATCATACTTCTGGCTCAGTGACGCAACTAAGCTAAGCCCCCGTGTCGGATGGGACTGTTGAATACGCTAACTGCAACCCCTAAAGAAAGAAAGAAAGAAAGCAAAACTCAATATATATCAGCATGGTCATATCTATCTATTTAACTATTTATCTCAGTCTGGTTATATCTATCTATCTACCTATCTCAACAAGGCCATACCTATCTTTTTATCTGTTTATCGATCTATTTATCTCAGTCTATGCACTATCTATCAATCAATCTATCTATCTATCTATCTATCTATCTATCTATCGGATTCTCTCCATATCTCTATATCTATCTATCTCTGTTTGGTCACGTCTATTTTTCTAGTTCGTTAGAATTCTATATTGATAGATCAGTCTATTCCTATCAATCAATCAATCTATCTATCTATCTATCTATCTATCTATCTATCTATCTCGTTCTGTTCAAATCTATTTATCTATCTATCGGATTCTCTTCATATATATATATCTATCTATCTCTGTTCGGTCATGTCTATTTTTCTAGTTCGTTAGCATAATATATTGATAGATCAGTCTATTCCTATCTATCAATCTATCTATCTATCTATCTATCTATCTGAATGTATGTATGTATTTAGATGTAAAATATATGTATGTATGTTTCCAGGCTGTAACATTTCCATTTGCTAGTCCGACAAAAGCAGTATTCCCGCCGACCGCTACTCCATAGATAAGAGCACCTTTTGTTTGCCCCCTCCCCAATCACCTCATCACCCTCCCCCATCCAACCCACTGACCCCCCCCCCATATCCCGGCGTTCATCTCACCGCCAAAAGAGTTTCCCTCTTGAGAAAAAAAGCGAAGAGCACTACAAAACCTTTGTGTGTTATGCAACAAGGCGCATTTATGATAGCATTTAGGGCGCGAGTACACGCGCCAGGAACATTGGCCGGCCTTCTTTTATTTTCTGTATGTGTGCACACATAATTCTTGGATCGTGGGGTCGTCCTAATTTTAGGATCCTTTTCGTCAGACGTGCTTAAGAAGAACAAAAAAATCCTGATAACCAAAACTACAATCGAGCTGTTTTGTGCAACTTTTTTTTTTTTTTTTTTTAGTTCCCATAGAATTGGTACGCCTGAAAAACTAGAAGCATATGAATTAAGATTTTGGAAGCGCGTAGTGTAATGGTTAAAGTCATAGGAAATGGACTCGTCGCCCCGAGTTCAAATCCTGGACGTGGTAATTGCATTTCACTTAGCGATAATACCATTGGGAAAGGTATTAATCTTACTATCCCTCCACCTATGGAAAATAGTAGGGCAGACTGGGATCTTTAACCTTGGTTAGGCAACCGGTTTAGGAGAAGGAAAACTCTGAATTCAAATCTGAATTCAAACTCCGCTTAAGAAATTGACCTTGTGACCCTTCGGGGCGGCTTGTCGGGGGCTGCTTGACGGGGCGGCTTGTCCACCCTGGGTTTAAACCAAGCGCGTCGATCCCAGGGGGCCATCCCCCCAGGCAACACCTGTACCTTCGATTTAAAGGGGCAGGGCTGGGTTTATTGCCCAGTGCCTGAGGCGCCCCCTCTTCAGGGGGAATGCCGAGGGGATAGACGCAATTTTTAAACCGCCACCAATGAGTCTCGGCTTGTAGGTGGTCCCACGTTAATAGGGCCTTGTGTCTGACCTTGTACAAGTGGGATACGAGGATAATATCCTTCCTGCTCGTGGTAAATATATATAATTCATGGATCGTGGGGCCGTACTAATTTTAGGATCCTTTTCGTCAGATGTGCTTAAGACGAAAAAAAAATCTGATAACCAAACCTACAATGGAACTGTTTTATGCAATTTTCTTTTTAGTTCCCATAGAATTGCTACATCTAAAAAAATAGTATGCGTATAAATCAAGATTTTGGAAGCGCGTGGTGTAATGGTTAAAGTCATAGGAAATGGATTCGTCGCCCCGAGTTCAAATCCTGACGTGGTAATTGCATTTCACTTAGCGATAAAACCCTTGGGAAAGGTATGAATCTTACTTTCCTTCCAGCTAAGGTAAATAGTAGGACAGACTGGGCACTTTAACCTTAGTTTAGTCAACCGGTCTAGGAGAAGGAAAATTCTGAATTCAAACTGTAGAACTCCTCTTCAGAAATTGACCTTGTGTCACATCCTGTTCGTGCGGAGGGGTTGGTAAATATATATAAATCAATTTTTTTTAATTTTTAGCAAGAAAAATGACCCGACAGGTTCATAGCGAAACCAAAAACTCAAATGTGCAAACAGGAACGAATGAAAGTAAAAAACTGAAGACCCGGAATCAGCAGAATCTTGACCTTCATCAAGATAAGCAGATAAAAGGAAAAGCAGGGAGCCAGGCGGCTGGCAGGATATGAAGCATGCATGCTGAAACACACGAGCCCAACAACGTCAAGATACACGCACACATTTACCAAAAAACTCCGGGAAAATAAGAGTATCCCGTTTACTAACAACAAAAAATACGTGCATATATAAATGAATTGAGATTCACTGTAAGGGTGGCTAACATGCTGCCAGGAAACTTATGGTAACAATGGTACCTTAAATGAATTGTACACTATAATAAATAAATAAATAAATAAATACAGCTCTTACACACGTAATCGAGTATTTATTTTCAATTCTCGAATACTAAAAAAGGACTACCTATATATATATACTCCCACTTTGGTTGAGTTCTCTGAATAGGGATTTAATTGCAGATTCACCGTTCTGGCGTCTAGCTAACCCTCGCTTTGTTTACATATGTTTGAGGACTCTAGTGAATTCATTTCCGCTTAGAAATGTAGCGATTAAATATTCTCCTATATTTGACAGCTGCCTCTGGCCGTACGGGTTAAAGGTTTGGTGAACGAAAGTTCATTCCGGTCTCGAACACGGCCAGGGGTTGCTGTTACGGTATAGCCACACTGATGAAAGGTGAAACTTCGAAACATGTGTCTTTGGATTACTTATTTATTATATATATATATATATATATATATATATATATATATGGTTATACTGGATGAAAGTTTATTATTGGTCGTTGTGTCGATGTTCGAACATTTCGGTTTACAATGAAACCTTCTTCAGGACAGTAAATTCTCAACAACAAAAAAAAATTAATATATAATAGATACAATATGTTTATATAACAATTGAACGGGGAAATTTCAATGGGTTCATTAAGTTCATATAATAACAATGCCTTAAGGGGAAAAAGCGAAAAAAAGAAATAAGGAAATATAGAGGGAGGGTGGGCGAGAGAGAAAAGAAAGAAAGAAAGAAAGATAAGAGAGAGAAAGACATAGAGGGAAAAGGAGAAGAGATAGAGAGAGATAGAGATAGAGAGAGAGAGAGAGAGAGAGAGAGAGAGAGAGAAAATAAGAAGGAAGTTGTTGCTTTGTGGGTGAATGATGAGGGTGCCACTAAAATGATAACGGGTTAGAGGGGGGGGAGAAAACGACGGATGGACGAAGGGAAGGGGAGAGGGAAGAGAGAGATGAAAGAATTTCGCGCCAAATACCAGCAGTGATCAGGTAGCTCAGTGTTCTGGGCTTGAACAGATTCCTTTTATCTCTCTCT
>CM042147.1:123873820-123881320 GCA_023376005.1 Doryteuthis pealeii | reverse complement strand
CTCCACATTTCCCAAACCTCCAAAACCTGAACCTCACCATCAGATAGAGTTTAACGTCATTCCCAGGACATAAAAACCCTCAGTCACCGTCTTCTAACACCCATAAAAAGGGTTGGTCTTGCAACAAGGTTGGGCAATCATATAGGTGCTAGGGCTTGACGTGACCAGCTGATTGATTGGAGTTAGCTCGCTAACTAGTAATCCACGATTTAGGTTGATGATGTTTTTTACCAATCTTTGCTTAGCCTGTCATACAGGCCTCAGTTTGCTTACAGAATTTGCTTTTCCGAAATATTCACCCATCTAAATACTGGTCTGGAGCTTCAGTGCTTAACCTCCGTGAAAAATTGCTATAATCTAAGTGTGCTTACTTTGTCACTCATACTTCAGGTTGTTCACAGTGCCTGTGTTTTCTTAAGTGGTCACCCACCAGGTATTGAGCAGGCGTCCACTCCTTAACTTCAGTGACAGATTGAAGATGGTTGTTTTCTAAGCTTTGCATAATTAGCACACAATCCTGAAACTGCTCCGCCTTGTCGGCAGGTGCTGTACAATACGCCACTGCAGAGGGGTAAACCCAAATGGGGTGGCAATCCATGATGCTTAAGGACCGAATCCTGGTGGACGAGCAGTCCATGACATGCAACACTCCACTTTGGCCTTTACTAGACAGGCAGTCGGAGAGATCAGTTGATCACGTCAAGCCCGACCGTATTTTCCTCAAGGAAAACCCCCAACCCTTTTTATCATATGTGCTAGAAGGCGGTGGCTGAGGGTCTTTAGTACACGGGTATGACGTTAAATTGCATCTAGTGGTAAGGTTCAAATTCTGGATGTCTGCGGAGTGTGGAGTACCCCTTCATCACCATTAATCCCAGTCCACCCATGACCCGGAGTGGTGTGAAAAAGACTTATTTTAAAACACCGAATAACGTTGGCGTCCCCATTTAAACTGCATGACGTAATTTTCAAATGAAGACGCCAACGTTTCTCGGCGTTTTAAAGTATGTCTTTTTCAAATATTTCAATATCAACAAAAGCCGCCACATACCAAAAGCAGAGGCTCGCAGACATTTGTTCACAAATAATTTATTTTTCTTTAAACAAATGAAGGCCCAGACGAAGGTTTGTTAAACAAACCGAAACACTGCAGCATCGGCTTATTAAGCATCACTCGTCAATGAAACTTTTTTTTATAGAAGTACATATGGTCGGATTTACTTCCACATTTTACTCTGTGTGTATGTGTGTATGTGTGTGTGTGTGTGTGTGTGTGTGTGTGTGGGGGGGGGTATAAATAAGAAAAAACAGTATTCCAAGAGTTAAGTTTATTTGTATAAGGTGAGGTCGACGTAAAAACGTTTCATTTTGTTATAAAATGTTCATCAGGACATTAGGAAGGTTTTCTAACAAACCAAAACGTTTTAACGTCGACTTTACCTTCTACTAATAAATCTTTCTGATAAAATACATACATGGCTTTAAACAGTCCGAAAAGTAGGTATTTACCCAGCCTATTCGCCACGGGTAGGATGTGACACAAGGTCAAATGTATGGGATATCAAGCGAAGATAGAATTCGCTATTCAATAGTAATGAATCTGCGAGACTAGATTGCTAGCCATTATACCACAATGGGAGGACCTTAGTCACTTTCATGGTGAACCTAGTCTTGCATATCCATTACTACTGAATAGCGAATTCTATCTTCGCTTGACATCCCATACATGTGACCTTGTGTCATACCTTACCCGTGGTAGGATTTGACAAAAGGTCACAAGTCTAGGAGATCACTCGCTATTTAATAGTAATGAGGCATCAGTAGTAACGGGATTTAAAGACTAACTAGTTAGCCATTTCACCACCAGAGGGCGCCCTTATTTGACCAACCAGTTCGCCACGGGAAGGATGTGACACAAGGTCACAAGTATAGGACATCACTCGCTATTCAATAATAACAGATCTGGGTAATCTGAACATTAGCTACATAAATGAAAGTAACCTCCCATTTTGTCTTTCTCTTTAAGAAAGCCTTATGGTTTGGTCGGCCATTTTCATTTCACCGTAAATCTACACTGAAAATACTATTTTTCGAATCAATATAACTGCATGTTTTAACATGAAAATATCATAAAATATGTTCTTAATAACAATTACGTTCATTTCAAATAATGCGTAAGCACAATTAAGAACACATTTTATAATATTTTCGTGTTAAAACATTGCAGTTGTATTGATTCGAACAAATTCGTATTTTCAGTGTAGATTTACGGTGAAATGAAAACGGCCGACCAAAACAAAGTGAAAGAGACAAGGGGTGGTTACTCGCATTTATGTCGTTAATTATCAGATTGCCCAGATCTGTGATACTAGCTTGCGAGACATTACACCACCATGGGACGTCCTTATCAACCCACCCGTTCGCCACGGGTGGAATGTGACACAAGGTAACAAATAAGGACAGGCAACGAGGAACGAACTCGCTGTTCAGAAGTAATGTTTCTATGAGACTTCTTTTCTCTCTTCTTTTTCAGTAGTGGACCCTATGGTGGCTCATTAGTCCAATTCTGGACTTGCAGATGCGGTCACACACATTGCAGGGGAAATTCCCATCTTCATTTCGTTGTTCCTGACGACGAAGACGTCACCGCTATACAGTCCTGTTTGTCTCGTTATAGAACTGCTTAGCTTCTGTGCAGCAAGGCGTCTCACCAACCCTGTCTCTTAGAGGCCAGATCTTCCACACAAGAAGGTGTGATGATACATTTCTTCAGCGTTGTCTTAATATGGTCTTTGAACCGCTTTGGAGGGGGGCTCCTGTCCTTTGTGTGCCATCTGTGAGTTCACTGTAAAGTAGTTTACGGGGGAGTCTATCTGCTGGCATGCGGATGCTGTAACCCAACCATCGCAGTTGGCGTTGCGATAGGATGGTCTCAATTGGGTCAATGCGTGCTCTGTTTCTAATTTCTAGGTGGGGGATCATGTGCCACCGCTTTATGCCCAGTATGCGTTGGAGGCAGGGCAGTTGATATAGGATGCCTCTAGTTTTTTTCAGGTGTCTGCGATATAACACCCACGACTCACTTACATATATATATATTTACCAACTCCTCCGCACGAGCAGGATGCGACACAAGGTCAATTTCTTAAGCAGAGTTTAACAGGTTTGAATTCAGAGTTTTCTTTCTTCTAGACTGGTTATCTATCCATTGTTAAAGAGCTCAGTCTGCCCTGCTATTTTACCCATAGCTGGGAGAATTGGATTCATACCTTTCTCAAGGTTATTAGCGCTATGTGAAATGTAAACAACTTCATCCAAGAATTGAACTCTGGTCGACGAGTCCATTTCCTACGACTCTAACCATTAGACCACGCGCCTCCATATAAGAGTATGGATAGGCATACAGCTTTATATATAGACTCGTTTGTTACTTATTACACCGCTATAGTCCAGAAGTTTGAAACGTTCATATTATACTAGCAACAAAGATGAGGATTCTAGTTCGGGTACACACGGGTATGATAAAGTTCACTTTGATTTATATTTTTTTGTCTGAGATTTTCGCATTACACAGAAGATAAGTAATTAAAAGTCTAAATGGGATAAAGACCTCTGAGACGCCATGTTTGTAGTTAAAAAAAAAAGGGTGGGATAAATTAAAAAACCGAATTCAGAGCCTCAAATGAAACGAAAAGAAACTGAAACGTGTCGCTGAGGGAGAAGTATGCAGAGGGACGCGCAAAGGAAGCCCCAGATAATGATCGTCAGAAGCTTCTATAGAAATTTTAATTAAAAAGATAGCAAGACTAAAATTGAGAAATTGTTTTCAATGATAAGAAAGGAAGTTCGCTGTATAAAGAAGTACGAAAACAAAATGGATTCTGATTTAGTTCGGCATCACCTCAAGGTAAGATGACTTGTTCTATTATACGCATCAACTTGGAAACTCTGCAGGGTATCCAACCGGGTGGGAAGAGTCTTTGATGTGATAGTCAGTGGCCCAGCGGGGGGCATCGACGGCTTTCTGGGTAGGGGTAAAAAGAAAAAAAAGAAAGAAAAAAAAGAAAGAAAAAAAAAAACTCGATAAAAATAGCTACTATCTGTTCTTTCAGTTTTTAGTATTTATTCTTTCTTTTTCTTTTCTTTGGTTACTCTCTATCTATCTATCTATCTATCTATCTATTAATCTATTAATCTATCTATCTATCTATCTATATCTTTTAGTATTTTTCTTTCTTTTCTTTTTCCTTTTCTTTTCTTGGGTTACTTTTTTCTTTTCCCTCCCTCTCTCTCTTTCTCTCTCTCTCTCTCTCCACCTCTCTCTTTCTCAGTTTTTGTATTTTTCTTTGTTTCTCTCTCTCTCTCTCTCTCCCCCTCTCTCTCTCTTTATCTATCTATCTATCTCGGTTGTAGTATTATTTCTTTTTCTTTTTCTTTCTTTTTCTTTTTCCTTTGTTGAGATACTTTTTTTCTTTTTCTCTTTCTCTCTTTTTCTCCCCCCCTCTCTTTCGCTTTCTCAGTTTTTTTTTTTTCTTCTTTTCTTTTGTTGGATTACATGCTTCTATCTCAATTCCACCCCCCTCTCTCTCTCTCTCTCTCTCTCTCTCTCTCTCTCTCTCTCTCTCTCTTTCTCTCTCCTTTCTTTTTCTTTTATTGGGTTACTTTGTTCTTACTTTTCCTTACTATTCGTCTGTGATCAACATTTCGTTCATTCTCTTCTTCCCATATTCTTTCTTTCTTGCTTGCCTTTTTCTTTCTTTAATTCTCGCTCCTTTCTTCCTTCCTTTCTTTCTTTCTTTCTTTATTTCTTTCCTTCCTTCACTCTGGCTTCTTTCTTCTTTCTTTCTTTTTTCTTTCATTCAACCTGCTTCTTTTTACATTTTTTTTTCTCCATTCTGTGTTTCTTCTTTCGTTTCTATCTTTCTTTCTCATATTTTCCTACATTTCTGATTCGTTGTACAGATAACAATGATGATGAGGACAATAGTCCGAAAATCCAAATAATAATAATTTATAATTCATTTCCAAAGTTTTTCTTTCTTTTAACTTCCCATTGCTATTCCTTTTCTGCCTTCTGTCCCTTCTCCTTCACGCTCTTTCTTCATAGCTTTTTTTCTTCCTTTCTTTCTTCCTTCCTTTCTTTCTTTATACCCTTGTCCAATAGTAGTTCCGCCCTGTCGGCAGGGGGCGTTAGAATGCGCCGACTGCACCTCTGCAGAGGGATAAGACTCTCCCAATGGGGCCACCTGTTGGCCGTGAGTGGCGACCCGTGATGCTTAAGAATAGAGCCCAGGTGGATGAGCAGTTCATGACTTGCAATACTCCACTTTGACCCTATCTTGGGCTAGACAGGTAGTCGGAGAGGCCCCCTCCGATCAATCGGCTGGTCACTTTAAGCCCTAGCATCTATATGATTACCCCAACCCCTTTTTATCATATGGGTGGTAGAAGGCGGTGTGTGCGGGTCTACATGTCCTGGGAATGACGTTAAACTCTATCTGATGGTGAGGTTCCAGTTTTGGAGGTTTGGGGAATGTGGAGCACCCCTTCATTACCATTGCTCCCTGGTCCACTCTGACCCAGAGTGGTAGTACCTGTTAGATCCCATCTATGGGTTAAAAGAAAATGTTTTTATTTTAAAAAATTGTATTATCCATTAAGAATTGATTTATTTCCAAACTTTATCGGCATTAAATGACCCACTGAGGTTGATATGCCGTAAAACAAAACAAAACCAAACCAAACCAATAGTAGTTGTTGCAATTACATATAAACCTCACAACTATTAAGAGGCATCATTAGCAGGGCTTTGGAGTCGGATCACAAAACCTTCGACTCCGTACCCGACTCCTCATTTTGTAATTAAGTGATTATAGCCAACAAATATCAAACCATTATATTTTTATAATCTATTCATACGGAGTGTGCACTGTATAACTAAAGTAGGGCCATATAAAGTATAAAGAAAACAGAAATTTGTCGAGTCGGGCAGTCGGATCTCTCTACCACTGAAAAAAGATGTTCTGTCTGAGAGAACACGACTCGGCATTTATTCCTCTCAGCGGCCGAACCACTTCAGACAAGAGGGGTGACAGCAATCCACCACTCACGATCAGGTGGTTGCTAGTTCAATCTCCGCTACATGAAGTCTAATTGAACAGGAGTCAGCAGGAGTCCAACACTGATTCTAGTGACTTAATACTTCCCACTCCGACTCTACAATTCTGATTATATATACTAGCAAATATATGCACCCTCCAGGTGCAAGTATTTAAGTTTTAATGTAATAAAATATTGTATTAAATTAGAAAGGCTAATGAAACTAAATAAGATACAGATAAAAAGATTTGAAACAGAGAGAGTATAATAAAAGATTTGAAACAGAGGGAGTATAATAAAAAATGGAACAACTGAAACTTACTCTTCCATCACTCTCGTCTTTCATTGTTATTTTTTCTAATTAAAGTATTTAGTTATAAGAGGAAGTAAAGAATAAAATGACAGTTATTTTATCTTGTTAATGGATTTCATCTAAGATTTATTGAAGAGATTTTTGCTTATATTCATTAAAATAAAACCAAACAGTTAGAAATCAATAATACTAAGCACATATTTATTAAATTCGATTTTTTAATATTAATATGCAAATTAGCCTTCCAGTTCACACTGTAAACCGCTATTTTGTTGTATATATAAATATAATTGCATGTTGTCAGTATGTAGACATGGCTAACGGTATTAATAATGTAAGACAATTTTATTAATAATTGAAGTTTAGATAAAAATAAAATCATGGAGAATGTGATGTCAATAACTAAGAGAATTGTGACTTGAGTAGGAATATAGTTTCGGTTACAGACAGTAAAACACACAATCTCTATTATAATATAAAATAAGATTTATACTCTTTATACTACTCCGCACGAGTAGGATGTGACAGAAGGTCAATTTCTTAAGAAGAGTTTAACAGGTTTGAATTCTGAATTTTCCTTCTCCTAGACTGGTTACCTGGCCATGGTTAAAGAGCCCAGTGTGACTTGCTATTTACCCATAGCTGGAGAGAGAATTGGACTCATACCTTTCTCAATGGTATTAGCGCCATGTGAAATGAAAACAGCTTCTTCCAGGGATTGAACTCGGGTTGACGAGTCCATTTTCTCCGCCTCTAACCATTAGACCACGGGCCTCTACACTTCTGATTATAAGTATCGTGTTATTTTAATTCTTCATTTGAATACATTTTATATTTTTCATGAATCTTTTTAAATCTTTTATTCACAATTTTTATTTTTTTTCTGTTTATTTTAACTTAAATTTTAATTTTTTTCAAACTGCCAGAACAAAACTTTAAAAAAATATTTTCTTCATTTTTCCTCATTTTAAAATTTTTATATCTCGTCAATCGTTCCTTTTACATTCATTTTTCCCCCTTCTTCCTTCCATTCTTTGTATTACTTCTACTTTTTCTTTTTGCTTCCACTTTTCTTTCTTTCTTTCCAT
>CM042147.1:123851320-123871320 GCA_023376005.1 Doryteuthis pealeii | reverse complement strand
AGTGAAATGCAATTACCAAGTCCAGGATTTGATCTCGGGGCGACGAGTCCAGTTTCCTTTGACTTTAACCATTACACCACGCGCTTCTCTTAATTACATATGTCACCTTCTCCATGATTGTATTTTATTTAAAATTCAATTACTAATAAAATTGTTTTACATTAATACTGTCGACCATATCTACATACTAGGATATTTACCACGTATCCCACGTGTACGGGTTAGGCACGAGGCCCTATTAATGCAAGGGCAGGTGTTGTCTGGGGGTGGCCGCCTGGGATCAACGAAGTTAGCTTGTAAGGTCCAGGCCGGAGCCACTGGACCCTCAGATGAGCTGAATCTACATACTAGATATTAACCACGTACCTCATGTGTACGGTTAGGCACAAGGCCCCTATTAATGCAAGGGAAAGTGTTGCCTGGGGGTGGCCGCCTGGGATCAACGAAGTTAGCTTGTAAGGTCCAGGCCGGAGCCACTGGACCCTCAGATGAGCTGAATCTACATACTAGATATTAACCACGTACCTCATGTGTACGGGTTAGGCACAAGGCCCTATTAATGCAAGGAAAGTGTTGCCTGGGGGTGGCCGCCTGGGATCAACGAAGTTAGCTTGTAAGGTCCAGGGCCGGAGCCACTGGACCCCTCAGATGAGCTGAATCTACATACTAGATATTAACCACGTACCCCACGTGAACGGGTTAGGCACAAGGCCCTATTAATGCAAGGGCAAGTGTACGATTATACCCCCCTGGGATCAACGAAGTTAGTTTGTAAGGTCCAGGCCGAAGCCACTGGACCCCCGGATGAGCTGAATCTACATACTAGATATTTACCACGTACCCCACGTGTACGGGTTAGGCACAAATCGCTATTAATGTGGGCGCACCCACGAACCGAAGCTCATGGGTGGCAGGTGGAAAAATTGCGTTGATCCCTCAAGGGGGACGCCTCAGGCACTGAGCAATAAACCAAACTCTGCCCCTTTAAATCGAGAGGGACATATATTACTTGGGGGATAGCCCCCTGTGATCAACGCTGTTAATTATAGCCACAGTCCTGGACCCCCGGATGAGCGGAATCTACATACTAATAACATGCATCTGTATTCATATATACAAGAAAATAGCAATTTATCGTGTGAATGGGAAAGCTAATTCATATATAGATATTTAAAAAAAATATTTTAATATATATGTACTTAGTATTATTGATTTCTAATTGTTTGGTTTTATCATAATGAATTTGAAAAAAATCTTAAAAGAAATCCATTAACGAGAAGAAATAACTGTCATTTTTATTCTTTTCTTCCTATTTTAACTAAATATTTAATTTAGGAAAATTTAGCAATGAAAGGCAGGAGTTAAGGAAGAGTAAGTTTCAGTTGTTATATTTTTCGATTATACCCGCCTCTGTTTCAAATCTTTTTTATCTGCATTCTTATTTAGTTTCTTAGCCTTTCTAATTTAATATATTTTATTATATTAAAACTTAAATACATGTGCCCGGAGGGTGCATATATTTGCTGGTTTTTATAATATTTATTTAAATCCTAATTAATCAAGACATTTCCACAAATAGATATCACCCTGTCGACTGGGGCAGATGAATACACCGACTGCACCTCTGCAGAAGGGTAAAATCCCTCCAATGGGTCCGTCTGTTGGCCATAGGTGGCTGAACAGTCTATGACATGCAACACTCCTCTTTGGCCCATACTTGGGCTAGATTGATGGTCGGAGAGGTCCCCCTCCGATCATTTAGCTGGTTACGTCAAGCACTAGCACCTATATGATTGTCCCGCCCCTGTTGCCCTTATGGCAATTCCCAACTTTTTATCATATGTGCTAGAAGGTGGTGGCTGAGGGTTTTAGTGTTCTGGGTATGACATTAAACTGAAACTAATGGTGAAGTTCTAATTCTTAAGCTCTGAGGAGTGTGGAGTACCCCTTCATCGCCATTACTCCTAGGTCCACTCTAGGACCCAGAATGGTAGCATCTGTTAGGGTACCATCTATGTGTTAAATAGAAAGAAAATAAGTTATTAAAAAAATTGAATACCCATTAAGAAAGAATAAGATAAAACAATTTCGGTATAAAATAACCCAACAAGGGTTGACATGCCGTAAAACCCAACCAACCAACCAACCAAGCAATAAAATAGATAAATTCGTAATGAATGAAGAGAAATATTTCACTTGATTAATCATTCTTTTTTTTGTTTTGATAAACCTAGAATTATTAAGATTGTTCGGACTATTGTCCTCATTTTTATTGTTATCAGTACAACGTTTCGGCTGATGTGTCCTCCGGCCTTCTTCGGGTATTTCTTGTCAAACACGAGAGTCCTCCTGAATTCGGGAACCTTCTTTTCGAACTCGGGAACATTCTTGTCGTAATCGGGAGCCATCACGGAACTTTGAACCCAACCCTTCATTAAGTCTACGGGGGTATCCTGTTCTCATTCCGCTAACCATAGCTAGGGTAGAGGCGTTAAGCTGTGATAATTATTAGTCTATGTTACTGTTGCCCATTAGCCAGAATTAAACTCCCATGAATATAATAAAGGGTTGGGTCCCGTGATGGCTCCCGATTACGACAAGAAGGTTCCCAAGTTCGAGAACAAGTTTCCCTAGTCCGACAAGAAATTGCTGAAGAAGGTCGGAGAGCACATCAGCTGAAATTTTGTACAGATAACAATAAAGATGAGAACAATAGTCCGAATAAACTTGATAATATTAATTATCGAGCTTCATCTCAAAATTTAAGAGAAACTCTAAAAACCTCATTTTTTTTTTAATAACTTGTCAAATTTTTCTGTTGCATTGTTCGAACAATATCCCTTTTTGTTTCGTCTTTTGGGGTTACTCCATAAACCTTTGATTCATAACAAAGATAGTGACGCCCTTTGGCCGGGTTGTGGCCCCAAAATGACTCTATGCAAAACCCCTCCTCCTTGGGTGACCTTATCAGGAACTTAAGTTCCTGACGACATGGCTCTGAAAATACCAAATCTGTTGCGTTACCAGTTTAGTCGCCAATGACTCGACAATGAAACAGTTATTATTGGGTTACATAGTACCAGTAGCACATTGGGCGAGCTGTATCGTGGTATACCCTATAGATAAAAATAAAATATTGTGTACCTGTTGCACAGTGCCTTCATCACTGGCACTAAATAATTATAATGTTATATATCTCTTTCTTTCTTCTATATCTGGTTGTATTTTCTTCTGGCCGGCTTTGGTATTCTGATCGTCTTTGGTATATCTTCTATCAATCTGACTTGGTCTGGCATCTTCTAAGATCTTGCTTCTGGAGTTGACTTGGGGACTTCGGTCTGATTTTCTGTTAGGGATTTCTCGTTATCAGAAGCCCTGTGTCATTGTTAGTTTTTAGATGATAAACACAAGACTTCGATTTACTTTGATGTTACTTTATTTGGTAAATCCCCAACCCAGACATCTGCTAACTAACATAGCGCGCGTGAGTTCCAGTCTAGACAGAGCATAAAATGGCCGACTGCTCTGCCTGACGTCTAACTGCAAACTGGGGACTCTGAAAAAGGTCCCACGTGACTTCACATATTTGGCGGGCTTCTGTAATTTTTCATGGAAGGACCCGGCCATGATATGAAAAGGGTCATCCCCTCAGAATTACAGGGGATTGACGATAATCTTATGCAACCGCATAGATTATGTAACATACCCTCATATAAATACAAATTAAATTTATCAAAAATATCTAATGAAACTCATATCAATTTACCAAATGCTCTAGTAACAATATAAGGTTACTCGGAGCATATGATTTTTAGGCACCCCTTTTTGATCTCGATTAAGAAAGGACATGTTTTTCATTTACACCGTCAATATCTGGTTGCTTGTGAGGGGTTAGGGTTAGAGGTTAGGGTTAGGGGTTAGTTTTATAATTTTTAGTTAAAACAACCCTTTCTTAATCGAAATCAAAAAGAGGTGCCTAAAGGTCATATGGTCCGGTTACTCAGCTGAACGGGAAATCTAACTGGCAAAAATGAACTTCTAAGGTTCAAGGTCAGTATGGAACATGAACAAGTTCAAGGCCAATATTGATCTGTTGATTTTCAATTTGAGTTACCCATCTGAATTTTAAATCCTAGATTGTACATATTAATCAATCTATATATGGTTGAAAATAGAGGAAATGCGGATAAAACAACACAACTAAATTCAAATGATATTTTGCATCGGTATTTTACGAAGCTTTGTCAAATTTATCCTGAAGACAAAATGGGCTCTACAGTCTACTTCTATACTGAAATGGTTATTTTGGGGCGGGCAGAAGATGGGAGGATTACTGAGTAATACGATATGATACAAAAGGAAAGGAAAGGAAAGATGGGAGTGTTGTCTGTGTGGTATGGAGTGAGGAAGTGAAGAAGGGAATAGGACATGGTATTTTTATGGGGTCATTTATTGCCATTGAAGAAATTATATCTATCTATCTATGTTTTCTTCTACCCCTCATCTGTATTTGTCTATTCTTCTATCTATCTATTTGGTGACTGTCTTTTCATTTATCTCTCTCTCTCTCTCTCTCTCCTCTCTCTCTCTCTCTCTCTCTCTAATAATATATATAATAATAAAACCAATCAGGCGCCCACACACATTATATCTATATATCTATATATATATCTATATCTATCTATCTATCTATCTATCTATATATATATATATATATATATATATATATATATATATATATATATAAATTTAAACCTACTGAGTCAGATATACCTACTAATAGTTTCGCTTAGTAGATCATCAGGGCAAAAATCTGACTCTTGTATATATATATATATATATATATATGTGTGTGTGTGTGTGTGTGTGTGTGTAGTATATTAAAAAATTGAAAAAAACACAGGTTTAAATAAGTTGAGTGGTAAGTTTATTGGCCGGCGCTGCAGTGTTTCGATAGAATTGATTGGATCTTTTTCAGGGCATTTGTTGATATAAGGAAAAGTAATAAAAAAATGTTATCACAGAATAATGAGAAAAACTGCGTTAGTCCTTGTTTATCAGTCTGTTCAAAATTTGAAATTTGAAGAAAGGACGCTGGAAAGGTAGACGGTTTGAAATATGACGTCAAATATTCTTCTTTTATGGTGTGAGTATGAGTATGTGTGAGTGTGTGTATCGAAAAAAGACATTGTGCATTTTTTTATATGTTTTTGTGTGTGTGGTTGCGCGTGTGTGTATAATTTTTTTTGTTGCGATAAACGACATCGTAACAAACCTCAAAGTTGTGTGTAAATTATATATATATATATATGTGAAGAGATGGAAGTGAATGCGACGGTATGATATATATATATATATATATATATATATATATGTAAAGTAAGTAAAGTCGACGGGGCGGCCTATAGTCGGTAATCAGCCAGTCAGCGAGGGAGTCTATCCCCTTTTCTCTAGCGCTAGACCAAGGACATTGTTTTTTCATCTGAGGTGGAGCGCCACACGTACCATCAGCTCGTTACTTTACCGCACAGATCCCTGTGCTACTCATACGCTGAGTTGGCGGGGACGGGTATCGAACTAGGAACCTTGTGGTTTCTAGCCGAACGCTCTACCGACTGAGCTAACCCAGCGTGCGTGCGTGCGTGCGTGTGTGTATTTATTTATTTGTGTTGTGTTTATGTGTGTGTGTGTGTGTCTCTGTGTGTGTGTCTGTGTGTGCATTGGTGTGTGTTAACGGTATATTTGTATATTATCGGGCTAATTCTGTCAGTATGTGTATACAGTATATATATATATATATGTGTGTGTGTGTGGTGTGTGTGTGTATGTGTGTGTGTGTGTGTGTGTGTGTGTGTGTTTGCATTAGTGTGTGCTAAAGCTCTCTTATCGGGCTAATTCTGTCAGTGTGTCTATCTGGCCATTCTGGTTGTTGTATGAGTGTGTAACAGGGGATATGGTAGTTAAAATTTCTTTTTAAGCGGAACGTTGCTGGGAGCTTTTCCTAACTAATTGGTGTCAACGAGAATAAGAAAGAAGGACAAAAATATAGAAGAAGAAAAAAAGAACCCTTCCACCCCTAAAATATTCCGTCATTCGTTGATCTTCTTTCATTCCCACCCACCCCACCCCACCCCTTTTTTTCTTCTTATAGTTGCAGGTGGCGCTAACATTTTGCGGGCTTTCTTTTTGCTTATTGCCGAAACGGGGCTAAAATAAGAGAAGGATTAGAGAAAATAGAAAAAGAAAAAGAAAAAAGGGGCAATGACGTAATGAAAAGAAAAGAAATGAAACAATAAAGAGAGGGGGAAGAAAAAAGAAACTTGAAAGAAGGAAAGGAAAAGAAGGAAATTAAAGCGAAGAAGAGTGAGATGGAGAGGAGGGGGAAATAAAACAAGGAAAAAGTTCATAAGAAGAAGAAAAATGGAAGGAAAAAGGGAAGAAAGAAGTTAGGAAAAATGAAGGAAAAAAGAAGGAAAAAAGGAAGAAAAAATGAAGAAGGAAAAGGGATGGAAAAATGAAGAAAAAAAGAAGAAGAAAAGGAAGGAGAAATGAAGGAAAAATGAAGACAAAAAGAAGAGAAAATGATCACCAAAGCAAAAATGAAAGAAAGAAAGAAAGAAAGAAAGAAAGGAAGAAAGGAAAATGATCATCAAAGAAAGAAAGAAAGAAAGAAAGAGAGAAATAAGAAAATATGATCATCAAAGCAAAAATGAAAGAAAGAAAAGAAAGGAAAATAATCACCAAAGAAAAAAAGAAAGAAAGAAAGAAAGAGAGAAAGAATGAAAAATGATCATCAAAGCAAAAATGAAAGAAAGAAAGAAAGAAAGAGAGAGAGAGAAAGAGAGAGAAAGAGAAAAAGAAAGAATAGAAAATGATCATCAAAGAAAGAAAGAAAGAAAGAAAAAAAGAAAAAGAAAGAAAGAAGAAAAAATAATCATCAAAGCAAAAATGAAAGAAAGAAAGAGAAAGGAAAATGTAATATCGGATACTTATTTATTTAACCCTTGTGCCACGGGCAGAATGTGACACAGAGTCAATTTTTAGCGCAGTACAGTTGGTTTTGAACTCAGAATCTTCCTTCTCTTAGGCTGGTTAGTTGGAGAAGAGATTGATTCATGCCTCTTTCCCAATGGCCATAGCGCGAAGTGAAACGCAACCAGCTTCATTTAGGTCACCGATTCCATTTACTATACTTTGATTCCTTTGTTTAATGGAATATCAATATTCGTAGTTTATCCAACGTCAAAGCCATTCTTATAGAAGAACAGTAGTGGTATTATTAAACCCTGACCAGGGATGATTGTCCTGTCGCCTGGGGCGTTAGAATACATCGACTGCACCTCTGCAGAGGGGTAAGACTCCCCAATGGGGCTACCTGTTGGTCGTAGGTGGCGATCCGTGATGCTTAAAGATGGAACCTAGTTGGATGAGCAGTCCATTACATGCAACACTCCACTTGGTTCTTTATTTAGGGCTAGAGGGTCGGTCGGGGCGACCTCCTCTGATCAATAGGCTGGTCACCTCAAGCCCTAGCACCTATATGATTGCCCCAACCCAATTGTCCTTATGGCAAACCCCAGCCCTTACCATATGGGTGGTAGGTGGCTGAGGGTCTTCCTATCCTGGGAATGACGTTAAACTCTATCTGATGGTGAGGTTTCAGTTTTGGGAGTTTGGGGAATGTGGAGCACCCCTTCATCACTATTGCTCTCTGGTCTTCTCTGGTCCGGAGTGGTCGTACTTGTTAGGGTCCCATCTATGGGTTAGATAGAAAAATGTGTTTCTGAAAAAATTGAGTATCCATTAAGAATGAATTTATTTCAAAACTTTATCGGCATTAAATGTTCTACTGAGGTTGATATGCCGTAAAACAAACCAAGCCAAACCAAACCAGGGATGATCATGGATTTATACCTCTCCCAATTTCAAAGGTATTAGTCCAAAACTAAACTTACCGTATTTGACAGCATATCGGGCACACTTTTTTCCAAAGTTTTGGCTAAAAAAGTTACCCTGCGTCTTATACATCGTAGGTGAATTTTGAGACCTCCCGTAAGCCTAGTCAAATCTCCTCTAAACAAACATGTAACTTCTTTTTTTTTCAATTCATTTTAATTTTAGGTTGAGCATTTAAGCGACTCAAAACCATTTGGAATGTTTCATGTTATAAAATTGTGTGGAATAAAAGGGGAAAAATAAGAAATTTGCGATTAAGCCACACCAGATAATCTGAATTTATATTTTTATATTATTTTACATTGAATCTTGGATGATTTGTACGGTCCCATTTTGGTCCCATCTATGAGTTAAATAGAAAAATGTATTTATAAAAAAATTGTATTATCCACTAAGAATTGATTTATTTCAAAACTTTATCAGCATTAAATGACCCACTGAGGTTGATATACCGTAAAACAAAACAGAACAAAACCAAACGGTTCCATTTTGGTTAAATCGAACTTAAGGCACCTAAATTCCACGATCGCATGTCACCCAGCCGAAAGAAAAGAAAAAAACAAAAATTAGGGAATTCGGTTATCTTTTATTCATTAATATATTTTTGGGAGAATATGTGCTTAATTGAAGTTGTACCTAATTTTGAAAATTAATTAATTAATCATTAATTAATTAGGCGGGCATACCTATTCAAATGTAAGGCTAAACAAATCGAGAAAAATCAATCTCTGTATGTACATTTTGGCCTATTAGGCCTCATCAGCAGAACTATAGACAGGAAGACCGCCTTGTGCGTGATTCGAACCCTGACTCTCAAGCTGACAGGTGGGGGACCGTAACCATTACACCAACCGGCCTTTCCCAGATTTCAACACTGAAAATTTCATTAAATTTTGTTAATTACTTGATTTTTGTTATTATTTTTTCTTTCGGTGGGGTTACTTTCCGATGGTGGAATTTAGACCCGTTAAGTTTGATTTAACCTTCATTTTTAACAAAAGAGTGTTGCAGGATAATATTCTTGGTACTTACTTTCTTCCAAAATCTTTCCTTTAATTTTTTTTTCTTCGGTCTTTTGTCTTTTTATTTATGCAGAAATTAGTTTTAATGATATCAAGTCAAGTGACCTGAAACAAATCAGAAAGTTTTTGAATAAAATAACTGATGCATTATAAAATTCATTCATTGATAAATCAACACCGGAAATTTCATTAAAATTGGAAAATTCACAGATATTTGCTATTTTTTTTCTTTTTTTCAATCAGGGGTAGCGATTTGATTTTGTAAAATATGTCTATGACGTCACAATTGTTGGTACCTAGTTTTATGCAACATCGAATTTTCACTTTGTTGATATCGACTTAATTGTTCGTTTCATTTCCGATTAAACGGAAAGTTGACATTGTTTCAATATGAAATATTTAGGAACACGCGTATTGGTGAATAAATATCTGCGAGGATGAAGGGGTCCAAAACTTTTCCAGCGGTATTAGCCCGAAAGTAAATGTAATAGCGAAACTAGGGTTCGAACTCGCTTCCTATGATGTCGGAGTCCAGCACGTTAGCCATTACCCACCGTCTAAATAATCAGGTATTAATAAATAACGACAATAGGCCCCTAGGGTTCTATCATGATTTCCGGGTCAGAATCACCTCTTGACAGGGCACGCGCCGTATCTCCGTGGGTGTGCCGTTTGCTGGAATAGGGGTCGGGCTTGAAGGCTCCAACTTCTTTGCCCTGCGGCACTTGTTTATTTCATTAAAGAGAGAGGATGATTCTTATTGCTAATTTATTCTCTCACTTGTCTTCGCGTTGCGCTAATTTATCTGACGTTCCAACAGAGCTGAATTGGTGAGGGAATTTTGGCCTCAGGCTAAGCAACAAAAATCTCATATTAGCTATTTGCCGCCATCAGCTTCACTATATTCTTCTTCTTCTTCTTCTTCTTCTTCTTCTTCTTCTTCTTCTTCTTCTCATGACTCTTCTTCTTCTTCTTCTTCTTCTTCTTCTTCTTCTTCTCATGACCTTCTTCTTCTTCTTCTTCTTCTTCTTCTTCTTCTTCTTCTTCTTCTTCTTCTCATGACCTCTTCTTCTTCTTCTTCTTCTTCTTCTTCTTCTTTCTTCTTCTTCTCTTCTTCTTCTTCTTCTTCTTCTTCTTCTTCTTCTTCTTCTTCTTCTTCTTCTTCTTCTTCTCTTCTTCTTTCTTTCTTCTTCTCTTCTTCTCATGACACTCTTTCTTCTTCTTCTTCTTCTTCTTCTTTCTCTTCTTCTTCTTCTTCTTATTATTATATTATTATTATTATTATTATTATTAAGGGCCGGGTTAGCTCAGTCGGTAGAGCATTTGGCTAGAAACCACACAGAGTTCCTAGTTCGATACCGGCCCTCTCCAATTCAGCGTATGAGTAGCACAGGGATCTGTGCGGCAAAGTAAGGAGCTGATGGTAGGTGTGGCGCACCACCTCAGACGCAAAAACAATCTTCTTGGTCTAGCGCTAGAGAAAATGGATGGACTCCCTCGCTGATTAGCTGATAGCGACTTTAGGCCACCCCGATGTCTTTTACTTTACTGAATTTATGAGCTGAGTTGAACTGAATCATTACTAGGAAGTGCTTGTTGCGTAACGGTTATTGTCGTAGGAAGTAGACTTGGCGAGCTGAGTTCAAGTCCTGGATGTTACGATTTTTTTGTGGCCATGCTTAGGCTTCAAGCAAGAACATTCTCCAGCGGAGATCCCTTGTGTTAAGCAGAGTGTAATCTTTAGTGATCTTTGGTTGCTCCTTGGTGTCCCTTAGTGATGGGTAAGATCCTTTGGTTGTTCCTTGGTACCCTTTAGTATTGGGTAAGATCCTTTGGTTGTTCCTTGGTGTCCCTTAGTATTGGGTAAGATCCTTTGGTTGTTCCTTGGTACCCTTTAGTATTGGGTAAGATCCTTTGGTTGTTCCTTGGTGTCCCTTAGTGTTGGGTAAAATCATTGCGTTCAGCAAAGTCCCTTGTTGCAGGTTCTGGTTAGTTGGTTGATTGATTTTAACGACATATCAACCCGTCTAGGGTTATGTTATGCCTAACGGTTAGGAAGTAACATATGTTGTGTCGTTGCAGGTCCGTTCGGGAATGTCGAATAACGTGCAAATGAATGGCTGTCAATATCACCGATTCCAAAGTTAACTAACCACGTATACGGGCAGATGATTGGCTGGGATTTAAACCACGTGACCACCTTGAGTCTATAAGTTTAAGTGGTGGATTACAGCACACCTTATATACAAAATAAAGAAGCGCGTGGTGTAATGGTTAAAGTTATGGGAAATGGACTCGTCGCCCCGAGTTCAAATCCTGGACGTGGTAATTGCATTTCACTTAGCGCTAATACCCTTGGGAAAGGTATGAATCCTACTCCCCCTCCAGCTATGGGTAAATAGCAGGGCAGACTGGGTTCTTTAACCATGGCTAGGTAACCAGTCTAGGAGAAGGAAAACTCTGAATTCAAACCTGTTGAACTCCGCTTAAGAAATTGACCTTGTGTCGTATCCTGCTCGTGCGGAGGAGTTGGTAAATATATATATTCAAAATAATCCAACACTATTTACATTTCATTTAACCTTTGGGAAAGGTAGATATTTACCCAACTCGTTATCCAGGGGTAGAATGTGACACAAAGTCAGAATTATGGTGCACCTCACGAGGATTAAACTCACTATTCAATAGTAATGGATCTGCGAGAGTAGCTTGCTAACCCTTGCACCACGATTGGGTGCCCTAGATTTGGGGAAAGGTATGAATCCAACTATTCTCTCTCCAGCTAGGGATAAATACGAGGGGCATTCAAAAACTATCCGCACTTTTGTCTTATGGAAGCCGAGATCAGGGTGAAAGATTTGATGGACAGAACCATGAATAATCTGCAGAGATGATCACTTGCCAGTTCGCCACCACCAAATCTTCTCATCAGTGGCGGAGTTTGACCAGCATCTTCATATGTCACGCTTGTCTTGGCACTTTTAGTCTTTTCTATCCACTCATACACGCTTCTACTCGGTAGTGCACTGTCCCAGTATTGTGCTAAAAGCCACCGATAAATTTCAGCCCCTGACACACCTTCCAACTAGAGGAATCGGGCCACTGCTCTTTCTTCGGCAATATTTACTCAGTAAAGATAGCAGGCAAAATGGTGCATAAGATTCAATCTTTGATTACGTAACCACAAAAGGGTAAACTTTAAGCCCGTATACGTAACTCCCAGATTTTTTTTAATATCAATCAGCGTTGTTAGTGAAATATTACGTTACGGCTACCATAGTGTTGCAGGGCCGACAAGGATGTCAACCCCACAGACGTTTGAATAAGTGAACGACCAGGAGACAAAGGCTGAGGAATAGGGTAACAAGTGTCAATTTATTCAAATAGATATTAACTCTGATATATATATATATATATATATATATATATATATAGAGAGAGGAGAGAGAGAGAGAGAGAGAGAGGGGAGAGAGAGTGAATCATTTTGTACATTGTTAAAATACTCATGACTGGTAATTTCTATGTGCAAGATTCTAATCAATCATTGCCTAATTGCAGTTATTACTAGATTTTAGAAGAGATCAAGTGACAGCAATACTCAATCACTTCCTTCAGTATATCACCTGATTTTAGCATGCATTTACCCCCTCTGCCATGGGTAGGATACGAATGTGGACGTGGGTTCGTATCCCACATCTGACACCAATTATAATATGAAGGATTATTGCAGCGTATGATGGTAAAGAAAAGCGACACAATGCAGTGTATAAAAACATATAATTGAGAAATGATGATAGGCTGCATCCTTCTATTTCCCTAAAAAGGTAACCCCAGAATCATTAAGAACAGCTGATCCTAAAAAAAGCAAGAAGCTGTCAATATCCCACAAAAAAAAGTACAAATGCGGACTACGCAGATGATTTAGCACTCCTATCAAAAACAACTGCACAAGACCATATAATTGAGAAATGACGAAAGGCTGCATCATTCTATTCCTCAAAAAGGTGACCTCAGAATCATTAAGAACTACAGAAGTATAAAAGTAAAAAGTCGTCAGGGCGGCCAAAAGTCGGTATCAGCCAGTCAGCGAGGGAGTCTATCCCCTTTTCACTTGCGCTAGACCAAGGAGATTATTTTAGCGTCTGAGGTGGAGCGCCACACCTACCATCAGCTCCTTACTTTACCGCACAGATCCCTGTGCTACTCATGCGCTGAGTTGGCGAGGAGCGGTATCGAACTAGGAACCCTGTGGTTTCTAGCCGAACGCTCTACCGACTGAAAGCAATAAATGCGGACTATGCAGATGATTTAGCACTTCTCTCAAATACAACTGCACAAGCCGAATTATTGCTGCATAGCCTAGAAAAGGTGGCAAGAGGCATTGACCTCTATGTGAGCTCAAATAAAACGTTCATTTATTTTAAAACAAGTTTGAAGCATCTCAACACTAGATAATACGCCTTTAAAATTAGTAGACCAGTTCATATACCTTGGTAGTAATATTTCATCTACACAGGAAAGACACGGACCTTTATAGAGAGATTTATGATCATGTGGAAATATGATCTCACTGATAAGATAAAGCAATAATTCTTCCAAGCAGTAGCTGTACTGTACGGCTACTGTACGGCTACACCACTGGGACTCTAACAGAGTGCTTAGAGAAAAAGATAGATAGAAACTACACAAGGATCCTGTGTGTTGTCGCGAATAAATCCTGGAAAGAGCACCCTCCCCAAAAACAGCCGTTGTATTTGAAGAATTTGCTTTTCGCGGAGGACGTCCTTACTCCCGTCTACCACACAATTCAAACAATTATATAATTTCAAGTAGCTATTCCTGTTGTATAGCGCCTTCTTCATTGGCACTAAATCTTATTATAATGGAGATTGTGGGTTTGTCTGTCTGTAACCGAAACTATATCACTACTCAAGTCACAATTCCCTTTGTTATTTACATCACATTCTCTATGATTTTATTTCTATTTAGACCTCAATTATTAATAAAATTTTTTACATCATTAAGACTGTTGACCATATCTACATGATATTTACCGCGTACCCCACTTGTGCGGGTCAGGCACAAGACTCATGGAGTGGCAGGTGAAAAAGTGCGTCGATCCCGTCGGCATTCCCCCTCAAGGGGGGCGCCTCAGGCTCTGGGCAATAAACCCAGCCCTGCCCCTTTAAATCAAGGGGGCAGGTGTTGCCTGGGGGGATGGCCCCCTGGGATCGACGCCGCAATGGTCCAGAGGCCGAAGCCACTGTTGACGATATCTACATCCTAATAACACGCAATTGTATTCATATATACAACAAAATAGCGTATTACAGTGTGAATGGGAAGGCTAATTTGCATATTGATATTAAAAATTTGATTTTAATAAATATATGCTTAGTATTATTGATTTCTAATTGTTTGGTTTTATCTTATTGAATATGAGCAAAAATCTCTGTGATAAATCTTAAAAGAGATCCCTTAACAAGAAGAAATAACTGTAATATTATTCTTTACTTCTATTTTGATTAACAGTTTAATTAGGAAAATTTACCAATGAAAGACGGGAGTAACGGAACATGATGGAAGAGTTTGTTTCAAAGTTGTTCTATTTTTCAATCATACCCCCTCTGTTCCAAATCTTTTTATCTACATTCTTATTCAGTTTCATTAGCCTTTCTAATTTAATATATTTTATTATATTAAAACTTAAATACTTGCACCCGGAGGGTGCATATATTTGCTAGTAATTATAATGTTGCATACCTCTTTCTTTAATTCTATTTCTTGGCCGTCTTTAGTATTCTGATCGTCTTTGCTATTTCTTCTATCATCTTGACTTGGTCTGGCATCTTCTAAGATCTTGCGTCTGGAGTTGACTTGGGGACTTCGGTCTGGTTTTCTGTTAGGGAATTCTCTCTATCAGAAGCCCTGAGTAATTGTTAGTTTTTAGATAATAGACACAAGATTTCGATTTATTTTGATGTTACTTTATTTTCAATCCCCAACCCAGACATCTGCTAACTAACATAGCGCGCGTGAGTTCCAGTTTTAGACAGGAACTAAATGGCCGACTGCTCTGCCTGACGTCTAACTGCAAACTGGGGACTCTGAAAAAGGTCCCACGTGACTTCACATATTTGGCGGGCTTCTGTAATTTTCCATGGAAGGACCCGGCCATGATATGAAAAGGGTCATCCCTCAGAATTACAGGGGATTGACAATAATCATATGCAACCGCATAGATTATGTAACATTCCTATTTGATAACCATTTGTTTGCACACAATTATATGGTTTCCAATAACTTATAGATTTATCTTTTCATCTAATCAAACATGGTTTATTTTTGGTTAGTATGTATTTTTTAAGTTATCAATGTATATGTCCCTTCTATTTCTAATACTAATACTTTTGTTTATTTAATTTCGTGACATATCAATCCCTTATGGGTTATTTAATGCCAAAATTTGATTAATTTGTAAATGCTTGCTTATAGTCATGACTATTTATATTTTCAATGTTACATTGCTATTATCTTTTAAATCCCACTTTTTTTTATTTGTTTATAATAAATATTTGTTTACACACAGTTATATAATACCAAGTACTCCTATCTACAACATCTAATTTTAACCATATTTTCAAGTATTCCTATCTAATACCGCCCTGTTGGCTGGGGCGTTAGAATGCACCGACTGCACCTCTGCAGAGGAGTAAGACTCCCCCAATGGTGTCACCTGTTGGCCGTGGGTGGCAACCCGTGATGCTTAAGGATAGAGCCCAGGTGGATGAGCAGTTCATGACATGCAATACTCCACTTTGGTCCTATCTTGGGCTAGACGGGCGGTCAGAGAGGCCCCCTCCGATCAATCGGCTGGTCACGCCAATCCCTAGCAACTATATGATTTTCCTAACCCTATTGCCCTTATAGCAAGCCCCAACCCCTTTTTATCATATGGGTGCTAGAAGGCGGTGGCTGCAGGTCTACATGTCCTGGAAATGACGTTAAACTCTATCTGATGGTGAGGTTCCAGTTTTGGAGGTTTGGGGAATGTGGAGCACCTCTTCATCACCATTGCTCCCTGGTCCACTCTGACCCGGAGTGGTAGTACCTGTTAGGGTCTCATCTATGGTTTAAATAGAAAAATGTATTTATAAAAAAACTGTATTATCCATTAAGAATTTATTGATTTCAAATCTTTATCGGCATTAAATGACCCACTGAGGTTGATATGCCGTAAAACAAAACAAACCAAACCAAATCCTATCTAATACTAATAATCTATACATAACTATATGGTTTCAAGTGACTTTTCCTATTTAAAATAATATTAATCATTTTTTTTTTACATAAAGTTATATGGTTTCAAGGATTCCTATCCAATACTAATTATTTTCAAACAGATCTATTTGATCCATTCCATAGTGACAGAGTGTGACATAAAGTCTGTTTAGAGGCGAGACCCTTTTAGATCGTGACTGTTCTGAGTGGGCAATGGTACAAAATGTTCTTCCCTAAAAAGTGGCCCAGTAAGCATCAAACAATACGTAAGGCACTTACAATTTCAGACGAGAAAGAAGTGCTGCCCAATGGTGTAGGGTCAGTTGGTTTGTCCACATCCCGATACTGGACAGACTTTATATATATATATATATATATATATATATATATATATATACTAGCAAATATATGTACCCTCCGGGTGCAAGTATTTAAGTTTTAATGTAATAAAATATTGTATTAAATTAGAAAGGCTAATGAAACTAAATGGGAAATGCAGATAAAAAAAGATTTGAAACAGAGGGAGTATAATCGAAAGATAGAACAACTGAAACTTACTCTTCCATCACTCTCGTCTTTCATTGTTATTTTTTCTAATTTAAGTATTTACTTAAAAGAGTAAGTAAAGAATAAAATTACAGTTATTTTTTCTTGTTAATGGATTTCATTTGAGATTCATTGAAGAGATTTTTGCTTATATTCATTAAAATAAAACCAAACAGTTAGAAATCAATAATACTAAGCACATATTTATTAAAATCACATTTTTAATATCAATATGCAAATTAGCCTTTCCGTTCAAACTGTAAACCGCTATTTTGTTGTATATATAAATATAATTGCATGTTGTTAGTATGTAGATATGGTTAACAGTATTAATAATGTAAAACAATTTTATTAATAATTGAGGTTTAGATAAAAAATAAAATCATTGAGAATGCGATGTCAATAACTAAGGGAATTGTAACTTGAGTAGTAATATAGTTTCGGTTACAGACAGAAAAACAGACAATCTCCATTATAATAAGATATATATATATATATATATATATATATATATATATATATGTCTCCTATCACACGCTTTCTCTTAATCGAATTTTTAACAATTTAAACTTCAAGTATTAAATTTCAATTAAAACAATTTAAACTTCAAGTATTAAATTTACAATATTAACAGATGTTAGGTTTTATTCTGGGAAATAATGTCTCCTATCACACAAAATATCCGAGTAAGACGAACAAGACATGCTGGCCACTGTTGGAGAAGCGAAGATGTTCTCCTGTGGTCACATACACATGAATACACAAGTGTAGACCGACCATCACAAAATTACATCAATCAGTTCTTTGCGGATTCTGGATGCTGTCTGGAGGACCTCCCAGAGACGATGACCGATAGCGACGGTTGGACAGAGGGAGAGTCATGAATATCCAGCATGATCTGATGTTGATGGGAAAATGAAAAAAATTAAATGTGTTTCCTTATTCTTTATCAGAAATCATTTTCAACTGAGTTCGTGGCCAATATAGATCAATTTTTTACCATCAAAGTTGCCAACCTGAAAAATTGTTAAATAGAATAGTTTTTCTTTTCTGTGGTATTTTTCAAGACAAATGTGATCATTTTCATTGTTTCGGAATAAACTCTGATATATATATTATATATATATATATATTATATATATATATATATATATATAGAGAGAGAGAGAGAGAGAGAGAGAGAGAGAGAGAGGAAGAGAAAGAGAGTAAATCCTTTTGTACTTGTTAAAATACTTATGACTAGTAATTTCTATGCACACAATTCTAATCTACTCATGCCTAATTGCAGTTAATTACTAGATTTTAGCAGAGATCAAGTGACAGCAATACTCATTCACTTCCTTCAGTATATCACCTAATTTTAGCATCCATTACCCCCCCCCCCCATAATGGGTAGGATCCGACACAAGGTTATTTTTAAGGGGTAAGGCTGGTTAAACAACCGAGTTTGCTCTACAATTTACCCAAAGCCGAAAGTAGTTGGATTCATACCTTTCCCCAGGGTATTAGCGCTATGTGAAATACAAACAGCCTCGTTCAGGATTTGAACTTTGGTCGCCGAGTCTATTTCCTACAATGAATAGAAAAGAGCAGAAAGAAAGAAAGAAGCAGATTAAAAGACAGAAAGAAAGAAAGAAAGAAAGAAAGAAAGAAGAAAATGAAGCAGATGGAAGGAAACAAACAAACAAACAAACAGAAAAACAAAAAGATAATGTAAATGAAACGAATGGAAAACGAGAGAAAAAAATCAACCACTTCTAAAAAAGGAATGAGAACGTTAAAGTTTGACGCATGCTGCTGAACATTACATTAGGTCGTCCTCCATTCGTCCTCCATTAGATATCTGCTCAAATTAACTGGCGCTCCCTGTATTGTGGAAAGGAATGGAAATTATTGGTTTCTTAGCCAAAAGATATCATAGGTTGAACGCTTCATATGATTGAATTTTGTGTTCGATAGATGTAAAGTCTTAAGAATCTTAAGTATGAAATGTAACTGATATTGAATAAGAATATAAAGGCATGTTATAGTGTGTCATGTGATACGAGTTGCTGGAGGGCTCAAACCCCACTGTCCATGGACAGGAACGCAACCCGGGCATGATTAATTCTGTCGAGGTCGAAAGACTGAGGAAGAGATTAGGTTGGTTGGTTGGTTGGGTGTATTTTCCGGCATGTCAACCCTTAGATTATTTGGACCATATTACTTTTAGGCATCCCCTTTTGATCTTGATTAAGAAAAGACATGTATTTCATTTACACCGTCAATATCCGGTTGTTTGTTAGGGGTTAGGGTTAGGGGTTAGGGTTATAATGTTTTTTAATCTAAAAATCGTATGTTAAAACAACCGGATATTGACGTTGTAAATGAAAAACATGTCCTTTCTTAATCGAGATCAAAAAGGGGTGCCTAAAGGTCATATGGTCCGATTATATTATTCTGAAGACGTTTTTGTTTCATTCCTTATTGTTGGATATTCAAATCTTTTAAGAGCACATCTGTTTGACCCATAGATGGGACCCTAACAGGTACTACCACTCCGGGTCAGAGTGGACCTGGGATTAATGACGATAAAGGGCTACTCCACACTCTCCAGAGTCCCAGAATTGTAATCTAACCGCTAGATGCAGTTTAACGTCATACCTCAATCATCGTCTTCAAGCACAAATATGATAAAAAGGGTTGCCATAAGAGCAATACGGTCGGGAAATTATGTAGGTGCTAGGGCTTGACGTGACCAGCCGATTGATCAGAGGGGCCGTCTAGCCCAAGAAAGAGTCAATACGGAGTGTTGCATGTAATGGACTGCTCAGCAACCAGGATTCAGCCCTTAACTATCATGGGTCACCACTCATAGTGAACAGGTAGCCTTATTTAGGGAGGAGTCTTACCTCTTGGCAGAGGTGCAGTCGGCCTATTCTACAGCCCAAGTCGACGGGGTTCGCAACAGATTTGATTTTGACGCGTTTTTCTATATGCCACGTTGACCATGTTACGATTTTTGTGGCCATTTTTCGGCTGCAGGTGAGAGCACTTTACAATGGACATCCCTTGTGTTTCTTTGTGTTAGGTAGAATCCTTGGATGTTCCTTAGTAAAAAATCCTTGGTTGTTTCTCAGTGTTAAGCAGAATCCTTGGTTGTTGATCCGTTTGTCCGTGCTAACTGAGAGCAACTGAACGCATTTGAAGATCGGT
>CM042147.1:123826320-123846320 GCA_023376005.1 Doryteuthis pealeii | reverse complement strand
AAACAGCCCTGTGTTATGAAATGTTAAAATCTTGCAATGGTGACTTATATATCACTAGCAATAAAGGTTACAAAATTATATGGTGTGCTTAATTTGCATATCAGGTTTAGGACCATGGAATTGCTCAGTCGTAGAGGTTCGGCTAGAAACCAGGTTCCTGGTTCGATAACGACCCTTTCGCCAATTCAAGAGTAGCACAGGGATCTGTGCGTAAGTAAGGAAGCTGATGGAGGTGGGCGCTCACCTCAGATGCAAAACAATTGATCCTTGGTCTGAGCGCCAAGAAGAAAAGGATCAAGACTTCCCTCGCTGATATGGCTGATACCGACTATATAGCGCTCCTACGACTTTACTTAATTTTTTGATCTCTAATTATGTTTTATTCTCCCAAAATATTAAAATTCATATCAAAATTTATATAGAAACCAATTAAAAATATAATTAACTTAGAAGCGGCTACCCGGCGTCGGCTGGTATGATGTGATTTTTTAAAAAACTAGTCTCGCGGATCCATTCTTAACCTGGAATTGCGTGAGTTGATCTCAGCTGATGCCCCATTAAAATCCCTACGCAAAAAAAGACTTGCTTGATGCCAGTCATTCAGATATAAGAAATTTATGTCTACATATTAAATGGAAAAAAATTCCATGTTGTTATCATTTGAAATTTATTTTTTGATATCTTCACGAAATTTTAAATCAAATCTTCATTATCTTTGCTAAAAACCGAGCCCCTGGTGATATTTAATGTGTATATATATTAACTTTGTGTCAATTGTTTTAAGTTTTCGAAGTTTCCTCCGACATACAGATGCACAAACTGCCCTTTATATATGCATAGATTTGTGTAATCATTATATGCATTCCTTATTAATCTTTAGTCTTTTTAATTTGATATATTCATTACTTAAAACGTAAATACTTACGCCCGGAGGGTGCATATCTGCTATTTGTATTTGCTATTTGTCATTGTGTGGTGTGGAAAGTGGTATAAAGATGTGGAAAGTCTTATATGTTGTTAGAGAGGTTCAAAGTAAACCTTCAACGTGGTTACCTGATAGTACAATTGAAATATTTTCGCATCAAAGAACTTTATATAATAACAAACATAGACATTCTTTAGTGAGCACGCTGGAAAATACATACATGAACAGTAACACATACACATGACAGGGACAGTAAACATATATAGAGAACAGATACAACAATAGCACAAAGGATGTAGTACTAGTCCTAAAAGAAGTGATACAGTTAGCATGGTGAAATAAGTTCACTTTAACTGAATAGTTTGCTGGGGGGAGAAAGCCCCTCCACTTAAAGGGCATTAGCACCAAGCGCGCTATCCCATCGTGCAAAATAGTTCCCGACAGAGAATAAAGAATATATTTTCTCCGGGGTTGCTGTTATTAAATTACAGCTACAACCTAGGGGTAACAACCTGCAACAATGGGATGATAACCTATTGGACTCATACCATCCAACGTTTCATTCACTACATGTTGGGAATCAGCTTTAACAAATTCTCTTCACGTGGTGTAAAGAAAACGGGGAGCTAAGAGACCAAGGGAAGACTGAGACCTTACCCCGACTTTAGCCCCGTGTGTCGGCAGAATACTGGCAGAGTCCCAAAAAGCTGAGGTAACTTGTTGTCCACTCAAGCTTAAATGAAGGTCCTATTTCGACTATGGTGTTAAACAATCTTGAAACCCAACGCAGACCTAGCCCCCTTTGGGATCATCAGAATACTGAGCAGTGTCCTCAAAAGGCTGAGATTCTTGTTTCATCAAACTCAATGAAGCCCCTTCTATTCCATACTGGTGTTAAAAGCATTGAAATAATCTAAATCCATCTTTCTAAAAAAAACAAGTTGCGAAAAGAAAAAAAAAAAACTTTGGTTTGGAAAATTGAGGGAACAAAAACCCCCTTTTTTGTTTCTTTTTTGTCACTTGATCTGACAGAACACGCCAATTCTCCTTGGGTGAGTTCGTTCGCTGGAATCTACAGGTTTCAAGTATTCCTACCCACACAAATAATTTGTTACAACTACAAGGGTAATCCAAAAGAAAAGTTCTCCCAAAGCATGAGGCGCAGGAAACTCTCGTGCATCTTATTAGCACACCGTTGTGTTTGTTGTGCAGTGCACCTGTGCCTCCCCTCGCATGCCAATGCTTAGTCTTGGGCTTAGCAGTCGTTCTGATAATATCCCGATTGACGAGCTCGCCAAGTTTAAGTTCGCCCAGTTATCTTCCGCTTTTGAGTGCAAAATGTATGAAACTGATTAAATCAACGACAATTAACGGAGTGTATGGCGAGTCGTGCATGGATGTCCAAAACCGTTGGAAAAGTGGTGTAGGGAGTTTGCATCGGTGAAAATGTTCCACGCCTCCTTTACGATAGGTACGGCGAGTCGGTATGCAGCACGGGCATACAAAACGACACAGCGCCTACAAAAAATATGACTAAAATGGCGATTATGTAGAAATAGAGGCATTTGAACTTAAAATGATGGAACATCTTTAACAAATACCATAAACGGATCCCTATGATATTAAATTTCTAAACCATAAAACTATCAAACAAAGACCCGGTTTTCAACCGATCCTACTGAGATCTTAGTTTAAATTCGTTTAAATAGTTATATTATCATATCATTCATCATCATCTCAATCATTCATCATCATCGTCGCGCAATGAGTAGCACGGATATCCATTGACACTCTCTCGCCACCTTCCCTATCATTCATTGACACCCTGGAGGTCTTCTGCACAAGCAACGACAGATAATCGCATAGTGGTCAGATGTAGGTCCTTAGGTGGCGGCCCACGTTGCATGTCCATGTGTGGCTTCCACAGGAGAACGTTCGCTATGATCTCGTCCTTGCTTCTCCAGCAGCTGTCCAGACATGCCTTTTGGTCCGTCTCAGCTCGAATGGTTTGTGAGATGTAACAGTAACTTACATTACGATATTTCTCTAATTATTGCCTAAGTAATGAGTATTATATTATAGTCAAAACGTTATAAATATAGAAATAAAAAACAGCCCTGTGAATTTGAGTAAGTATTTTAAAATAAAGGAAAAAAACAACTTTTACCCTTTATTTCAGTAACAAGAAAGTTAATCAATTTAAATTCTACAAAATAAATAAATACCTACTTTTATGTAAAATATATGTGTAATATTCAAAAATATTAATTTAATTAACTCAGGCCATATTTTTCAAAAACAATTTTACACCGCCAGAGACATTTTCTGTTGCTAAGTATATGATGATATACATAATAAAATACAATAATGTTACTTGAAAAAATGTATGCATTAAGTAGTTTCTCTAATACACGTTTGTAATGTTCATATATTAAAAAAATAATTTCTTAAGAAATCCAAACATTGTTTCCAATTTTATTGATGTTAAAAGTTTGTAATAATACTATGAAACATACAGAAAAAGATTGTTAAATCTAGAATTATTCCCATATGAATGCTACACTACACTATCGAAACATATAACGGTTTTAATAGTTAGTAATTTTGTGAATAATAAATAAACATTCTGAAAAATGCATTTATTGAGTACATGAGATTTTGAAATAGGGATAAGAGAAATGCTTTATGAAAACACTAGAAGTGACTACCCAGCATCACTGGGTAGGGGGAGACAAAAGTTAAATCTCGCAGATACCGATTAATTATACATGCACGAGTCGGATCTTTGCATGGATCCCCCATAAATCCTAGTAAAAAGACCTTGCGTTGATCGGCTGGTGAAAAAAGTGGCGCACAGACACTCTGAAAATAAAACATGTATGTCTCTTAAAAAATTCATCTGTTTACTATTCAATTTTTTTCTACTTTTCTTGCTGAATAATAATCAGAAATCTTCAGAAAAGCAGAATGATGATAGTGTATTGTGTAATATCTAATGCATTGTTGTTGAGATGTTTTTATTTTTGGCGTTTCCTCCGGACATACATACACACAAACTGCCCTTTATAATATGTATAGATAACTAAGAAACTAACTATTTTGATTTTAAAGATAATAAAATGTTAGTTAATAAATGCCATAATAAGTACTTGAATGATCGTCAAACACAGTCAATCATTCACTACAGAACTACGTTCGACGTCACTTTTCCCCTCGCTTTTTGTTTTGGTAAGCGATTTTCAGGCTTACTTCAATACTTAAACTACAATCTTTATGCACTTTCTATATGTCAGGTAAAATCTCCTATCAAATTCTTGTAAATATATATATAATATATATAATATATATATATATATATAATATATATAATCATGTAAATATTATGGTTTACACTCAAACTTGAAGTTTCATGGTAATCATCAATCAGATGAGTCCAATGGTTGAGATCTTAAAAACCAGTCGTGAAAATGGTTGAGATTTTAAAAACCAGTCTATTACCATAATATTCCATAGTTTAAAAATCTGCTCTGCTTTATTAGCATTGAGCACCTTTTCATGCCATACTTTTCTCATTTTTCATTCACTATTCATTTATATTTATATAATATTTGGGAGAATATGTGCTATTTGAAGTCATACCCAATTTGAAAATTAATTAGTTGATAATTAATGAATTTAGGATAATATATCTGTTCAAATGTAATGCGTAAACAAATCGGAGAAAAAGTCGATCTCTGTATGTACATTCGTCATATTATGCCTCATCAGCAGAGTTAATATGCCGAAATGAAACATACAGAGATCAACTTTTTCTCGATTTGTTTACGCCTTATATTTGAACAGATATATTCGCCTAATTCATAATCATCAACTAATTAATTTTTCAAATAGGCTGATTTCAATTAAGTACATGTTCTCAGAAAATTGTCGGCTATCGCCATCTCAAACAAACTGTTTTGTTTACTCTCTTTTATATATATATATATTATATATATATATAATATATATATGTAATATATATTTGTGTAAGGTATCCAAAACTGGTTGTAAGGGATGATTCTACATGGGATCTTCAAAATCTCACTGTATAATTATTGCATGTTTTAGTAGGTGCAAATACAAGACATTGAGTATATATAATATATATATATATATATATATATATATATAATGGACTCCCCGTCGATTTCGACGTATGAGGGTTCATACACAATGACCACCCACACAGTGATTTGTTTATAGTGGTGAAGGTTTGTGTTTTGGACCATCACACTTTTTGGCACAGTCGATAGGAAAGAATTGGTGCATCAAGGGTTGCCACAAACCCAATCAACGACCGACCTCAAAGGATTTGAATCAGAGTTATCCCTCTCCTAGACTAGGGCCCAGGCTGAAGGGCCCCCTAGTTTAACCCATAGCTGAAGGAATTTTGAATTCAGAGTTATCCCTCTCCTAGACTATTAACACAGGCTGAAGGGCCCAGTCTGCCCTATATTACCGCCCATAGCTGGAGGGAGAATATATGGATTCATACCTTTCCCAAGGGTATTAGCGCTATGTGAAATGCCAACAGCTTCGTCTAGGAATTGAACTCGAATTATATATATATATATATATATATATATATATATATATAAGTTGTGCCACAACTTGCATGGAATGGGAATTTCGTACACAGAAGAAGCTCTAAAACTGATGCAATTTGGGTCTACAAGGTTTAATGCCGGTGCCTAGGCGCCCCAAAACACTGGTCACATGATGAGCTTCGGTGTTGCTTACCCACGTTAAAATGTCCTTGTGTCAATCTGGTCTGGAAAGGCAGGAAAATACATACACGGGTGCCTTTCTTTTTCTGGGTGAGTGGGTGTTCTATCCCACTGCATGGAATACAGTCGGTTTATTCTATGCCCCTGTCGACTGGGTGGGGTAAATAGTAGGTAAAAAACGGGTGCATCGTCCGCGAAAGAAAAAAAGAAGAAAAAAAATCAAATTAATTTTTTTGGCGCCAAAGGGGGAGATTTAATGACAGGTATGCTGTTGACAATTGAGCCGCGCGATCTGAGCGAGGTTTCAGCTGAACAATGAGCCGCTGATTGGTTCAACTGGGTGAGACGCAATTGCCTGTTTGTTTTCGCTCTGAAGCGGAGTCGTCGCTGATTCTAATCGTGTAAACAAGCAAACAAAACAAAAAGAAAAAAAAAAAAAAGAGGGAAAAAAACTGTTCGTCGAAAAGGCAAACAAAAAATAACCCAGCCCCAAATCGTCGCTTTTGTCTGTCTCTGTTTGCCCGCTTTTCCTTTCCCTCGTTCTCAGTCGTCCGTGTTTGTTTTTTGTTTTGTTTTGTTTGTTTGGTTGTGGAGTGGTGACAACCCCCCCCCAACCAAAACAGTGAGTAGATAGTTAGACTCTTGTTATGTTAATCAATCCCGTCCGTATATTTCGGAGGCTGGAGCAAACGCTATTTTTGTCGGGTTTGCGTTGTACAGTCGAGGATTGTTTGTGTCACGGCCAATTGCTACTTAATTCTATTGTCAGGAAACTTCTATTAAAACGTTCGCTTTAAAGCTATAAAAAACTGGAAAAGTATGAATATGTACTGTGGGTTACTTGTCCTGGGCGGAGGGGGCCTTCTGGAGTAGACGACTCGAGAACTGAACAATCCAGACAACATACGTTGGAAAATCGGTACCATTAAAGTCTACCTTATGAATGTGGCCTACGAAATCATGTCTCTCTTATAGTATGGGGCCTACCATAAAAGCATATTATAAGGTTATATAAGTAAAAAAGTTAAAGTCGTCGGGCCGCCTAAAGTCGGTATCAGCCACACAGCGAGGGTCTAACCCCTTTTCACTAGCGCTAGACAAAGGAGATTTTTAGCGCATCTGAGGTGGAGCGCCACACCTACCATCAGCTCCTTACTTTACCGCATAGATCCCTGTGCTACTCATACGCTGAGTTGGCGGGACCAGTATCGAACTAGGAACCTTCTGGTTTCTAGCCGAACGCTCTACCACCCTAACCCCTAACCCTAAACATAACCCTAACCCTATTTCAGAATTTTAGAATATTTTAGAATTTAACAGATCACTGATTCATGCACGGGGCATCACGTTGGTATGCAATATGTCTTTCAGGTCACACTGGTGCACCATAATATAATCGGTACCATTATAGTATGTGGCCTACCTTTTGAATATGGCCTACGAAATCATGTTCTCTATAGTATGTGGGCCTACCATAAAAGCACATTATTGAATGTGGCCTACGAAATCAGGTAACCTTAACTTGTTCTCGTAAATTCCTACTATAAAATAAACTGAATCCTCAATGTATGTCCGTGTTTTTGCAATAAATGTTGTAAATAAAGAAAATATATTCAGTATTGTAAAATAACGGTCCAGAACATAAAACATTTATTGCAAATACGGAAATAAAATGAAGTTACCCGAAGGATTACAAATATATCTCTCTTATAGTATGTGGCCTACCATAAAAAGCATATTATAAGGTTATAATAATAACTGCCTAACCCTAACCCTAACTACCCTAAACGTAACCCTATTTCAGAATTTTAGAATATTTTAGAATTAAATAGATCTCTGATTCATGTAATTATGGATAAATTATTTTTTAAATTATTCTTAATTACTATATACAGCTTATGACTGGATTGCATTTCTGAAATTGAATATATATGAAAAAATATTAGTTTCAATAAATTGCCTACTACTTATATAAATATACTCTTACTGAGGTAGGACACATTCAAACCGGGTAGGCCACATACTATAACAGAATGAAAGAGGTTGGCCACATACTATAACGGCACCGGGAAATTTTTATCTTCGCTCCAAAAACCACAGCAGAGATTTCACAGTTTCGTTTTACATTTTTGAAGTGGGACTGAGATTTTCTCGTTCAATATAATTTATTGACTTTATTCGAGATTTAAATTAGGGCCGGGGAGTTGAAGACAGAGTTGGAGTCATGGAGTTGGTGTCGGAAGCAATTAAGTGGCCACTGGATCCGGAATCAGACTCGATAAAACTATACAAATGTTAGTAATCTGAACATAAGTTACATAAATGAGAGTAACCTCCCCTCGTTTGTTTCACTTTGGGGAAGCCGTATGTTTTGGTCGGCCATTTTCATTTCACCGTAAATCTACACTGAAAATACGAATTTGGTCGAATCAATACAACTGCCTGTTTTAACACAAAAATATCATAAAATCTGTTCTTAATAACTATTATGTTCATTTCAAATAATGCGCAAGCACAATTAATAACACATTTAATGATATTTTCGTGCAGTTGTATTGATTTGAAAAAAATTCGTATTTTCAGTGTAGATTTACGGTGAAAGGAAAATGGCCGACCAAAACATACGGCTTTCTCAAAGTGATGTTACTCTCATTTATGTAGCTAATGTTCAGATTACCAACATTTTTATGATTTATGATAGTTTTCTTGAATCATTTAAAACAACGTGCAATTGGGCTGAGGAATTTCAACTTTAGCCACATTCTATCTGCTATATCAATCGATGGTGTACACAAAATTACGGTCAAATCATGCTGAAAGCAACGGTGCCCACTAGATCACCAAAATTAAGCAGCGATGAGCCTGTTTCAACACTTAATTGAGAGAACCTCTTAAGCAATGCAGGTACTGTAAGCAACCTGCGGTACTTTGTTTGTCAAATGATTGATTCGGCATTAACATGACCCGAAAAGTTTTATGCCGTAAAATGAAATAAAACATGATGTAAACAAACTATCATGATTCAGGATAATTACTAATCAATCTTGCTTCAATATAATATTTTATCTACATAAGGTAATATATATATATATAAAGTAAGCAAAGTCATCGGGGCGGCCTAAAGTCGGTATCAGCCAGTCAGCGAGGAAGTCTATCCCCTTTTAAATAGCGCTAGACAAGGAGATTGGTTTTGGCGTCTGAGGTGGAGCGCCACACCTACCATCAGCTCCTTATTTACCGCACAGATCCTTGTGCTACTCATACGCTGAGTTGGCGAGGACCGGTATCGAAATCGGAACCTTGTGGTTTCTAGCCGAACGCTCTACCGACTGAGCTAACCCTATATATATATATATATATTATTTCTTTATGTTGCTGGGATCAAAAAACGGTAGGGCCAAAAAGGACTAAAGATAAAATTTTTTTGTATACAAGAGCAGGAAGGAATTTGTTGATGAGGAGGGCCTCGAGTACAGCCAGGTGTAACTCGTTGGTTGGAGGGAAATGAGCAACAATAACTTTGACCGCTTTTTCCCACCAAGCAATACTTTAGATATACGCTCCTACATTTGGGGCGCTGGTGGTTATCGTCAGTGATGTTATCTGCATGGGTCATTGGGAAGTTTCGGGTCTTCCAACATCAGACTTCCCTCACCATGCTGACCCTATCAGAGGTGATCAAACTCCGATCCCCCCACCAACATTAGACTCTAAAAGACGTTTGACTTTTATTCTTTTGTTTTTTTCACCAAGCAATCTAAATTCACCTTCCCCCATTGGGGCGACACCCTTTGGATAATCCTGGTTGTGCTGCAGTATATAAGCCCTCAATGTTCATATCTTGGCTCCTCAACCAACGAGTTACACTAGCTGTACTCGAGGCCTCCTCGTTAACAAATTCTTTCCTGCTCTTTGTATACAAAATACATTTTATTCTTATTATTAGCGTTATTTGGACTATTGTCCCCATCTTCATTGTTATTTGTAAAAAAAAAAAACAAAACAAAAAAACACAATATGAGTCTAGGAAAAATCATACATAAGTAAAATAGGTAGATATTCTAGCCAACCAAGATATTAGGCTTTAATAAGTTTCCACAAATTCAACACTCAACTTCCATTGCACATGCTAGTGGATAAAGGAGTTAGCTTAAGACAGTTCTAAGTGACAGTTATCTTCTGGTTCCTAAGTGAAAGCAGTTAGAAAATAATTAATTAGCACAAACTCCTACCCCAGCTATGGTTAGCGGAATGAGAACAGGATACCCTATGGAATAAATAAAGGGTTAGGTTCAAAGTTCCGTGATGGCTCCCCGAATACGACAAGAAAGTTCCCGAGTTCGAAGAGGTTCCCGAGTCCGAGAATGTTCCCGAGTCCGACAAGAAATACCTGAAGAAGGCCGGAGGGTATATCGGCCGAAATGTTGTACAAATAACAATGAAGATGGGGACAATAGTCCGAACAACGCTAATAATACTAATCTTCAAGCCTCATCTCAAACATTCAGAGAAAAATGTTATTCTTACCCTTTTTTGGTCCTACCAATCTTACTTTAGGAGTATAGAAGCAATGGTCCATATTTTGTTTTGTTCATAACGAGGCATTAAATGCCATTTTGTTTAAGACAGGTATAATTACCAACACATAAACATCTATCATATATTAAAATGAAGCTGGTCCTCCGTGGATCACATCCCTACTTCTCCACATAGTCACCGTTTCTCTCAATAGCAATCTTCTACCTTTGAAGGAGAGCATGTATCCCTGTCCCGTTAAATTCTGTTGACTGTTCTTTGAGCCACTTCTTAACTACAGATTTCACTTACTCGTCACTGGAATAATGTTTGCCTCTCAAACCCTCTTTCATGGGGCCTAAGAGATGATAATATGAAGGTGCTAAATCCGGCGAGTAATCTGTGAGTATAAGTGACTCAAAGAACCAGTCAACAGAATTTTACATGCTCTCATTTGAAGGTGGAACAATGCTATTGAGAGAGATGGTGACTATGTGAGAAGTAGGGATGTGATCCACAAGGACCAGCTTCATTTTACTGTATGATACATGTATATATATATCTGAAATGATTTTCCAAAACATCCCGCGAAACAAGACGCAACCGGGATCTACGAGTTTAACGATCTTTATCGAGCGCGAACTTTACAATCTTTGCCGAGCGTTTGAATTTTACATTTAAATATATAATACATGTATCATACAGTAAAATGAAGCTGGTCCTTGTGGATCACATCCCTACTTCTCCACATAGTCACCATCTCTCTCAATAGCATTGTTCCACCTTCAAATGAGAGCATGTAAAATTCTGTTGACTGTTCTTTGAGTCACTTATACTCTACAGATTACTCGCCGGATTTAGCACCTTCATATTATCATCTCTTAGGCCCCATGAAAGAGGGTTTGAGAGGCAAACATTATTCCAGTGACGAGTAAGTGAAATCTGTAGTTAAGAAGTGGCTCAAAGAACAGTCAACAGAATTTAACGGGACAGGGATACATGCTCTCCTTCAAAGGTAGAAGATTGCTATTGAGAGAAACGGTGACTATGTGGAGAAGTAGGGATGTGATCCACGGAGGACCAGCTTCATTTTAATATATGATAGATGTTTATGTGTTGGTAATTATACCTGTCTTAAACAAAATGGCATTTAATGCCCTCGTAATGAACAAAACAAAATATGGACCATTGCTTCTATACTCCTAAAGTAAGATTGGTAGGACCAAAAAAGGGTAAGAATAACATTTTTCTCTGAATGTTTGAGATGAGGCTTGAAGATTAGTATTATCTGTGTTATTCGGACTATTGTCCCCATCTTCATTGTTATTTGTACAACATTTCGACCGATATACCCTCCAGCCTTCTTCAGGTATTTCTTGTCGGACTCGGGAACCTTCTCGGACTCAGGAACCTTCTTTTCGAACTCGGGAACTTTCTTGTCGTATTCGGGAGCCATTACGGAATTTTGAACCTAACCCTTTATTTATTCCATAGGGGTATCCTGTTCTCATTCCGATAACCATAGCTGGGGTAGGAGTTGTGCTAATTAATTATTTTTCTAATTGCTTTCACTTAGGAACCAGAGATAACTGTCTCTTAGAACTGTCTTAAGCTAACTCCTTTATCCACTAGGCCATGTGTCCAATTGGACAATTGAGTGTGAATTTTGGGAACTTATAAACCTAATATCTTGGTTTGGCTAGAATATCTACCTATTTTACTTATGTATGATTTTTTACCTAGACTCATATTGTGTTTTTTTTTGTTTTGTTTTGTTTTGTTTTACAAATAACAATGAAGATGGGGACAATAGTCCAAATAACGCTAATAATAAGAATAAAATGTATTTTGTATACAAAGAGCAGGAAAGAATTTGTTAACGAGGAGTGCCTCGAGTACAGCTAGATGTAACTCGTTGGTTGAGGATGCCAAGATACTGAACATTGAGGGCTTATATACAGCAGCACAACCAGGATTATCCAAAAGGTGTCTCCCAATGGTGGAAGGTGAATTTAGATTGCTTGGTGAAAAAAAACAAAAGAATAAAAAGTCAAACGTCTTTTAGCGTCTAATGTAGGTGGGGGGGAGAGTCGGAATTTGATCACCTCTGATAGGATCAGCATGCTTAGTGAAGTCTGATATTGGAAGACCCGAAATTTCCCAATGAACCATGCAGATAACATCACTGACGACAACCACCAGCACCCCAAATATAGGAGCGTATATCTAAAGTAAAGATTGCTTGGTGGAAAAAAGCGGTCAAAGGTATTGTTGCTCATTTCACTCCAACCAACGAGTTACACCTAGCTGTACTCGAGGCCCTCCTCATCAACAAATTCCTTCCTGATCTTTGTATACAAAAAATATTTTATTCTTTACTCCTTTTTGGCCCTACCGTTTTTGATCCCAGCAACATAAAGAAATAATATATATATATATATATAGGGTTAGCTCAGTCGGTAGAGCGTTCGGCTAGAAACCACAAGGTTCCGATTTCGATACCGGTCCTCGCCAACTCAGCGTATGAGTAGCACAAGGATCTGTGCGGTAAAGTAAGGAGCTGATGGTAGGTGTGGCGCTCCACCTCAGACGCCAAAACCAATCTCCTTGGTCTAGCGCTATTGAAAAGGGGATAGACTTCCTCGCTGACTGGCTGATACCGACTTTAGGCCGCCCCGATGACTTTGCTTACTTATATATATATATATTACCTTATGTAGATAAAATATTATATTGAAAGCAAGATTGAATAGTAAATTATCCTGAATCATGATAGTTTGTTTACATCATTGTTTTATTTCATTTTACGGCATATCAAACCTTTTCGGGTCATTTAATGCCGAATCAATTCATTTTGACAAACAAAGTACCCAGGTTGCTTACAGTACCTGCTATTGCTTAAGAGGTCTCTCATTTAAGTGTTGAACAGGCTCATCGCTGCTTAATTTTGGTGATCTAGTGGGCACCGGTGCTTTCAGCATGATTTGACCATAATGTTTGTGTACATCATCGATGATATAGCAGATAGAATGTGGCTAAAGTTGAAATTCCTCAGCCAATTGCACGTTGTTTTAAATGATTCAAGAAAACTATCATGAATCATGAAAATGTTGGTAATCTGAACATTAGCTACATAAATGAGAGTAACATCACTTTGGGGGCCGTATATTTTGGTCGGCCATATTCATTTCACCGTAAATCTAAACTGAAAATACGAATTTGTTCAAATCAATATAACTGCACGAAAATATCATTAAATGTGTTATTAATTGTGCTTGCGCATTATTTGAAATGAACTTAATAGTTATTAAGAACAGATTTTATTATATTTTCGTGTTAAAACAGGCAGTTGTATTGATTCGAACAAATTCGTATTTTCAGTGTAGATTTACGGTGAAATGAAAATGGTCGACTAAAACATACGGCTTCCCCAAAGTGAAACAAACGAGGGAAGGTTACTTTCATTTATGTAACTTATGTTCAGATTACTAAAATTTGTATAGTTTTACCAAGTCTGATTCCGGATCCAGTGACCCCTTAATTGCTTCCGACACCAACTCCATGACTCCAACTCTGTCTTCAACTCCACGGCCCTAATTTAAATGTCGAATAATGTCAACAAATTATATTGAACGAGAAAATCTCAGTCCCACTTCAAAAATGTAAAATGAAACTGTGAAATCTATGCTGTGGTTTTTGGAGCAAAGATAAAAATTCCCGGTGCCGTTATAGTATGTAGCCTACCTCTTTGATTCTGTTATAGTGTGTGGCCTACCCGGTTTGAATGTGTCCTATCGCAGTAAGAGTATATTTATAGATATATGTAGTAGGCAATTTATTGAAACTAAATATTTTTCATATATATTCAATTTCAAGATATGCAATCCAGTCATAAGCTGTATATAGTAATTAAGAATAATTAAAAAATGTATCCATAATTTACATGAATCAGAGATCTATTTAATTCTAAAATATTCTAATATTCTGAAATAGGGTTACGTTTAGGGTTAGGGGTTAGGGTTAGGGTTAGCAGTTATTATTATAACCTTATAATATGCTTTTATGGTAGGCCACTTACTATAAGAGAGATATGATTTCGGGTAATCCTTATTTATTTTTATTGCACCCGTTATTTTACAATACTGAATATATTTTCTTTATTTACAAACATTTATTGCAAAAACACGGACATAAAATGAGGATTCAGTTTATTTTATAGTAGGAATTTACGAGGAACAAGTTAAGGATTACCTGATTTCGTAGGCCACATTCAATAATGTGCTTTTATGGTAAGCCACATACTATAAGAGAGACATGATTTCGTAGGCCACATTCAAAAGGTAGGCCACATACTATAATGGTACCGATTATATTATGGTGCACCAGTGTGACCTGAAGGACATCTTGCATACCAAAGTGATGCCCCGTGCCTGAAGCAGAGATCTATTTAATTCTAAAATATTATAAAATTCTGAAATAGGGTTAGGGTTATGTTTAGGGTTAGGGTTTAGGGCGGTAGAGCGTTCGGCTAGAAACCACAAGGTTCCTAGTTCGATACTGGTCCCCGCCAACTCAGTGTATGAGTAGCACAGGGAGCTATGCGGTAAAGTAAGGAGCTGATGGTAGGTGTGGCGCTCCACCTCAGATGCTGAAATAATCTCCTTGGTCTAGCGCTATTGAAAAGGAGATAGACTTCATCGCTGACTGGCTGATACCGACTTTAGGCGGCCCCGTCGACTTTACTTACTTTACTTATTATGACCTTATAATATGCTTTTATGGTAGGCCTCATACTATAAGAGAGACATGATTTCGTAGGCCACATTCATAAGGTAGACTTTAATGGTACCGATTTTCCAACGTATGTTGTCTGGATTGTTCAGTTCTCGAGTCGTCTACTCCAGAAGGCCCCCCTCCGCCAGGACAAGTAACCCTCAAGTACATATTCATACTTTTCCAGTTTTTATAAGCTTTAAAAGCGAACGTTTTAATAGAAGTTTCCTGACAATAGAATTAAGTAGCAATTGGCCGTGACACAAACAAATCCTCGACTGTACAACGCAAAACCCGACAAAATAGCGTTTGCTCCAGCCTCCGAACACGGACCGATAACAACAGGGATTGATTAACATAACAAGAGTCTAACTATCTACTCACCACTGTTGTTGGTTGGGGGGGGGGTTGTCACCACTCCACAACAAAACAAAACAAAACAAAAAACAACACACGGGACGACTGAGAACGAGGGAAAGGAAAAGCGGGCAAACAGAGACAGACAAAAGCGACGATTTGGGGCTGGGTTATTTTTTGTTTGCCTTTTCGACGAACAGTTTTTCTTCGTTCTCTTTTGTGTGTATCCTTTTTTTTTTTTTTTTTTTTTTTTTTGTTTGTTTGCTTGTTTACACGATTAGAATCAGCGACGACTCCGGCTTCAGAGCGAAACAAACAGGCCAATTGCGTCTCACCCAGTTGAACCAATCAGCGGCTCATTGTTCAGCTGAAACCTCGGCTCAGATCGCGCGGCTCAATTGTCAACAGCATTACCTGTCATTAAATCTCCCCCTTTGGCGCCAAAAAAATTAATTTGATTTTTTTTTCTTCTTTTTTTCTTTCGCGGACGATGCACCCGTTTTTTACCTACTATTTACCCCACCCAGTCGACAGGGGCATAGAATAAACCGACTGTATTCCATGCAGTGGGATAAGAACACCCACTCACCCCAGAAAAAGAAAGGCACCCGTGTATGTATTTTCCTGACCTTTCACCAGACCAGATTGACACAAGGACATTTTAACGTGGGTAGCAACGCACAAACCGAAGCTCATCATATGACCAGTGGTTTGGGGCGCCTCAGGCACCGGGCATTAAACCTTGAGTATGACACCAAATTGCATCAGTTTTAGAGCTCTTCTGTGTACGAAATTGCCATTCCATGCAAGTTGTGGCACAACTTGTATATATATATATATATATATATATATATATATATATATATGTCGATTCGAGTTCAATTCCTAGACGAAGCTGTTGGCATTTCACATAGCGCTAATACCATTGGGAAGGTATGAATCCATATATTCTCCCTCCAGCTATGGGTTAAATAGTAGGGAAGACTGGGCCCTTCAGCCTTGGGTAGGTAACCAGTCTAGGAGAGGGATAACTCTGAATTCAAAATTCCTTCCAGCTATGGGTTAAATAGTAGGGCAGACTGGGCCTTCAGCCTTGGGTAGGTAACCAGTCTAGGAGAGGGATAACTCTGAATTCAAAATTCCTGAGGTCGGTCGTTGATTGGGTTTGTGGCAACCCTTGATGCACCAATTCTTTCCTATCGACTGTGCCAAAAAGTGTGGATGGTCCAACACAAACTTCACCACTATAAACAAATCACTGTGTGGGTGTTCATTGTGTATGAACCCTCATACGTCGAAAATCGACGGGAGAGTCCATTATAATATATATATTATATATATATATATATATATATATATACCTCAATGTCTTGTATTTGCACCTATTAAAACATGCAATAATTATACAGTGAGATTTTGAAGATCCCATGTAGAATCATCCCTTACAACCAGTTTTGGATACCTTACACACACACACACACACACAAATATATATATATATATATATTATATATATATATATATATATATATAATAAAAGAGTAAACAAACAGCTTGTTTGAGATGGCGATAGCCGACAATTTTTCTGAGAACATGTACTTAATTGAAATCATGCCTAATTTGAAAAATTAATTAGTTGATAATTAATGAATTAGGCGAATATATCTGTTCAAATATAAGGCGTAAACAAATCGAGAAAAAGTTGATCTCTGTATGTTCATTTCGGCATATTAACTCTGCGGATGAGGCATAATATGACGAAATGTACATACAGAGATCGACTTTTCTCAATTTGTTTACGCATTACATTTGAACAGATATATTATCCTAATTCATTAATTATCAACTAATTAATTTTCAAATTGGGTATGACTTCAAATAAGCACATATTCTCCCAAATATATATATAATATATAATGAATAGTGAATGAAAAAATGAGAAAAGTATAGGCATGAAAAGGTGCTCAATGCTAATAAAGCAGAGCAGATTTTTAAACTATGGTAATATTATGGTAATAGACTGGTTTTTAAAATCTCAACCATTTCACGACTGGTTTTTAAGATCTCAACCATTGGACTCATCTGATGATTGGATTACCATGAAACTTCAAGTTATGAGTGTAAAACCATAATATTACCATTGATTATATATATATATATATATATATATATATATATATATATATATATATATATTTACAAGAGTTTGATAGGAGATTTTACCAAGACATATAGAAAGTGCATAATGATATTGTAGTTTAAGTATTGAAAGTAAAGCCTGAAAATCGCTTACCAAAACAAAAAGCGAGGGAAAAGTGACGTCGAACGTGAGTTCTGTAGTTTGAAATGATGCTGTGTTTGACGATCATTCAGTACTTATTATGCATATTAACTAACATTTATTATCTTTAAAATCAAAACTATGTTAGGTTTCTTAGTTATCTATACATATATAAAGGGCAGTTTGTGTGTATGTATGTCCGGAGGAAACCGCAAAAATAAAACAATCAACAACAATGCAAATATATATACACATACACTATCATCAGTTCTTGCTTTCTGAAGATTTGATTTATATTCAGCAAGAAAAGTAGAAACAAATTGAATAGTAACAGGATGGAATTTTTTTTAAGAGACATACATTTTTATTTTCAGAGTGTCTGCGCACTTTTTTCACCAGGCCGGATCAACGCAAGGTCTTTTTACGTAGGGATTTTAATGGGGCATCCTGCAAAGATCCGACTCGTGATGTAGTAATAATGGATCTGCGAGATTAACTTTTTGTCTCCCCTACCCAGTTGATGCTGGGTAGTCACTTCTAGTGTTTCAATAAAGCATTTCTCTTGTCACCTATTTCAAAATCTTTCATGTACTCAATAAATGCATTTTTCTTCAGAATGTTTATTTATTTATTTCACAAAAATTAATAAACTATTAAAACCGTTATATGTTCGATAGTGTTGTAGCATCATAGTTGGGAATAATTCTAGATTTAACAATCTTTCTGTATTGTTTCATAAGTATATTAACAAACATTTTAACATCAATAAAATTGGAACAATGTTGGGATTCTAAGAAATTATTTTTTTAATATATAACATACAAACGTGTAGTCTAGAGAAACTACTTAAAATCATACATTTTTCAAGTAAACATTATTTGTATTTATTATGTATATCATTATAACTAGCAACAAAAAATGCTCTCTGGGCGGTGTAAAAATTGATTTTTGAAAAATATGGCCTGAGTTAATTAAATTAATATTTTGAATATTTTACACATATATTTTACATAAAATTGTAGGTATTTATTTATTTGTAGAATTTTAATTAACTTCTTGTTACTGAAATAAAGGGTAAAAGTTGTTTTTTTTTAATTTTAAAAGTACTTACTCAAATTCACAGGGCTGTTTTTATTCTATTTATTAACGATTTTGACTATAGATAAAATACTCATTACTTAGGCAATAATTGAGAATATCGTAATGTAAGTTGTGACATCTCACAAACCATTCGAGTGAGACGGACAAGGCATGCTGGACACTGCTGGAGAAGCAAGGACGAGATCATAAGCGACGTTCTCCTGTGGAAGCCAACACATGGACATGCAAACGTGGGGCCGCCCACCAAGGACCTACACTGACCAACTATGCGATTATGCTGGTTGCTGTGCAGAAGACCTCCCAGGGGCAATGAATGATAGGGAAGGTTGGCGAGAGAGTGTCATGGATATCCGTGCTACATGCGCGACATGATGATGATGATGATGATGATGATGATGATGATGATAATGTAACTATTTAAAACGAATTTAACTAGATCAGTAGACAGGTTGAAAAACCGGGTCTTTGTTTGATAGTTTTATGGTTAGAAATTTAGATATCATAGAATCGTTTATGGTTTATTGTTAAAGATGTTTCCATCATTTTAAAGTTTCAACATGCCTCTATTTTCTACATAATCGCCATTTTAGTCAATATTTTTTGTGTAGGCGCTGTGTCAGTTTTTTGTATGCCCGTGTCATACCGACTCGCCGTCATGTCGAAGAGGAGGCGTGGAACATTTTCACCGATGCAAACTCCCTACACCACTTTCCAACGTTTTGGACATCCATGCACGACTCGCCATACACTTCCGTTAATTGTCGTTGAATTTCAATCAGTTTCATACATTTTGCACTCAAAAAGCGAATAACTGGGCGAACTTCAAACTTGGCGGTAGCGTCAATCGGGATATTATCAGAAACGACTGCTAAGCCAAGACTAAGCATGGCATCGAGGGAGGCACAGGTGCATGCACAACAAACACAACGGTGTTGCTAATAGATGCACGAAGAGTTTCCTTGCGCCTCAGTGCTTTGGAGACTTTTCTTTTGGGATTACCCTTGTAGTTGTACACAAATTATTTGTGTTGGGTAGGAATACTTGAAACCATGTATGATTCCAGCGAACGACGCACCCAAGGAGAATGCGTGTTCTGTCAGATCAAGTGACAACAAGTCCATTCCACAAGTTTTTTTCTTCGCAACTTTTTTGTTTTTAGAAAGATTGATTTAGATTATTTCAAGCTTTTAACACCAGTATGAATAGAAGGTCTTCATTGAAGTTTGAGTGACAACAAGACATCTCAGCGCTTTGGGACACTGCTCAGTATTCTGATGATCCC
>CM042147.1:123773820-123821320 GCA_023376005.1 Doryteuthis pealeii | reverse complement strand
TTTTTTTGTCGACGATGAATAAAATCTGACGTTTTTATTTTAGAGTACCAAAAGCCCCCCCCCCAAAAAAAAAGAAAAAGAAAAGAAATAACAACAAGAGGTAATCTTTAACTTTTTACTCGTAAATTCCTACCATAAAATTAGGCTTGGGCATTATCTGAGCCAACCCTAATTTTATAGTAGGAATTTACGAGTAAAAAGTTGAAGTGTAAAACGAGCCCCCACTTTAAAACTAACTATTCTCACAAAATAAAAACTTTTAGAATATACACATTGAAGTGAATATTAAAATAAAGAAAGAAAATATATTCATTATTGTAAAATAACGGGTGAAAGAAAAATAAAACATTTATTGAAAAAACACGGACATAAAATGAGGGTTCAGTTTATTTTATGGTAGGAATTTACGAGGAAAAAGTTAAGGATTACCCCAAAAGTTTGATATGCCGTAAAACAAAGCAAGCAACCAATCAACAATATAATTGTTCGAAATACTTGAAACTATATACGAGGGTAAACCCAAAGGCAGGGTCTCCAAAATATTTAGATATCATAGAATCGTTTATTGTCTATTGTTAATGGTGTTTCCCTGATTTTAAAGTTTCAATATGTCTCTATTTTCTACATAATCGTCATTTTGGTCGATATGTTTTTGTAGGTGCTGTGCCAGTTCTTGTATGCCCATGTCATACCGGCTCGCCGTCATGTCGAAGAGGGGGCGTGGAACCTTTTCACCGCAAACTACCAACACCACTTGCCAACGTTTTGGACATCCATGCACGACTCACCATACACTTCCGTTAATTATCGATGAATTTCAATAAGTTAATACATTTTAAGTAAACGCTTTTTACTTACGTAAAAGTTTCAGTTGGAGTCTATAAAAAGAACTAAGATCGGAACAATTGAGTAAGTGGTTTTGTACCTTTGTATACATGTTTTTTATGCTGTAAATAAATTATCAGTCATATGGAAATCCAAACTCACAGACAAGTTAAAGAGCCAATTCTTCCAAGCCGTTGCCGTGTCAGTGCTGCTGTACGGCTGCACCACCTGGACATTAACAAAGCGCCAAGAGAATAAACAAGATGGTAGCTGCACAAGAATGCAGTATGCAGTCTTAAACAAATCGTCGAAACAACACCCCCACGAGAAAACAGCTGTACGGCCACCTGCCACATATCACCCAAACCATCCGAGTAAGACGGACAAAACACGCAGAACACTACTGGAGAAGCAAGGACGAAGTCAAAAGTGACATCCTCCTGTGGAAGCCAGCACATGGGCACGCCAGTGTGAGCCTACCAGCAAAGACGTACATTGACCAGCTCTGCGCGAATACTGGGTGCTGCGTAGAGGACCTCCAGCGAACAATGAGTGATAGGGACGGCTGAAGAGGGATTGTCAAGGATATCCGTACTGATAGCGCGACATGATGATGTTGATACATATTTTTTAGGACCCGCTTGTCGCGTAACGGTTATCGTTGTAAGAAGTGGACCCAGTTACTCAAATTCAAATCCCGAATGAGGCTATTTCCATTTCACATAATATCCCTATGAAAGGTTTGAATTCACCTATTCTTCCTCCAGCCGTGAGTAAATAGTAGGACAGCCTGATTTATTTAACCTTGATATTGCAACTGGTATTGGAGAAGAAAAATGAATTTAAACCAATTGAAGACCTAGAGATGGATGGGCTCCATCAGGCTGTTCGTGATGTTGAGAATAAATGGTCTAATTTAAGCATGTCAAACTGAGTAGCCCTCTAGGGCCACATGGATTACATATGTACGTCATGAGAACCGCACATGACAACTAAATCTTTAAATCTTTCTTCCATATTAACAGAACAAAGTGATATATACAGGGTGATAAAAAAGCAGACTTTTTTTGAAAGTCAGGCCTGTTTTTTTTTGTTTTTTGGTCACCCTGTATATATATATATATATATATATATATATATATATATATATATATACATGTGTGTGTGTGTGTGTGTGTGTGTATTTGGGCAGCATTTATTTATTTATACATATGGAATTAAACAAAAGACACATCTCCTGTTTAACAATTTTATTTGTGATTTTTTTCTAGTTTTCTGGCCAACTTTTTAATATTTGAGTGGAATTCGTGAATTAGTCCACCAAAGTTCATGTCCCGAGTACTTTCGGCACTTGGAAGTGCCATTATCAGGGGTGATGTGTTCCAGTTTTTCAAATTATATCAATAGATGTAGAGGCTGGAAGGATGAGAATTGATGAGAAAGGTGCTATAGGCATTTTAAAATGTGTGTACTGCATTGGAAATTAATTTTATTTAAGGATGGTTTGTATTGTTTTATGTATAAAGCTTCTAGTATTTTGGAGTTTTTATTTATTTTTTTCTTTGTGCAGAATGTGTGTATTTTCCGTTAGAATATTTCGGTAATTAGAGGGGGGGGGCATGAATGTAATTTTCGGTGTTGTGAAATGGAGCTATTATATATATATTCCAGGTCCTGTCTCCCTTGTAGTAACATGCGTCAGTTTTATAGTTGCTGGGCGTCCCGTTGTGGTTAGTAATCCAGGCTCGTATACCTGTTACTACGGAAAAATGAGTTCGATCCTTGCCGGATGTCTCGTACTTGTGAACTTGTGTTTGTTTCCTACTTTTAGGGTAAAGGTTGTTTTTTTTGTTTTGTTTTTTGCTGTTTTTTCTTCTCCTGGACTGATTTTCTTAACAAGAATCCAGTCTGCCTTACTGCTTACCCCTTGTTCAGGGGAGTATAGATGGAGTAATGCCTTTTGTAAGGATATTAGTATGAAGCGAAATGCAATCAGCCTTGTCCAGGATTAGAACTCAGGTCACCAATTCCATTTCCTATGATAATAACCTTTATTCTAAGTTTCTATTATTTGGATTTTTTGGACTATTGTCCTCATCTTTATTGTCATCTGTACAACATTTTGGACTATGTGCCCTCCAGCCTTCTTCGTGTATTTCTTGTTAGACTCAGGACCCTTCTCGAACCCTGGAACCTTCTTGTCGTAATCGGGAGCCATCATGGAACTTTGAACCCAACTCTTTATTCAATCCACGGGGTATCATGTTCTCATTCCGTTAACCATAGCTGGGTACAAATGTGAAGCTGTGTTAATTATTATTTTATGTTACTGTTGCCATTGGCCAGGATTGAACCTGCAGCCCAGAGATAACTGTCACTGAGAACTGTATATATCCATTACGAAAAGATTTTTTTTGTAGCAGAAGCCGACCACTCGAAAGGAAATAGATTAATTCCTTTTTCAAATGAACAGAAACTAACTCGGCTAGAATTTGAAATCTGATCTCCAAATTCTAGCCTACTTGCTCTTAACCGTCAGACCAACTCTCGTGTCACGACAGCTTTTAACTCAGACATTTTATTTTTATTATCGTTATTATTTTCATCATTGTTCTTTCTATTCACCCAACAATTATAATCGCTTCTTCTGCCTTATTCTGGATTTTTCATTAAACTGCCCTCAAGCAACAAAAAACAAAACAAACAAAACAAAAAAAAACCCTAACCTTGTTCATGACACTATTTCATTGTAAATCAATTGTCTTTCTCGCACACGCATGCGTACAGAAGCGCTCACAAATGGACGCCGTCGAACCGGCACGCGTTCGTCGGGCGAGCGTAAAAATAACACTGACTGACGTGGAAAGAAAAAGAAAAAAAATGGTGGTCTTTTATTTCTTCTGGCATCTGCATACGGATGTTTTATTGTCATACCTTGTATCTATCTTAAATTAATTTACAACAGAGGGCAATTTTCAATTTCTAGCTTGCTATAGAGTCTGGGCTTGAGTCTGAGTCGAAAGCAATTAAGAGATCACTGGAGTCGGAGTTGTAGTCGGTATAGTATTACCGATTCCAACTCCAGTTGAATTTACTCTTTATATGACCCTAGTTTGGTCAGTATAGTTATACAGTGCACACTCCTTATAAATAGATCATTAAAAAGATGATGGTTTTATATTTATTTGTAGACTATAGTCATTTAAATCTTTGCCTACTTTAAACCGCTCACACCGGCTCCACCCCACTGCAATGCTACTGTAATGTAAAGTAAGTAAGTAAAATCGGTATCAGGTCATCGTTTAAAATTACCATTACTAAACGTATCAGAAGTGATGACAAACAGTTCACCATTATCATGACCTAGCCGTTGATTTTTCATTGGCTGAAGGCAGAGCGTGAGAAGGGAACTGAGTTAGGGTAGTTAGAATTTGGCGGTTAGTCCAAGGGAACGGACGTGATGATCGTATGTTACCGAGTAAGCCATCTTCTCACCGCTCGGTTGGTCACATTTAAGCCTATGTTTTGATAAAGACGTTTTTGAAAAATGAACAAAGTCTTGCGAAATTATTTATAAACAAAGATTTTTATCAAATATAACTCCCAGAAATTTATATTGCTCAACGACAGGTATTTCACTTTCCTCAAGTTTGATGGTAGGGTCATTGTGCATTTTTCTTAGGGAACAGAAATGCACACATTGGGTTTTGGACTTAGAGAATTTAAAGCCATTGTCTGTTGCCCATTTGAAAATGTCAACATAGAGGATATTCTGTCCTTTTTTAGAGAAATAAAATTCTACCTTAGAATATAGACATGAACGTAATCAATACCACACGACATGAGACCCAGTGATGCTAACACATTATTAAAACCAATTACTAAAATGTATAAATATAAATACACAACATATATTACTTCCTAACCGTTATGCATGATATAAGCCTAGACGGGTTGATATGCCGTTAAAATCAATAAACCAACCAAGCAACATTAAAAACAAAGAAGCACAGACAACCGGAGAAAAGAAGACGTATGGCCAGGTTGGCGAGAGATTGTCATGGATATCCGTGCTACTTGCGCGACATGATGATGATGATGATGATATATATATATATATATATATATATATATATATATATATATATATATTTACCGTTCTGCATTCGATTTGATATCAAACCTTTTTTTTCAATCACACGCATGGATAGATTTCCTCTGACCAAGCAAATCTTCAACAAGCTTTCCTTCTCCTGAAATCATCACCAAACTCACTTTCTCTTCTATAAATACAAATGTATGTACCATGTTTTGAATAAACAGACTGATGAAGTTCCCGCTTAAAGTGGAACGAAATATATCTCTCCTACATCTACTTGTTTGAGTTATTATTTTTGTCCACTTTTCTTTTTCCTTGCCTCATATATATATATATATATATATATATATATATATATATATATATGGGAGAAATGTGAGGAGGTTAATCCGACAGTATGTGGAGAAAGGTAGACAAACACGGGATGTTATGGAAACTGGATGTTTATTGTCGACGATACAACGTTTCGGTCTCTTATTAGACCATCTTCAGGACTTGGATATAGTTCTTGCTCCAATGCAAGATTGGAGCAAGAACTATATCCAAGTCCTGAAGATGGTCTAATAAGAGACCGAAACGTTGTATCGTCGACAATAAACATCCAGTTTCCATAACATCCCGTGTTTGTCTACCTTTCTCCATATATATATATATATATATACATATATATATTCTACCGTTTTGTATTCGATTTGATCCCAAGCCTTTTTTTCAATCACCCTGAAGCTGAAGCAGGACAACTTCCTAGTCTTAATTCCCTGTGCAATAATACGACCATTGAAAACTGGTCGTTCATTTCTAAAGCAATACAAAATGCTGTAGGACACATCTGTCACTGGACTCTTCGTATCGAATTAATATTTCACGAAATGAAAATAGGGGTGAGACTGACGGAAAATCCCCATCGTGAAATGACACACCGGCCACTGGACGAACAAAATAATAAGAGTTCGATTCTATTCATTGCACAAATGGAATTCCGGAATAAAGAGCGGGGGGTTGGGTGGCGATAGATTGAAAACGTTGTAAAGGCTGTCGTGAATTTAACCTATTGTTTCTATTGCGGGGAGGAGAAGGGCGCCGGTGAAATCATCAATATTGTAGGGTTATTGATTGTAATGCGTCATTAGTTTTCGTGATAGAGATGGGTACCCTTTATTTTTTTAATCATCGATGTCTATATTACTATTTTTTTTGTTTTTTGCCTGGGTGGGGTATTAGGGATAGGGGTAGATTTTTGGGGTGTGGTCCAGGAAAAGTCGTAGGTTATTTCATCTTATATGTTCCTCATATTGCTCGACATTGGTTTCTTTTCTTATTGTTTAACGGCATACAACCCATTATGGGTTATTTAATGCCGTAATGTTAAAGGTAATTTTACTGACAGGATGTTAAAAAACACATTAAAACATTTTATGGGCAATTTCAAAAATATAAAATACAATTTGACATCTATTAATAACTAGCAGCGGCTACCTGGCGTCGCCTGGGTAGAGGGGGATTTTTTTAAAGTTAGTCCCGCAGATCCATTATTACTGAATCGTGAGTTGAATCCTCGTAGGATGTCCCATTTAAATCCCTATGTAAAAAAAATAGACCTTGCTTTGATCCAGCTACTCTGAAAAGAAATGTTAATGTCTACTATCTAAAATATTAAATGAAAAAAAAAAATCCATGCTGTTGTCATTTAAATTTTATTTTTTAATTATCTTCACGAATATAAATCAAATCTCTATTATTTTTGACAAAAAACCCAAGCCCAGGTGAAATTTAATGTGTATATATATTTACTTTGTCGTTAATTGTTTTATTTTGGAAGTTTCCTCCGGACATACATACACACAAACTGCCCTTTATATATGTATAAATAGATGGAGATTAGGTCTGAATTTGTTTGTAACAGAAAGTACGTCACTGCTTACGTCAAAATACGTGAATTAATGTTATTTCAGTTATTCTTTCATATTTGATTTATTGTTTTTTTTTCTAATTTTTTTTCTTTTTTTTTATTTTAATAAATTACAACTCAAACATTTCGCATAGCATGGTTTAGACGTCCTCATTGTTTTTTAACAAGTTAATAAATACATTGACTGGTATATATATCATATATATAGTTTGTTTTTTTAATACATATTTAAAGTTTACATTTCAAATTGTTTTATTTTTAATCCTTTAATGAATTTGATGATTTTACTTACTTAGGGTACAAACTCGCTGACATTGAATTCTTACTCCCACCCATCAGGCAATATGTTTCAAAAATTTATTTTTACTTCGCCCGGAGGTGTTTTTTTATTTTGTACTAGTATTAATAATATTAAAAGAAATAAAAACTTTTCTTATAATTCAACATTTGAATCCTTTCCATTTAATGACAATTTAAATAAATACACTATGAAATTTATTGAATTATTACTTTCATCATCATCGGCAGCACGGATATCAATGACAATCTCTCGCCAAATTTCCCTATCATTCATTGCTCCTTGGAGGTCATCTGTGCGGCATCCAATATCCGTACAGAGCTGGTCAACGTATGTCTTTGCCGATTGGCCCACACTGACGTGCCCATGTGATGGCTTCCATAGAAGAATGTTCGTCCTTGCTTCTCCAGCAGTGTCCGGCGTGTCTCGTTCGTCTTACACGGATGGTTTGAGTGATATGCGGCAGGTGGTCGTACAGCTGTTCTCTCGTGGGGTGTTGTTTTCGCGTCTTTTTTTAAGACTGCACGCAGCATTCTTGTGCAGCTAACGTCTAGTTTATTCTCCAGTCGCTTCATTAGGGTCCAGATGGTGCAGCCGTAGAGTAGCACTGATACAACCACGGCCTGGAAGAATTGTCGCTTTGTGAAATTTATAATCAATTTTGAAAATTATTTTTTACTTTCGCCTTTTTATTTTAAACTTAATAAATTTGATGATCTTACTCACTTATGACATAAATTCTCTGATATTGAATTTTTAACTACCCTTTACAGGCAATATATTTCAAAAATAAAAATTTTTTCACCGCCCGTAAGGCGTTTTTTTGGCTAGTAATAATAAATGATAAAATAATTTGATAGAATGATTGGACCATATGACCTTAAGGCACCCCTTCCGCGATCTCGACTCGTGGGGACACTTTTCTCATTTGCACCGTAAAAATCCGGTTGTTTGTTAGGGGTTAGGGTTAGGGGTTAGGGTTAGGGGCTAGTTTTATAATTTAAAAAAACTAAAAATCGTCTGTACACAGTTAACAAGATTTTGACGATGTATATGAAAAGAATGTCCCTACGAATCAAAATCGCAAAAGGGGTGCCTTAAGGTCATATGGTCTAAATGATAAATAATAGGTATAATTAACAAATTTAACATGCTATTACATAACGTATTATTACCATTGTTGTATATTATTAAGCTTTGGTTTCGCTATGTCGGTAGAGTGTTCGCTTAGAAATCTGGTTCCGTATTCGATACCGACCCTCGCAAACTCTGCACATGAGCAGCAGAGCTTGGATCTCTACGGTAAAGTTGGGAGATGATGGTAGGTGTGGCGCACCACCACAGCAAAAAACAATCTCTTTGCGCTAGTTTAGTCAGTAAAATATAATATATATATATATCTTATTATAATGGAGATTGTGGGTTTGTATGTCTGTAACCGAAACTATATTACTATACAAGTCATAATTCCCTTTCTTATTTACATCACATTCTCCATGATTTTATTTTTATTTAAACCTCAATTATTAACAAAATTGTTTTACATTATTAATACTGTTAACCATATCTACATACTAATAACATGCAATTGTATTTATATATGCAACAGAATAGCGGTTTACAGTGTGAACGGGAAGGCTAATTTGCATATTGATCTTAAAAATGTGATTTTAATAAATATGTGCTAGGTATTATTGATTTCTAATTGTTTGGTTTTATCTTAATGAATATGAGCAAAAATCTCGGGGATAAATCTTAAAAGAAATCCATTAACAAGAAGAAATAACTGTAATATTATTCTTTACTTCCTATTTTAACTAAATAGTTAAATTAGGAAAATTTACCAATGAAAGACGGGAGTAATGGAAAATAATGGAAGAGTTAGTTTCAAAAATGTTGTATTTTTCAATCATAACCCCTCTGTTCCAAATATTTTTATCTGAATACTTATACAGTTTCATTAGCCTTTCTAATTTAATATGATATTTTATTATATTAAAACTTAAATACTTGCACCCGGAGGGTGCATATATTTGCTAGTATATATAAAATATATAAATAGATTATTTAAAAAAATAATATGGTTTTAAATCTATTATGAAACTGTTATAAGTATTCAGATAAAAATATTTGGAACAGAGGGGTTATGATTGAAAAATAGAACATTTTTGAAACTAACTCTTCCATCATTTTCCATTACTCCCGTCTTTCATTGGTAAATTTTCCTAATTTAACTATTTGGTTAAAATAGGAAGTAAAGAATAATATTACAGTTATTTCTTCTTGTTAATGGATTTTCTTTTAAGATTTATCCCTGAGATTTTTGCTCATATTCATTAAGATAAAACCAAACAATTAGAAATCAATAATACTAAGCACATATTTATTAAAATCATATTTTTAAGATCAATATGCAAATTAGCCTTCCCGTTCACACTGTAAACCGCTATTCTGTTGTATATATAAATACAATTGCATGTTATTAGTATGTAGATATGGTTAACAGTCTTAATAATGTACAACAATTTTGTTAATTGAGGTTTAAATAAAAATAAAATCATGGAGAATGTGATGTAAATAACAAAGGGAATTATGACTTGTATAGTAATATAGTTTCGGTTACAGACATACAAACCCACAATCTCCATTATAATAAGATATATATATTATATTTTACTGACTAAACTAGCGCAAAGAGATTGTTTTTTGCTGTGGTGGAGCGCCATACCTACCATCATCTCCCAACTTTACCGTAGAGATCCAAGCTCTGCTACTCACGTGCAGAGTTTGCGAGGGTCGGTATCGAATACGGAACCTGATTTCTAAGCGAACACTCTACCGACATAGCGAAACCAAAGCTTAATAATATACAACAATGGTAATAATACGTTATGTAATAGCATGTTAAATTTGTTAATTATACCTATTATTTATCATTTACACCATATGACCTTAAGGCACCCGTTGTGCGATTTCGATTCGTAGGGACATTTTTCCATTCACACCGTCAAAATCCAGTTAATTGTTTACAGACGATTTTTAGAGTTTGTTTTTTAATTATAAAACTAACCTCTAACCCTAACCCCTAACCCTAACCCCTAACAAACAACCGGATTTTTACGGTGCAAATGAGAAAAGTGTCCCCACGAGTCGAGATCGCGGAAGGGGTGCCTTAAGGTCATATGGTCCTATCATTCTATCAAATTATTTTATCATTTATTATTACTAGCCAAAAAAACACCTTACGGGCGGTGAAATTTTTTTTATTTTTGAAAGATATTGCCTGTAAAGGGTAGTTAAAAATTCAATATCAGATAATTTATGTCATAAGTGAGTAAAATCATCAAATTTATTAACTTTGAAATAAAGAGGCGAAAGTAAAAAATAATTTTCAAAATTGATTATAAATTTCACAAAGCGACAATTCTTCCAGGCCGTGGTTGTATCAGTGCTACTGTACGGCTGCACCACCTGAACCCTAACGAAGCGACTGGAGAATAAACTAGACGTTAGCTGCACAAGAATTCTGCGTGCAGTCTTAAACAAGACGCGGAAACAACACCCCACGAGAAAACAGCTGTACGACCACCTACCCCATATCACTCAAACCATCCGTGTAAGACGAAGGAGACACTCCAGACACTGCTGGAGAAGCAAGGACGAACGTTCTTCTATGGAAGCCATCACATGGGCACGTCCGCGTGGGCCAATCGGCAAAGGCATACGTTGACCAGCTCTGTGCGGATACTGGATGCCGCACAAAGGACCTCCCTGGAGCAATGAATGATAGGGAAAGTTGGTGAGAGATTGTCATGGATATCCGTGCTGCCGATGATGATGAAAGTAATAATTCAATAAATTTATTTAAATTGTCATTAAATGGAAAGGATTCAAATGTTGAATTATAAGAACAGCTTTTATTTCTTTTAATATTATTAATACTAGTACAAAATAAAAAAACACACTCTGGGCGAAGTAAAAATAGATTTTTGAAACATATTACCTGAGGGGTGGGAGTAAAATTTCAATGTCAGCGAGTTTGTACCCTAAGTAAGTAAAATTATCAAATTTATTAAAGGATTAAAAAATAAAACAATTTGAAATGTAAACTTTAAATATGTATTAAAATAAAACAAACTATATATAGATATATACTACCAGTCATGTATTTATTAAAACTTGTTTTAAAAAACAATGAGGACTGTCTAATGTTGCATGTTCAAATTTTGAGTGTATTTATTAAATAAATACACATTTATTGAATAAATACACAAATTGAGACCTAATCTCCATCTATCTATACATGTATAAAGGGCAGTTTGTGTGTATGTATGTCCGGAGGAAACTTCGAAAATAAAACAATTAACGACAAAGTAAATATATATACACATTAAATATCACCAGGGCTTGGGTTTTGAGCAAAAATAATAGAGATTTGATTTATATTCGTAAAGATAATTAAAAATATAAAATTTAAATGTTAACAGCGTGGATTTTTTTTTCATTTAATATTTTAGATAGTAGGTATTAACATTTATTTTCAGAGTAGCTGGATCAATGCAAGGTCTATTTTTTTTACGTAGGGATTTAAATGGGACATCCCACGAGGATTCAACTCACGATTCAGTAATAATGGATCTGCGGGACTAACTTTAAAAAAATCACCCTCTACCCAGGCGACGCCAGGTAGCCGCTGCTAGTTATTAATAGATGTTAAATTGTATTTTATATTTTTGAAATTACCCATAAAATGTTTTAATGTGTTTTTTAACATCCTTTAACATTTCGGCATTAAATAACCCATAATGGGTTGTATGCTGTTAAACAACAACAAAAGAAAACAATGACGAGCAATATGAGAAACATATAAGATGGAAATAACCTACGACTTTTCCTGGACCACACCCCAAAAATCTACCCCTATCCCTAATACTCCACCCAGGCAAAAAAAAAAAATAGTAATATAGACATCGATGATTAAAAAAATAAAGGGCACCCATCTCTATCACGAAAACTAATGACGCATTACAATCAATAACCCTACAATATTGATGATTTCGCCGGCGCCCTTCTCCTCCCCGCAATAGAAACAATAGGTTAAATTCACGACAGCCTTTACAACGTTTTCAATCTATCGCCACCCAACCCCCCCGCTCTTTATTCCGGAATTCCATTTGTGCAATGAATAGAATCGAACTCTTATTATTTTGTTCGTCCAGTGGCCGGTGTGTCATTTCACGATGGGGATTTTCCGTCAGTCTCACCCCTATTTTCATTTCGTGAAATATTAATTCGATACGAAGAGTCCAGTGACAGATGTGTCCTACTGCATTTTCTATTGCTTTAGAAATGAACGACCAGTTTTCAATGGTCGTATTATTGCACAGGGAATTAAGACTAGGAAGTTGTCCTGCTTCAGCTTCAGGGTGATTGAAAAAAAAGGCTTGGGATCAAATCGAATACAAAACGGTAGAATATATTATATGTATATATATATATATGGAGAAAGGTAGACAAACACGGGATGTTATGGAAATTGGATGTTTATTGTCGACGATGCAACGTTTCGGTCTCTTATTAGACCATCTTCAGGACTTGGATATAGTTCTTGCTCCAATCTTGCATTGGAGCTAGAACTATATCCAAGTCCTTAAGATGGTCTAATAAGAGACCGAAACGTTGCATCGTCGACAATAAACAGCCAATTTCCATAACATCCCGTGTTTGTTTACCTTTCTCCACATACTGTCGGATTAACCTCCTCACATTTCTCCCATATATATATATATATATATATATATATATATATATATATATGAGGTAAGGAAAAAGGAAAAGTGGACAAAAAATAATAACTCAAACAAGTAGATGTAGGTAAGATATATTTCGTTCCGCATTAAGCTCCCGTTTTATCAGTCTGTTTATTCAAAACAATAGAAACCTACTCAAGTTTCATCGTTAGAATCATCAGGGTTAAATCCACTGAATTAATCGAGTTACCGATTAATTGCAGCTGATCACACGTATGTTCATTGAATAAGATTTTACGTTACAGAGTAAAAGTTATTCAATGAACATACGTGTGATCAGCTGCAATTAATCGGAAACTCGATTAATTCAGTGGATTTAAGCCTGATGATTCTAACGATGAAACTCGAGTAGGTTTCTATTGTATCCATTTCTTTAATAAATTTGCTCTACTTTGTATTGAGCACTTTCTATTTGTTTTATTACGGACTTAACCCCTGGATTCTGTGCACCTCCAACGATCGTGCCCATATTCACCGGTAAGCCACCCTTTATATATATATATATATATATATATATATATATATAGATAGATAGATAGATAGATATACCACGTCTAATTTCATTGAGAGGAAGAACAGATTAATGTGACAAATATCTTGATTAACGTTAATTCTACCTGGAAGACAAGCAAAATTATTCCAAAGCTTTAGTTTTTATAATGTTATATAGACCTTTTGTATGTAATGTTATATATATATTATCGAGTATGTAAATGGCGAGTGGAGAGGAGTCTTAACAGGTTCTATTTCGTTAACTGGCCATACCAATTCTTTTCCCCGGTTGTCTATACCTCTTTGTTTTTAATGTTGGTTGGTTGGTTAATTGATTTTAACGGCATATCAACCCGTCTAGGCTTATGTCATGCATAACGGTTAGGAAGTAATATATGTTGTGTATTTATATTTATACATTTTAGTAATTGGTTTTAACAATGTGTTAGCACCATTAGGGATCATGTATGGTATTGATTAAGTTTATGTCTATATTCTATGGTATAATTCTATTTCCTTCAAAAAGGACAGAATATCCTCCATGTTGACATTTTCAAATGGGCAACAGACAATGGCTTTAAATTCTCTAAGTCCAAAACCCAATGTGTGCATTTCTGTTCCCTAAAAGAAATGCACAATGACCCTACCATCAAACTTGAGGAAAGTGAAATACCTGTCGTTGACCAATATAAATTCCTTGGAGTTATATTTGATAAAAAATCTTTGTTTTTAAATGATAACGCAAGTCTGTGTTTATTTTTCAAAAACGTCTTTATTAAAACCAAAGCTCAAAAGGGTCCAACCGAGCGGTGAGAAGATGGCTTACTCGGTAACAGACGATCATCATGTCCGTTCCCTTTGACTAACCGCCAAATTCTAACTACCCTAACTCAGTTCCCTTCTCACGCTCTGCCTTAAGCCAATGAAAAATCAACGGCTAGGTCAGTGAAAGGTGAACTGTTTGTCAATCACTTCTATAACGTTTATAATGGTAAGTTTCCATTAACAATACCGTCATTTAAATTCTACTACTTTACAGTAGTATTGCAGTGGGGGGGGGGAGCCGGTGTGAGCGGTTTAAAGTAGGCAAAGATTTAGATGATTATAGTCTACAAATATATATAAAACCATCATTTGTTAATAATCTATGTATAAGGAGTGTGCACTATAAAACTTTACTGACCAAACTAGGGTCATATAAAGAGTACATTCGACTGGAGTTGGAATCGGTAATACTATACCGACTACAACTCCGACTCCAGTGATCTCTTAATTGCTTTCGACTCAGACTCAGGCTCAGACTCTACAACAAACTAGAAATTGAAAATTGCCCTCTGTTGTAAATTAATTTAAGATAGATACAAGGTATGACAATAAAACATCCGTATGCAGATGCAGAAGAAATAAAAGACCACCATTTTTTTCTTTTTCTTTCCACGTCAGTCAGTGTTATTTTACGCTCGCCGACGAACGCGTGCCGGTTCGACGGCGTCCATTTGTGAGCGCTTTCTGACGCATGCGTGTGCGAGAAAGACAATTGATTTACAATGAAATAGTGTCATGAACAAGGTTAGGGTTGTTGTTTTTTGGTTTTGTTTGTTTTTTGTTGCTTGAGGACAGTTTAATGAAAAACCCAGAATAAGCAGAAGAAGCGATTATAATTGTTGGGTGAATAGAAAGAACAATGATGAAAATAATAACGATAATAAAAATAAAATGTCTGAGTTAAAAGCTGTCGTGACACGAGAGTTGGTCTGACGGTTAAGAGCAAGTAGGCTAGAATTTGGAGATCAGATTTCAAATTCTAGCCGAGTTAGTTTTCTGTTCATTTGAAAAAGGGATTAATCTATTTTCTTTCGAGTGGTCGGCTTCTGCTACAAAAAAAAATCTTTTCGTAATGGATATAGACAGTTCTCAGTGACAGTTATCTCTGGGCTGCAGGTTCAATCCTGGCCAATGGCCACAGTAACATAAAATAATAATTAACACAGCTTCACATTTGTAGCCAGCTATGGTTAACGGAATGAGAACAGGATACCCCCATGGACTGAATAAAGGGTTAGGTTCAAAGTTCCATGATGGCTCCCGATTACGACAAGAAGGTTCCAGGGTTCGAGAAGGTTCCTGAGTCTAACAAGAAATACCTGAAGAAGGCCGGAGGACACATCGTCCAAAATGTTGTACAGATGACAATAAAGATGAGGACAATAGTCCAAAAAATCCAAATAATAGAAACTTAGAATAAAGGTTATTATCATAAGAAATGGAATTGGTGACCTGAGTTCTAATCCTGGACAAGGCTGATTGCATTTCACTTCATACTAATATCCTTGCAAAAGGCATGAATCCATCTATACTCCCCTGAACTAGGGGTAAGCAGTAAGGCAGACTGGAATCTTGTTAAGAAAATCAGTCCAGGAGAAGAAAAAACAGCAAAAAACAAAAAAAAAACAACCTTTACCCTAAAAATAGGAAACAAACACAAGTTCACAAGTACGAGACATCCAGCAAGGATCGAACTCACTTTTCTGTAGTAACAGGTATACGAGCCTGGAATACTAACCACAACGGGGACGCCCAGCAACTATAAAACTGACGCATGTTACTACAAGGGAGACCGGACCTGGAATATATATATAATAGCTCCATTTCACAACACCTAAAATTACATTCATACCCCTACTCTAATTACCGAAATATTCTAACGGAAAATACACACATTCTGCACAAAGAAAAAAATAAACAAAAACTCCAAATACTAAGCTTTATACATAAAACATCACAAACCATCCTTAAACAAAATTAATTTCCTATGCAGTACACACATTTTAAAATGCCTATAGCACCTTTCTCATCAATTCTCATCCTTCCAGCCTCTACATCCATTAATATAATTTGAAAAACTGGAACACTTCACCCCTGATAATGGCACTTCGAAGTTCCGAAAGTACAAGAGACATGAGCTTTGGTGGACTAATTCACGAATTCCACCCAAATATTAAAAAGTTGTCCAGAAAACTAGAAAAAATCACAAATAAAATTGTTAAACAGGAGATGTGTCTTGTTTAATTCCACATGTATAAATAAAAAAAATGCTGCCCAAATACACACACACACACACGCAACCCCCCCCACACACACATGTATATATATATATATATATATATATATATATATACAGGGTGACAAAACAAAAAAAAAACAGGCCTGACTTTCAAAAAAAGTCTGCTTTTTTATCACCCTGTATATATCACTTTGTTCTGTTAATATGGAAGAAAGATTTAAAGATTTAGTTGTCATGTGCGGTTCTCATGACGTACATATGTAATCCATGTGGCCCTAGAGGGCTACTCAGTTTGACATGCTTAAATTAGACCATTTATTCTCAATATCACGAACAGCCTGATGGAGCCCATCCATCTCTAGGTCTTCAATTGGTTTAAATTCATTTTTCTTCTCCAATACCAGTTGAAATATCAAGGTTAAATAAATCAGGCTGCCCTACTATTTACTCACGGCTGGAGGAAGAATAGGTGAATTCAAACCTTTCATAGGGATATTATGTGAAATGGAAATAGCCTCATTCGGGATTTGAATTTGAGTAACTGGGTCCACTTCTTACAACGATAACCGTTACGCGACAAACGGGTCCTAAAAATATGTATCAACATCATCATGTCGCGCTATCAGCACGGATATCCATGACAATCCCTCTTCAGCCGTCCCTATCACTCAATGTTCGCTGGAGGTCCTCTACGCAGCATCCAGTATTCGCGCAGAGCTAGTCAATGTACGTCTTTGCTGGTAGGCTCACACTGGCGTGCCCATGTGCTGGCTTCCACAGGAGGATGTCACTTCTGACTTCGTCCTTGCTTCTCCAGTAGTGTTCTGTGTGTCTTGTCCGTCTTACTCGGATGGTTTGGGTGATATGTGGCAGGTGGCCGTACAGCTGTTTTCTGAAAATAAAAACTTTTAGAATATACACATTGGAGTGAATATTAAGATAAAGAAAGAAAATATATTCATTATTGTAAAATAACGGGTGCAAGAAAAATAAAACATTTATTGCAAAAACACGGACATAAAATGAGGGTTCAGTTTATTTTATGGTAGGAATTTACGAGGAACAAGTTAAGGATTACCACTTTTTGGGTGCTTAGCTCTTTTTTTATAGACTCCAACTGAGGCCTTTACATTAAGTAATAACAGAAGCAAAGACATAATAATAACTTAATAAAAAGATAACAACAATACTAACACTACTACTACTACTACTACTACTACTACTACTACTACTAATAATAATAATAATAATAATAATAATAATAACTTGAGCATTGTCAACCCTTCACATCAATTTACCAATGAAGGAAACAAACACAAAAATAAATAAATAAAAAATAAATGAAAAAAATAAAACGCTTTTATTTTACAGAAACAACGAAAGGTCCCAAACGCTGGAACACATCTCGGCCAAGTGTTCGGGCGGGTGTCATGGGAGGGAACACCCGTCATAGACCGTGAGGGACCCGTGTACATTGAGGGACGTGGGGCCCCCTCGATGAATGACAGTGTTTGGAATCAAAATATTTGTGTTAATCTAGCTGTTTTGTCTTCAGCACAATGCATTGAGCGCCTGTCTGAATGGCCGGCTCGCGCACTAGGGTGTCTGGCCGCGCGTGTGAGCTAAGGCATAGAAGTGCGCCCGGAATGGATTTTAATGTAATGAGTTTTGCCGTGTGAGCGTGCCGACATAGGCGTGTATAAGCAGGTATTCTGGTCGTCTCCAGTGGCATGCCCAGCGGCTGAGGTGGTAGCGACTTTGGTATCAGAAATCGATAATCTCGAGGAAAACCGATTGCTAAATTTTATTCAGGACGGCGAATCATTTATTCGTTTCTATTTCAGTTTGTTCGTTATTAGTCTGTCTTACTATTCTCTCTGTTTCTCCAGTTTTTTCTCTCTATCTGTCTTCTCTCTCTCTCTTTCTCTCTCGCACACACACACACGCCGTCTCTCTAACACACACACACACACACACACACATACACACACTCACTCTCTCTATATATCTCTATTGATCGATCAATCGATCGATATATCTATCTCTTTCTCTCGTTCTCTATCTATCTGTTTCTTTTTCTCTCTCTCTCACTTGATATATATATATATATATATATATATATATATATATATATCCCTCAATTCTTGGGCGCTAATAATGTCTTACTATTCTCTCTGTCCCTAGTTTTTCTCTCTCTCTCCCACACTCTCTCTCACACACTCTCTCTCACACACACACACTCTCTCCCATTCTCTCTCTCCCACTCTCTCTCTCTCTCTCTCTCTCTCTCTCTCTCTCTCACACACACACACACACACACTCTCTGTCTCTCTGTCTCTGTCTCTGTCTCCCTCTATCTATCTATCTATCGATCGATATTTTTATCTCTTTCTCTCGTTCTCTGTCTATCTGTTTCTTTTTCTCTCTCTCACCTGATATATATATATATATATATATATATATATATATATATATATATATATATATATGAAAGTATGTAAACAAACAATGTGTTTATTTTTTTATATGGCCTTTTTAGCTGACAATTTTTGGAGGATATGTGCTTAATTGAAGTCATACCTGATTTTGAAAAATTAATTATAATAATTAATTAATTTAGACGGGCATATATGCTCTGTGTGTGACTCGAAACCTCGACTGCCAAAGCTTAGCAGTCGAGGTTTCGACTATATATATATATATATATATAATATATATATATATATATATCCCTCAATTCTTATTTTCTCATTTTCAGTGTATTTCTGGTATGAAATGAAGCGTAGAAGATTCATAGACTATTGTTTGATTTTTACAAATAGAATATTTATAAATAAGATCCGGTAAGATCATAAAATATTGTATTTTGGTTTTACTTTTAAAATTTTCTAATATGAATTTAAAGGTAAACAGAAAATGTACCACTTTTATTTTTGTTCATAATCTTATAACTTATTTTTCCTAGAAAGACTATGTTTTATTACAAAGAATAACACACCAGAGGATTTCATAAATTTTATAGAACGTTTTCTTCCTTCTTTGAATGGTTCCGAAATTTGGAGATAATCATCCATCAGAGACCTTTTTATCCTCTACGTTTAACAATTGTGTACTTTGTAATACTCCTCACTGCATATGTACTCAGAACACAGCGTGGACTCGTTTTATTATTTTGTTGTTCTATGTTTCATAAGATAGTTGCATTTGTTTGCTTTTTTTTTTTCGTAAATACACATACAATAAAAAGGTTTTTAGTACCTACATTGGCATGGGTTGTAAGGTAAGCTCCATTTGTTAGTGGTAATTATTTTTCATATATCCGACATTAAGTGATTATGATACTATTTTCTTCGTATTTTTATACTTACTTATATACACAGGTATCCTTGTTTAAATATATTACTCTCGTTTAAATTAGTGTTATCTGTTGCTTTCAAACAGAGTTTTTCTGAGTTTATTGCCTAATTAAATATAATATATGAATTAACTTTTCTATAAAATATAGGTACTGAACTCCAAAATTATAATTGAAGCGAGCTATATTTCTCCTTCTTAAATAATTAATGAATAAAAATATTGAGAAATTACATTGAATAGGATAAAATTCTATATATTAGAAATAGGATACGTATATAATGAAAGTTAGATATATATTAAGGGTATAATCAGAGGAAATATTTCATATTAGAGAATTGGGAAGATTTAGGTGTTTACATCAGAGCTAAGCTTCCTGGATAGGATATTAAACAGAAATGTGAAATAGTTAAATATTATACCTTAGTGTTTAAATCAATTGAGAGAAAAATAGCGTTATCGTCTTTGTCGCAGCCCGCTTCACTTTTTATCTCTCCTCGAAACAATACTCTATAGTATTTAATAACGAATTAATCGACTTAAGTAAAACTAGGGTAGGGTCTAGATGAAATCATTCAATTCTGCACTTGAGAAACAGAAGGTAGAGCACTGTAATTCTCTCACGACATGTTTTATTCAACCTGTCTATCCCCCCATCCTCACCCTCCAACTCCTCTGTGCTTATTGTTTTTAATATATTGCGCTCCAGTCTCCAATTAATTCTGTATATATTTAACTGATTGCGTTACACTTTAGCAAAGGAAAGTTAAAGCGTAGTACAAATTGGACTAACTATATGTGTTAATATTAATGATAAAAATAAGGTAAGGAAATAATAATAAAATAAAACCTCAACATACCCTAAATATCTATATATATAATACATTCTATAGTTATATAAAATAAAGGTTTTTTTATGTGATGTTTTGAAGCGATTGTGCGTATGTGTATATAGAGTTTGATTATATATGAATAGGCAATGACAACTCGCTACATATGTGATTAAATTTATTGTTTATTTTATTTTTGCCGTATCTCCTTTAAAAATTAAATAAGGTTGAGGTAATGGAGGAGACCTTATTTATAAAAAATTTTTTTATTAAATTAAAATAAAATTTATAAAGAAAGGAAATAGAGAAGGAATTTATAATATATATTTTTTCTACACTATAATTTTGGATTTCTTAATCCCTCCTCTAACAAACAACTGTCGCCCAGGAACCCCCGTTCCGACACACATTGTTAAAGAGAGTTACTTAGAAAAGATGCAATAAATTGTAAAGAAAAATAATATTAATATGTACCTTAATGTCTATATTAATTTTCCTAATATATTTTAAAATTTTATTTTAATTATAAAGAATTATTTTTGTGTTATATATTATGTAAATATCTTTAAATTTAATTTGTTAAAAAGAGAAAAGGAGAATATATATAACCATAATTTTATTATCACCCATATATTACATTAGTCATTAGACATTCACCAAATAAAATTACTAATTATTTATAACACATACTGTCAACAAAAATGACCTATATCATACAATCCCTATATTTTATAAAAATTTCCTTTTTTAATTTTTTTAAATAAATTATTTTGTATGAAAGACCCGTTTTATACCTACATTAAATAAATATAATAACTACTATATATATATATATATTATACACTATAATTATCACAATTGCGCTTTTTACCTTTTACGTTGCCAGTGGCATCCAGTAAATAATCGAAAAGTGCTCAATATAATTAAAAACCACGAGGAGTAGATTAGTAGATTGAAACCAATAGATTATTAGAAGGAAATAGTGAGAGTTTGTTCCCTACCCAATGGTATGCGTATCAATATATATCCAAAATATGATATGGCAAATTATCATTATCAGGACCTAAAACCCTTATTGTTTTTTAATATCTTTTAAGGTGCAGGGATTCGTTTAGAGTTGCTTCGTTCTCCACATTTAAATAATAGGGAGTTGTTGTTTGTGTTGCACGTTGTAAGATATTAACGGTCTGAAGCGCGTACGCAGTATTTTCACTACCAAATAACAAAATTTTTGATTAAATAAACTAAGGGAATAACCTACTAATACATGTGTGTGTTATATTCCTAACGAGATAGTGTTACTAGATTAGATATATTTGGGAATTGCAAATTTACTACACTTTTATATTGAAACACAATGAATAGACCCCTTATATACCTCGTATTTATTATTTATTTAATTTATCAATATATATTATATACTGATAGGGGAAAAAAGTATAAAGAATTTAGGAGAGAAAAATATTGTGCATATTAATCTACATATTTTAAAGATATCGTTACACATTAATATAAAATTATTTTATTGCAGTTAAATTCATTTTATATAATTTAATTAAGGCATATTAAATACATAATGACCATATTAAGTTAGATACTTAAGTTATAATCACCATATATGGTTAAAATATTAAAAACGGTATATATATCATAATAAGATATTGAAAACGAAAAGAATCTAAGATTCATGGTGTGAGAATATGGAAAAGAATTCGAACATAAAAACGAAATGAGCGTGTTTTTACACCCAAACCAGCTTCTTTTTGTAGATTAATCGTAAATAAAGGCACACATAGACATTATGATGAGTTTTTTGACGAGAAATTAAAAAAAATAAATTATTTCCTCGCCTGTTAGCAATATGGTAATATTCAAAAATATTTCAAAAAGTAAAACAAGAAACTAGAAGTCAAAGGTGTATTTAATTATCTTCAAGTTTTGGCACCATTCAAAAAGAAAAACGTTAAAAAAAAAACTTCCCTGGTGTTTTTCTTTTTCAAATCACGCTTAGGGAACAAATAGTGAAAAATTTATCCGAATCGAATATAAAAAAGTGGTTATCACTTTTGTATCCCTCCGTATAAATTCCAATTCCTGAAATTTAATCAGCCTAAATCCCCAATAACAAATACATGTTTCTATCCGCTACTACCGGCTTATTTATAAATCTTCTATACTGAAAAATCACTAATAGTCCAAGATTTTCCACGATCCACTTTTTCTGGCTAATTCTATTTCATCTTGTTGAACTTCCGAAATACCTCTGTTAAAATATCCCGGTTTTTTTTCTTTAAATATCCGTTCTTGGGACAATATTTTACTTTTACCGTCATAGAGTGTTCTTCCCATACCTCCCCTCTTTATATTTTATCTGAAATCTTGAACAAACCATCCACTCAGATAAATATACGATTTTTAATTTTTGTTTTTCTATTATGGTGTAAGAGATCTAGAATTATATATATATATATAAGAATGATTATTATCTTATTAAAAGTTAAATTCTATCCGTGAGAATTTTATTTTTTTAGTACAACAGAGAAGAAACAAGGAAAGTGGATTCGGTACACACGCGTAGAAAATAGTAGTCGAGGGGGATGGATAAATAAAGATGTATGTATATGTGTGCAAAATCATTAAATTAACTTTCAGGATTTCAATGCTCTACGGTTATAAATTATTTTTCTTAATAGTTTAAAAAAAATATATATATTCCTAATAACAATGTTTAATAAGATTATTTAATTTTCGGTGATTTTTTTAATTCTATTTTTAGGACCTATGGGTGTGTTCCTAAAACTGTTTTGCTGGTATACCACTTAATGTAAATATTTATAATATTAATATAAATATCACGCAGTGGATTTTCTCTTCACGTTTAAATTAATTAATAATTTTTATACCTTAAAACAGTACCATAAGGATATTTGTTTGAATAAAATTGACATAACGCCTGAACGCAAGAGATGATGTTATGAAGAATACCGAGACATCATCTATATAAGTAGTATATAGAGGGAATGTGAAAGTCACAAGCTCTTAACAGAGCTGTATAACTAATAAACGATTTACGAACTTAAACTGTAATGAAGATAATATGAAAGATATCACAAGCGTTTCACAAAGATTGGTACTAACCAGATATTTGACTTAAGAATTTAACTTAAAGATACCTACTTTAGTTTTTTCAAACTTAAAACTAGAGACAGGCTGCATATCTTCTAAGACTCAAAGCTGAGAGCTATTCTTACCCATCCACGACTTAGAAAGTCCCATTCCTAACAAAATCCTATATTAAATATTTGCTTTACGCTTTACATTTAAACGGATATGCAAGTTTAGAACCGTAGATTTTCATTAAATATTATAATTCATAAAATTAAATATAAACAAATTAGGTATGTAACTTTAATACAAGCTTAACTAATATCTTTTTACCAATAATAAATTCACTTACAATTTATCAAAACTATATTTGTTTGTGTGGGTTCCAGCTGGTTGAGTTCTTTTCGGGTGGCCGATATAGGGGTTGGGGAGGGTGCGCAGATACTTTTACAATAGTTAGGTAGGGATATGAGCGAGTTTTTCTTTTGCAGAGTGTGCGAGAGATTATTGTGAGAACGAGGGAGATGGTTCTCGTGGTGGGAGTAGTGTCAGCTTTGGAGGGTGTAATGGTTTTGGTAGGGTGGTTGGCCGGGTTCTGTTTTCGGTAGGGTTGTGGAGGTGGTCGATGTAGACGGGGGGGCTCAAGGGTATTGAATACATATTTCATTTTCTGTCTATTTAGGTCTCGCTGTAGTAGAATGCCTAGGGGGCTGATTGTACACCAGCTACAAGCAAATCGACTATTATCTCGATTTGTTATAAATTCGCTTTTTAATTTTTTAAAACGATATGCACCACGCTTTAAGGTTTTCATTTAATTATAATATAATGTAAGTCAACACTAAATTAAGGAAATAGAACTTTTATAAATCTTAAGGGTGGCGCGGCATATTATCTTCCACAAATATGATACGATCTGTTCCGCAATGTTCAAAACACAATTAGTAAAACACAGTCAATATATATCACTATATATATAATATACTACTATATCCACATTTTTTTGTATGTTGGGGTCCCCACCCTAATCTTCTTAGTTGATTGTATATCATCGACTGGTAGACTAAGCTCACTACGCCATAATATTATTTATATATTATATTTATATTATATCACATCATCATTTTTTTACTATTTATACTACCTCAGTATGACACACACCACACCCACCACAGTATAAATATTATTTATTTTCGCCGTGTCGTGTGTTGTGCTGTCGCTGTGTGTGTTATCGTATCAGAATTTTGGGGTTTTTTTTTTTTGTTAATAAATTAAATACTCTGCTTGTGGGATGGTTAGGTGTGCACCAGGCATTGGAGGGTAGACAGAATTATAAGTAAACCTCAGTTTTTGAATGTTAAAAGACTTTGTCTGATATTACTATATTTTTGTTAAAAATTTTAAACCCAACCGGAAGGATGTATAAAAAAATTACCCCACACTCTAATTCATGTACCGATAGACGAATAGAACTGCTGCTCTGTATTTTTATTGACATCTATATTAATAAACACCTCAATTTAATCTAGAAATTAGTATAGATAGGCATTTATTCACATTTCTAGTAGACCATACGTTGTGGTGAAATTTTAAAATAATGGGCGGTCGCTTCTTTGGAATGATCTTACGACAATCAACTTAAGATTATGCTAATCCATTCTATTTGTGAGAATTTCGTATATGTATTTGTTGTTTCTGATGCGAGGATGTATGATCAGATGGATTTATATAATAGTACAGGAACATGAAAACACATGTACTCAGCTTTCGTCTTCGCGCTCACCACCACCAGCACGAGGCTCTTCTTAAGATATTCCTTGACAGGTTTATTTTAGAAAATCGCAAAAAGTAAGAAATAACATCTCACCGGTGCTGATATCGTTGCCAAGGGAAACGCAGTGATTGTTTTTGTGACTAGAAACTATTCTTTTGCACTAGAAATTCCAATCGGTTTCTCGATTTCTGTCGGGAGGGAAATCGTTAAGTATTATACTCTTCGCAGCTGATTTGATGAATTATAAGTGATTAGTTTAGAAACATCTGTAGAAATTTCTTATTACACTAACAATCCAAGTAAGAAAATCTTTTTGAAGAATTAATCATTTAGTATCCATTTAAATTAATCCTCTCTATAGATTATCGATTTTATGCGATATGCCCATTGTGATTGCACTTCAAGCAAAAAATATTAATATACATAAATTAGTTAGGCCATAACCTTTTATTCGCAAGAACATGCATTCTCATATTAAGAGCTCTCAGGGCCTATTTCGAACACATCATATATTATAAAATAAATCAATAAATATAAAATTGGGTTTTCGATATTAACTTTTAAATGATGTGCTGTCGCTGTGTGTGTGTATATACGTATAGGCTACCCTACCCAAGCTCCGTGTTGAACAGCAATAGATTCTATGATTCTCTCTCACATACCATCGCCGGGACAATTTGTCCCCATCACCCACATAAATGGAAACCACTTCTTCAGCGATGGTGAATATAAATAGCACTGGATTCCTTGTAAAATTCCACACAAGAAGGTTGTCTGAACTCTTGTGTACAACCTCGCTTTGTTTCAAATTGAACTCCGTTGGAAAAGGGAACACAAAACTCCAGGAACATACAGAACAGAAAATAGCAACAAAATAAAATGTAGTGAAGACCCTGCTATGACTACTCGCCCCACAAAAAATAGCACACTCTATCATATTTCATCCGTTATCAAAAGGGATCCCGTGGGTTTGGGGAGAGTAAGTAGTGGATTTGGCCCGCGCTGACTGACTAAAACATACCTAGGCTTTTGTTCTCAAATTTCCTCCCGTGGCAAGTTATCTACACGTCAGAAAAGATAAGGAAATACTTAGTTGGTATATTTTATTAAAAATCTTCAACATTGAAAACTTCTCTAGTAAACAATATAACTAGAATTTAATAATCTCCTATCTATCATCTATCCTCCTAGACCTTGGCCCCGCCGCCTCCACCCTTTACACTTTTTATATAAATTTTAAGAATAAAAATAAAAAAAATCCCACCGCCCGGCCTTCCTTTCTCCAGTTTTAGAAATGTGTCTCGTGGTGGAGACCTTCTTCCTTGCCTAGATTATTTTTAACCCCGCTTTAAAATCTTTTCCAATATAGCGCGTCCCTAAATATGTCACAAATTTATACCGAAAACCGAACAAATGGATTCAAAAATCAAATAAAATATAACTCACACTTTGAAAAAAAAATTAAATTACTGTTCCATATATCTATAATTTTCCTTATTTCTTTTCAGCTAAACTTAAAAAACTTCCTCCCATTCTCTCTCTCTCCAGCCCTCCCCCGCTCTCTGCTTTCCTCTTTCTAGATATATATAGACTATTATTTATTATTATATATAAAGGACTATACGTTGATAAAGTATACCACTATATCCTACTTCTATATACCTACCAACCGTATGAAGTTGAGAGTAAATAAAGAATAATGTGGGTAATAACAACAACAAACAAGTAAATTTTCATCATTATTGATCAATTAATTCCCTAATCATTTATTTGGTTGAGAGCTTTTTTTCTCAATAATTTATTGAGTTATAGTGCTCTACCCCTTTTTTCTCCAGGGTGTTCCTTTACCTTTTCTAATATAATTAATAGGAAAATTAAGATACAAGGAAATGTAAAAAGCATTAGTCGAGTCATTTCTCTTATCCTTGAGTTTATAAAGTTGTCATTTCTCACTCTTCATCTTCATCTCTTTTTTGTTAGATTAAACAAGACCAAAAATCAAACACAAAAATCACAGTCTGCAAATCGCACAGGCAACTATATAGGCGTCGTTTATTCAATATTAAGGGTAATACATTATCTATTTTTTGGGGTTGTGTAACGAACGTGTTAAATAATCTCATTGTTTGAAGACAAGGGAGGCGCGGGCCTTCTATATTCAATTGTAACGGAAATGCTACAAGTATGAGAATTGGGGTTCGGGGTTTGTTAATCGCACACCCGCCTTCGGTTTCGCTCCTTGTTGCAATTCATTATTTTCAACTGAGGACACTCGGGTTTTTGGTGTCGGCGGAAGAAATTGAATAACCCGAATGAGAACGCTTTGATATGCCAATAGACACAAGAACAACAAAAACAAAACAAAACCAACGAAAGAATAGTTAAAGAATATAAGAGGAAGTAAATAAAAAAACGAAATGAGAGCTCCAGTGCGCACGCAGGGCCCCCTTGCTACGATCCTTTAGGAAAAGAATATTTTGGGCATGCTAAGTTACCACCTCTTTGTTTCACCACCTAAAAATATTACCCCAGGTTGCCTTTATGGGTCAACATACTCTTTTAGTCTTCAATGGGTCCTCGGAAGGGTATAAAGAACTTATCGGAGTAAGGAGATATAGAAGTCTGAAAAAATCGGAGATACATAGAAAACCGACAAGGTTCCTATGTTATCGATAACCCAAATTTTTTTATGTCCTTGCCAACTCATAGGTATGAGTTATTTTTTTTCCTTTTTTTGTAGCTTTACATGGTGATCTGTTTGCGGTATAAGTAAGGTAGCTGTATTGTGCTGTCCGCTCCGGATGTAGGCAAGTCTCCTCTATTCCTTCTAAGACACACCCAAAACAATCTGCATCGGCTAAACGCTATTGAAAAGGGGAAGACTCCCTCCGTGACTGGCTGGTACCATGACTTTTCAGGTACCGCATCCCGTTGACGCACTTTACTTGTCATCTGCTGTTCTTTGCCTTAATATCTTTTCTCTATAACGACTATCTAATGTCGCAAGACAAGGACAGCCCCTAATGCATACGATATGTGGTGTTCGTATGAAACTCTCTTGTTGAGTGATATAGTAGTCCCATTGATTTATCTGTCTTTTTTCTCTTTCCGCTAGATTGCATTTCAAGCTTATTTCAACTGAACGAGAATGGCCTTTGTTCGCGAAGGAATTAAAATAACCCGCTAAGGTTGATAAGCCATATATACAAAGTAATCAAACCTAACCAATTCAATTCCCAAAAGAAAGATAAGAAAGAGTTAAAGTTTAAGAAAGAGTTAAGAATACAAGAGATGAAGATTAAATAAACGAATGCGTGCTGCCCAGACTACCTGGCCCTTATGGCTTGAAGCTATGTTCACACTATCACGCTCCACACTAAAATTATACAGGGATTACCACATACTTGGTGTAACATCAACTTATTTTGTATTAAGCCTACCATGAGAAACGGGCGCCCCTTTAAATGCACTATCGGAATCACGTTAGTTAGCTCCACCCCAGCACTATTATGTTTTCAATTCTTATAATTTTTCCTTTCTCCGTCATGTGATAATGTCATACAATGAGATGTTTCGAGAAGATATTAATGATAACACGACGCAAGGTGAAACGACAAAGCAATTTATTATTTCTCTAGAGGAGGTATAAAAAATAAAACACACGCAAAGGTTATAAAGCGCAATATCAACCCATCAAAGAGAAAGTATAGATTCAACGCATGAAGAATAATAAACAAAACAAAAAACGAATGAGTGCTCCAGATACCGTGGCCTTGTGCTGAATCTATGTTCATCTAATCACCTCCACCCAAAATATAAGCGATACTCATTTGGTTTAACATCCTTTTTTTTTTTTTTTTTTATATAAAACGTATCTAACATGAGACAAGGACACCCCTAAATGCACAACTGATATGTGTTACCACCCGCCTTAGGTTTTTTACCCATTCAATTTATTTATTTTTAACTGAGGATGGCTTTTTCCGGAAGGAATTAAATGACCAAAGGTTGATATGCCAATATACAAAGAAAACAACAATACATCCAAAGAAGAAAGAGTTTAAAGAATGTAAGAAGAGAAAGAACAAAAACGAATGCACGCTCCTTGCTAGATGGCCTTGTGCTGAAGTTATATTCATCTAATCCTCCACCACATATAAGCCGTACTCATTTGGTGTAACGTTTTTGTTACGACTATCTAACGCAAGACAAGGGCGCTCTAATGCACTACGGATACGTGCTTGTTGAATTCAGTGTTACCACCCGACTTGGTTTCTTTCCTATTGCAATTCTTTATTTTCAACTGAGGATGGTCTTTTTCGCGGAAGAAATTAAATAACCTGCAAAGGTTGATATGCCAATAGACAAAGAAATCTAACCAATCCAAAGAAAGAAGAGTTAAAGAATATAAGGGAGAAAAGAATTAAAAACAAAACGAATGAGTGCTCCAGACAACGTGGCCTTGTGCTGAAGTTATATTAATCTAATCACCTCACCAAAATATAAGCGATTCTCTTTTGGTGTAACATCCTTTTTTTGTTTTTTTTGTTAACGGACTATCTAACATGAGACAAGGACGCCCCTAAATAGCACTACTTATATGTGTTTACCACCCGCTTGGTTTTTTTTTTTTCCCATTCAATTTATATTTTCAACTGAGGATGGCTTTTTCGCGGAAGAAATTAAATAACCCGCAATGTTGATGCCAATAGACATAGAATTCTAACCAATTCAATCAAGAAGAAAGAGTTAAAGAATATAAGAAAAAGAATTTGAAAATAAAACGAATGAGTGCCCAGACTACGTGGCCTTGTGTCTGAAGTTGTATTCATCTAATCACCCACCCAAGATATAAGCGATACTCATTTGGTGTAACATCCTTTTTTTCTTTTTTTTTTTTTTTTTTTTTTTTTGTTACGAATATCTAACATGAGACAAGGACACCCTAAATGCACTACTGATATGTGTTACCCACCCGTTGGGTTTTTTATCCATTCATTTATTATTTTTTAACTGAGGATGGCTTTTTCACGGAAGAAACTAAATAACCCACAAAGGTTGATATGCCAATAGACAAAGATATCAAACCATTCAATCCAAAGAAAGAAGAGTTAATGAATATAAGGAAAAAAGAATTTTGAAAAATAAACAAATGAGTCTCCAGACAACATGGCCTTGTGCTGAAGTTATATTCATCTAATCACCCACCCAAAATATAAGCGATACTTATTTGGTGTAACATCCTTTTTTTCTTTTTTTTTTTCTTTTTTGTTAACGACTATCTAACATGAGACAAGGACACCCCTAAATGCACTACGGATATGTGCTCGTTGGATTCTGTGAGTGTTATCCATTCCGCCTCGGGTTTCTTTCTTTCCTCTCTCTCTCTCTCTCTCTTCTCCTCTCTCTCTTCTCTCTCTCTTCTTCTTCTCTCTCTCTTTCTTTCTTTCTTTCTTTTCTCTCTTTCCTGTTGCAATTTATTTGTTTCAACTGAGGTGGCTTTTTCGGGTGGAGGGGGCGGGGGTAAAAAATAAAAGAGAAAAAGCGGCAAAAAAGACAGCGGAAGAAACAAAGACACAAACCGCTGATGAAAGCGAAAAAAAAAAAAAAAAAAAAGAAACTAAGCAAAGATATATGTGTAATAATTATTATATCTATTTGTTGGTTTATGAGTGTTGAATGTTTTTTCTTGGGTCTGGGGAAAGGGTCAGTGTGAATTCTGCCCTCGTCTAGGTGTTCGGTTGAGAAGGAGGAGTTGGGTGTTGTTTGTGATGAGGCGGAAAACATGAAGGTTTAGATTGGTATGGCTGGGTAGTCAAAAGCAGAATGAGATGATTAAGGAAAGATGCTGCCGATGGGGGAGGGTGTGCGTGCTGGGGGTGGATAAGAAGACCAAGGAGGGGGAGANAGTGTGAGGCATCTGTTCGTAACAGGAAAAGAGGAAGAAAGAAAGAATTGGAATGAAGATGGAATTAGAGGATTCTTGGGAATGAATGGAGAAAGGCAAAAGAAATTGATGAAATAAAGAATTCGGATGTAAAGTTTGGTGACAAAGAAAGAAAGAAAGAAAGAAAGAAAGAAAGAACCTAAATAAACCAACAGAAGAATAAAGAAAAAAAGAAAGAAAGAAAGAAGGAAGGAATGAAGGAAGGAAGGAAAGAAGCAACAGGAAGACGAAGAAATAATAGGTAAGAAAGAAAGAAAGAAAGAAAGAAAGAAAGAAAGAAAGAAAGAAAGAATCACAATAAACCAACGGAAATACGAAGGAATAATAGGAAATAAGAAAGAAAGAAAGAAAGAAAGAAAGAAAGAATCTAAATACATCAAGAAAAAAAAACAGAAGAAAGAAAGAAAGAAGGAAGGAAGGAAGGAAGGAAGGAAGCAACAGGAAGACGAAGAAATAATAGGTAAGAAAGAAAGAAAGAAAGAAAGAAAGAAAGAAAGAATCACAATAAACCAATAGAAATACGAAGGAATAATAGGAAAATAAGAAACAATATGAAAGAAAGAAAGAAAAAAAATCTAAATACATCAAGAAAAAAAAACAGAAGAATAAATAAATAAAAGAAAGAAAGAATGAATGAATGATGAAGGAAAGAAGGAAGGAAGAAAGGAAGGAAAGAAGCAACAGGAAGACGAAGGAATAATAGGTAAGAAAGAAAGAAAGAAAGAAAGAAAGAATCACAATAAACCAACGGAAATACGAAGGAATGATAGGAAAATAAGAAAGAATATGAAAGAAAAAAAGAAAGAAAAAGAATCTAAATGCACAATAAACGAAGGAAGAATATGAAAGAAAAAAAGGATGAAAAAATCTAAATCACACAAAAAAAAACGAAGGAAGAATATGAAATAGATAGATAAAAAAGAATCTAAATACACCAACAAAAGAAAGAAAGAAAGAAAGAAAGAAAGAAAGAGAGTAAATACAACAAGAAAAGAATGAAGGAAGAATATGAAAGGAAGAAAGAACGAATCTAAATACATAAACAAAAGAACGAAGGAAACACATGAAGAAAGAAAGAAAGAAAGAAAGAAAGAATCTACATATATATTTACCAATCCCTCCGCACGAGCAGGATATGACACAAGATCAGTTTCTTAAGCGGAGTTCAACATGTTTGAATTCAGAATTTTCCTTCTCCTAGACTGGTTGCCTAAACAAGGTTAAAGAGCCCAGTTGCCCTACTATTTATCCATAGCTGGAGGAGAAAGGATTCCTACCTTTCCCAAGGGTATTAGCGCTAAGTGAAATGCAATTACTCCATCCAGGATTTGAACTCGAGGAGACGAGTTCATTTCCCATGACATTAACCATTACACCACGCGCTTCCAGAAAGAATCTAGATAGGCTAACAAAAAAAAATGATGAAATAATATGGACACATTAGTATTGGCCGACCATCGAAAACTTTCATTTATGAGATCTGCACGAACACTAGATGCCGTGTGAGGAACCAGTGTAATCTGTCCAGTTTTATCCAAGTTTTCCAGTACTATCCAAGTCACTAAAACCAACTTCAGAGAATTCATACAACAAGCAAGCCGTTGTACTTACAGGGTCGGTTTAGCTCAGTCGGTATAGTGTCGGGCTAGGGACCACAAGGTTTCAGGTTCGATACCGGCCCTCTCGCTCACTCAGAGTATGAGTAGCACCGGGCTATGTGAGGTAAAGTGAGAGATGATGGTAGGCGTGGCGTTCCATCTCAGACGCTAAAACCCATTTCCTTGGCCTAGCGCTAGTGAAAAGGGGATAGACTCCCTCGCTGGCTAATAATACTACTTTAGGCCAACCCGCCGACTTTACTTACTTATATATGTGGTTATATGAAGCGCGTGGTGTAATGGATAAAGTCATGGAAATGGACTCGTCGCCCCGAGTTCAAATCCTGGACGTGGTAACTGCATTTCACTTAGCGCTAATACCCTTGGAAAAGGTATGAATTCTACTCTCCTTCCAGCTATGGATATATAGTAGGGCAGACTGGGCTCTTTAACCTTGGTTAGGCAACCGGTCTAGGGAAGGAAAACTGAATTCAAATCTGTTAAACTCCGCTTAAGAAATTGACCTTGTGTCACATCCTGCTCGTGCGGAGGGATTGGCAAAATATATATATTTATGGTGTCTCTGTCTGTCTGTCTGTTCGTCGATGCAATTCATGACAACGCCCTGTACTTGGGTAGAATTTTAGCACGAATCCATTTGTGGTATAAATATTTACCCTTGAATTAATCCGGGCCCAGTAAGGACCAAATCACCGGCTGTGGTATGAGAAAATAGGAAAACGATAAATAGGCCAAGGGAATAACTCCGGTAAATTTGCAAATGTTATGGATTTCCATATCGAGCATTCTGTTCATTAGGCCCGGTTGATTTAATGCTAACACTGTTTATATTGCGCCACTCCTATTCAAAAAGTAATACGATTGCGTTATTGGTAAAGGGGGTTAACATGCACATATTTCCGTTTTTACGCTTTCACAATAAGCACATCGATCGAAAGGTATTGCTATCCAATGGTGAGTAAAATGAGATTTAAAAAGAGTATACTTAAACTGGGTAAGAACGGAAAACACACAGACACACACACACACACACACACACACACACACACACACACACACACACACACATATATATATATATATATATATATATATATATATATATTGGTTAGGAGGTTGATTTAGAAGGCTATCACAATGCAGTTTGGAATAAATAAAAAATAATAATACGGTAACAATGGTGTTGTGTGTTGACCTGTATTTTTAAAATTCTTTCTTGAATTTTCGAGGTAATACCTCTTTATCAAAAGAATTGAACTGAAGCAGTACAGCTATGGCATTTCTTCCCAAATGAATTAAAAAAAAATCATTTGGGAAGAAATACCATAGCTGGACTGCTTCAGTTCAATTCTTTTGATAAAGAGGTATTACCTCGAAAATTCAAGAAATAATAATTATTTTTTATTCATTCCAAACTGCATTGTGATAGCCTTCTAAATCAACCTCCTAACCAATACATACACAATGCTTCAAGCAAATTATGAAACTCTCTTATATATATATATATATATATATATATAATATATATATAGAGAGAGAGAGAGAGAGAGAGAGAGAGAGAGAGTGAGAGAGAGAGAGAGTTTTGCTATATTTATAAGTAATGAATGCAAGATATTATTGATAGAGCACCTATAACTTAGTTAGGGAAGGGGAGATAAAAAAAAAACACGAATGTCCTTTGAACGGAAATTGTCTGCAAACTTACTTTATATACCAAGCCAACATAGATCTAAACAAAACACAGAAAAGTATATATTGGTGTAACGGAAGGCAGCTGGAAACAAAAGAAAAAAATATACGCACACAATACATCATTTAACAATAAGAAATATGACCACAGCACTACTATTTCTTGACACAGGAATTAATATATGTTGTGTATTTATACTTATGCTTTTTAGTAATTGGTTTTGACAATGTGTTTGCACCATTGGGATCATGTTGTATGGTATTGATTAAGTTCATGTCTATATTCTATGGTATACTTTTATTTCCTTCAAAAAGGACAGAATGTCTTCTATGTTGACATTTTCAAACAGATCTTTCATATTGTTTGCATTAAAATAACGGTTTCTGATGTGAGCAAAAAACCTGCATTTCATGAATAAGTGTTTAACAGTCAAAGGTGTTTGACATGATTCACATTGTGGTTGTTGTTCTTGTTTGAGTATATAGGAGTGCGTTAGTCTTAGTAGATAAAACGCCCTCACTTAAATTTCAAACAAAGAAAACCGATAATCTCAGTTTGCTGCACAAACTAAATATAGAATCAGCAAGAGTAAACTGGTTAATTCTGTCGATAATGCAGGACACAAGAGCATATAAGGAAAAACGCAAACAAGAATATTCACTTAGTTTAAAAAGTGCATGGGCGAAAAACTATCAGTTACGAAGCGCCGTTGACTACATGTCTCCGCTACCCTCTCTCTCAATATATATCTCTCATTATAATGGAGATTGTGTGTTTATCTGTCTGTAACCGAAACTATATTACTATTCAACTCACAATTCCCTTAGTTATTTACGTCATATTCCCCATGATTTTATTTTTATTTAAACCTCAATTTTAATAATATTTTTATTATTAATACTGCTGACATATCTACATACTAATATCCCACAATTGTATTTATATTTACAACAAAATAGCGGCTTACAGTGTGAACAGGAAGGCTAATTTGCATATTGATATTAAAAAGTTTGATTTTAATAAATATGTGCTTGTATTATTGATTTCTAATTGTTTGGTTTTATCTTAATGAATATGAGCAAAAATCTCGTGGATTATTATTAAAAGAAATCAATTAACAAGAAGAAAAAAGTAATTTTATTCTTTACTTCCTATTTCAACTAAATAGTAATAAGAAAAATTATCAATGAAAAGTTTCAGTTGTTCTATTATTCGATTATACCCCCCTCTTTTTCAAATATTTTTATCTGCATTCTTATTTAGTTTCTAATTTAATTAAATATTCTATTACATTAAAACTTAAATATTTGCACCTGGAGGTTGCATATATTTGTGTTGCATACCTCTTTCCTTACTTCTTACTTCTATTCTTCTAGCGTCTCTTCTAGCGTCTGGACTTCGTCTTGGTGGTCGGTCGCACACTTAACTCATTTCTTCTTCTAGATCAGTCTTGTTACCAAGACATTCACCAACCACAAAACCGTGTTATTTTCTTAAGCTTTTATTTACTTAACTAAACATTTCATGTAACTAAACATAGCGCGCGTATGCAGGTGAGTCCCAGCTAAGCAGACATATCTTATCTGCCCGACGTCCAAGCCGAAACTGAAGAACCAACCAGGTCCCACATGACTTCACGTATTTCCCGGGCTTTCTTAATATTCCATGGAAAGTCCCGCCCGTGATATGAAAAGGCCATCCCTTTAGAAATACAGGGGATTGACAATAATCTTATGCAACCGCATAGATTATGTAACATTTGCTAGTATATTCTAAGTTGCTACCACATTTTCATTGTAGTAGCATAGGTAGTTAATCCAAATGTGCTCAATATATATCATAAAATATAAAGCATTTATAGTTGTAGAAAAAATGTTTTTCTCTCTACCGCGGTTTCGATGTTCAAGCTTCACCTTCCTCAGAGAGTGCCGGTTTAGCTCAGTTGGTAGAGCGTCTGACTAAGAACTGCAAGGTTCTGATTCGATACCAGGGATCTGTGCAGTAAAGTGCACAGGTGATGGTTAGTGTGGCGCTCCACCTCAGACACCTAAACAATCTCCTTGGTCTAGCGCTAGTGAAAAGGGCATAGACTCCCTCGCTGTTTGGCTGATACCGACTTTAGGCAACCCCGACGACTCTACTTACTTACATTTTTTATATACTTGCCTAGTTTAGAATTATCATTCTCTCTCTCTCTCTCTCTCTCTCTCTCTCTCTCTCTCTCTCTCTCTCTCTCTCTCTCTTTCTCTCTCTCCGTCTTTTAATTAGTATAAACTTTAGTTTTTAAAGCTAAACTGTTTCCTTTTGAAATTAAAGACTAGTTTTATATACGCTTATATATATATATATATATATATATATATATATATAATATATATATATATATATGGACCCTGTACACCCACCAAGAGCGGCGGCTAAATAGCTTCTACCTTCGCTGCCTTAGACGTATACTGGGCATCACCTGGAGGGACAAGATCACTAACACAGCAGTTCTAGAGAGAGCTCAACTCCCCAGCTTGTGTTCTCTACTGAGACAGCGTCGTCTCTGATGGCTGGGCCATGTCCACCAGATGGATGATGGACGAATCCCAAAGGACATCCTCTACGAAGAGCTTTCGTCTGGTAAGAGACAGATTGGTCGCCCCCAGCTGCGTTTCAAGGATGTCTGCAAGAATGATCTCAGATGCTTTGGCATTATACCTTCCAGCTGGGAAAATTTGGCTCAGGACCGCCCTCGGTGGCGGCAGGCTCTCCGTACCGGACTGTTTATATCTGAAGCCACCCTGGCGCAACACCATGAAGCCAAGAGGTCCGGAAGAAATCAGCGGCAACAAAGCACCGACACATCAACATCTTCAGGGACAGCCTTCACATGCGACATCTGTGGTCGAGAATGTTTTTCGAACATTGGACTTCACAGTCACAGGAAGCGCTTAAACTTCAGGGACACAAGAACTGTATTATAGTCTTCCGAGACTGCAATTCCAATGACAATGATGACACACACACACACACACACACACACACATATATATATATATAAATATATATATATATATATATATATATATATATATATATATATATATATGAATAAGATATAATGAAAAAACAAACGATGTTTACAACTGAAATAGGCTCATCAGAAGAGAAAGTGTGCAAACCGTTTCGGGCCAATTCTTTTGACGGTTTAAAAAGCAACACCCGGCCCATCCTCAACTAATATGATGACCCTATTGCATTATAATGTATCAACCGCAAAAAAAAAAAAAAAAAAAAATCCAACGTTTGACTAGCAGCATTCTGTTTTTACTAACGGTCTTTTTCCCGTCTTATTTTTGTTGATGACCGACCCACGTGCGGTTGATACATTATAATGCAATAGGGTCCTCATATTAGTTGAGGATGGGCCGGGTGTTGCTTTTTAAACCGTCAAGAGAATTGGCCCCGAAACGGTTTGCACACTTTCTCTTCTGATGAGCCTATTTCAGTTGTAAACATCGTTTGTTTTTTCATTATATCTTATTCATACTGTCGGATTAATTTCCATTTTATTTTCACATATATATATATATATATATATATATATATATATATATATATATAATATATATATATATACAGGAGGTGCAAGAATAGGTATACAGATATATAAAAACACATTCAATACTCATTGCATTTATTAAACAAACAAATGTTACATATACATGTAATAACATTAATTATTATTAATAATAACATGTTAATTATTAGTCACAATTAAATATGGCTAATGACACAAAATTTTACATAATTAGGATACTTAAGATAATATGCTACTAATTTCATCTGTGCGATACTGTTGTATACCTACTTTTGCACCCCTTTAATGATTTGAAGGCAATTACAATGCGTATAAAAATAAAAACAAAAAGAGAAAAAAAGAAAAACGATGTTATTTTTGTCTTATCGATTTCAAAGTAGAACTTTATCTTCAAAGATGAATATCAGAAATGTACGTGCTTAAGTCCTTTTTTGTGTGGTTATATTTTTTCCTCTTCTTTTTTTTTACGGCGAGGAAATGGAACCGGTGATCTGAGTTCAAAACGTAGAATAGGCAGCTTTTCACTGCGCATTGATGCCCTGTGAAAATTCCCCACAACTATGGATAAACATTGGGGTGTAGACTTGACATGGGAACTCCTTTCACTTCAAGGAGTGTTTTAATGATATATGATATCAGTGATGTCCGTAACATTTTAGGTTAAAATAAATAAGGTAGGTCTAATGCTTTCAGAAAGTAGATAAAACTGACATACAGAGGCATACCTCCCCCAATTAAGGGGGAAAAACTCTGATGAAACTTGACGCGAGAACTCCCTTAACCCCAGGGTGTGTTATTAAGGTATCTTTAGAGGAAGGATCATGGGGGAGGATACAGTCAACACCTCCATTCTCGAAGGTGCACAGAACATTTTGTTTTAGAATTAATCGGAAAGGTCTAATTCCTACTGAAAATAAATAACCTTCTGCAAAAACCCTTCACCAGCGGCATTCTCGTTCGGTTGGGGCCCTCTTGGGCTTTTTTGGGAAAAAAAAAGTCAAGACTCATTCAAGAATTAAATTAATTTTTGTTTACCAAAATGAGTTTTTGTATATATATATATATATATATATATATATATATATATATATATAAATAAGTGTATTTTAGCACCATTTTTTCTTTTATACAAGTTTTGTTGAACTGTACAGATAATTCTTGTCGGTCGTGGTTCGAACGAACGATGCAGTAGTGATTTTTTGTGGGAGGGGGGAACTACCATTTCTACAACCTCCCACTAGCAATTGTTATTACCTCCCACTTCTAATTCCTTGCTACTACTCGTTTCTCCTTAAAAACGAGACACAAAACCATAGCATCGTTTTATAACTGATGATGGCAAACTGTATTACCGAAAGTGCTCGTATCGAAACTTTTGGTGGACTGTTACACCAGTTCTACCCTGACACCAAAAAGATGGCCGAAAATTAGAAAGGATCAACCAAAAACTCGTCCGACAAGAATTATCTGTAGAGTTCAACAAAACTTGTATATATATATATATATATATATATATATATATATATATATATATATATTAGTATTTGATGATTTGCTTTTGAAGCACTGTTAAGTAAAATATATTATCATTTATATTTTTGAAGGCAATTACAATGCGTATATCGTACAAAATTCGATAATTATTTAAAATAATCATGACAAACAAACTCGCGTATAACGCGTGCGCCGAGTTTGTAATTGCCTTCAAATATATATATATATATATATATATATATATATATATATATATATATATATATATATATTCAAGCGAGGAATCCAACAGACACAGTTAGCGAGACGCCTGCCGCACAGTAGCTAAGCAGACCAATATCGAGATGAACAGGATTGCAGAGTGGCGACGTCTTTGAAGAACCAAATATAGATGGGATTTTCCCCTGCAATGTGTGTGACCGCATCTGAAAGTCCAGAATTAGACTAATGAGTCACCAGAGGGTCCACAACTGAAGATATGGAGTGACGTCATCGTCGTCTGCGACGAACTTCCTAAAGAAAAGAGAAAGAAAAAAAATATATATACGTTTTTTTAAAAGCGAATGTTATAAAATATTCCAACTAGACTTTCTTGCCGTAGCAATTCTTCAGGGAATTATTATAAAATTATAATTCTTCACTAAAGAATTGCTAACGGCAAGAAACTGCAGTTAGAATATTTTATAACATTCACTTAAAAAAAACAACGTATATTTAGCTCTTTTTATTGAGCACTTTTTAAAACGATTTTTATTAACCCAGAAGTAAATTTATTTGCTTCGTGGATTAGCAAAGATCCGTAATATATATATATATATATATATATATATATATATATATATATATATATATATATATATATATTGGAGGATATGTACTTAATTGAAGTCATACCTAATTTTGAAAATTAATTAGTTAATAATTAATGAATTTAGGCGAGCATATATGTTCAAATGTAAGGCTAAAAAAATCGAGAAAATGTCAATCCCTGAATGTACATTTCGACCTATTAGGTCTCATCAGCAGCTAACCTATTAGGTCTCATCAGCAAGGTTACCTTGCTGATGAGACCTAATAGGTTAGCTTGCTGATGAGCCCTAATAGGTCGAAATGTACATTCAGGGATTGAAATTTTCTCGACTTGTTTAGCCTTACATTTGAACATATATGCCCGCCTATATATATATATATATATATATATATATATATATGTGTGTGTGTGTGTGTGTGTGTGTGTGTGTGTGTGTATACATATAAATCTTATACCGAATACGTTTCTGTTTTATTTTAAATAACCCGTAGATGGGACTCTAACAGGTACTACCATTCCATGTCACAGTAGACTGGGAGTAATGAAGATAAAACGTTACTCCACACTCTCCAACCGGAACCTCACCACTAGATGGACACTCATCTAAGACCCTCATCGACCACCTTCTAGCATATATATGAAAAGATCGCCAAAAAAGATTTGTCATAAAAATCTTGCCGGTCGAGCTCAAGTAAGAACGGGTAGCTGAGTGTCTTCATGTCCTGGATATGAAGTTTAACTGCATCGGATGGTGAAGTTCCAATTTTGGAGTTCTAGGGGAAGGGGAGGGTACCAACCCCGCTGCACGATCAGGATATGACCCAAGGTCAATTTCTTAAGCGGAGTTTAACAGGTTTGAATTCAGAATTCCCCTTCTCATAGACTGGTTACCTAGCCACGGTTAAAGAACCCAGACTGTCATACTACTTATTCATAGCTGGAGGGAGAGTGATTGATGCATACCTTTCCCAAGGGTATTAGCGGAAACGATTTATAAATGAGTATGCCAAACTCGACCCATTAAAATAAAAATCTTAAAAATTACATACAAGAAAAATTTTAGAATTGAATTTCGGACAGGCCTTTGTATATTTACGCACACACACGTGTACACGCACATGCATACACAACATGTGTATGTATGTATGTATGTATGTACGTGTGGACAAGCCTTTATATATGTACGCACAAACACGTGTACACGCATACGCATACACAACACCATCTGTATGTATTTATGTATGTATATATATATACACACATATATATATATATATATATATATATATATATATATATATATATATGTATGTATTTTACGTGCGGACAAACCTTTATATATTTACGCACACACACGTGTATACACACATGTATACACAACATAAGGTGTATGTATGTAAGTATGTAAATGAGTGTGTATGTATATGTGTGTTCGTACGTGTATGTGTGTGTGTGTATGTGTGTGTGTGTTTGTATGTGTGTGTAGAAATTAAAATTTGGCTTTCTTTTTTTTTTTTTTGTTCTGGCTCAAATTGCTGACAACTGCAAACCAGAAGTGCGTATCTTATTTCCCCCCCACCCCCACATCCACCCCACCCCCGTAACGCCGGGTGCGAATTAAACATCTCATTGGTTAGAAAAGGGTAGACATTTTCATGAACTTTATTCCGGGTACATTAGTTTGTATAGGACTGTTTGGTCGTACGTGTCGTCATCATCGTGCCAGTGCGTAAGTTCCTGTAAGTTAATATTGGGGGGGGGGGCTATCAATCGTTGTAATATCACAAGCTTGCAGATGTCTCTCTGTCACCCCACCCCACCCCACTCTCACGACGCGAGAGAAGGCTTAGGCAAGCAGGTCTCGCAGATTATTATTACTTACGAAAGAGTTTGATCCTAACTGGGTGCCCTATTTTTCTGACCTGTCGTGCTAAGCTGTATTGTAAGATACAATTGGAGCGCAGTTTTACCCCTATTTATCTATCCTCTCTCTCTCTCTCTCCCTCTCTCTCTCTCTCTCTCTCTCTCTCTATATATATATATATATATATATATATATATTATATATATATACCAAATTGGTAAAAAAACAGCAAATAGTTTGATTGTAAAAATATACTACCAAACATCAAACATCAACCAAAGAAAAGACCAAGATAATCGTACCAACAAAAAATAATCTATTGGTACAATATTTGGCCAAAAGAAAAACAATTTATATGCATATATATATATATATATATATATATAAGATATATATATTCATATAAAACCGCCAGGAGACTAAAGCTAATAAGTAAAAAGTGCTCAATACCTAAGTAGAGCAAATAATAAAGATAAATCTAATGAGTCTGACGAACCTACTAAAAGTTTCGCTTAATGCTCTTCAGGGCTAAGATCTTAGCCCTGAAGAGCATTAAGCTAAGATCTTAGCCCTGAAGAGCATTAAGCGAAACTTTTAGTAGGTTCGTCTGACTCATTAGATTTATCTTTATATATATATATATATATATATATATATATATATATATATAGCTAAAAGTATCCAGCTGACTAGTATGTAAGGGATAATTCTATTTGGGATCATCAATATCTCCTATACATCCATAATGTATGCTCATGTTGATGCAAGCTTACAGATTTATACAAGAACTTTTACAAATCCCTACGAGAGCTCAATGTATAACTAATAGATTAATTATATAAACATATCCTGTTCTCATTCCGCTAACAATAAGTTCCCAAAATTCACACTGGATTGTCCCATTGAATACATAGCGTAGATAGATAGGTTAAGACTGTTCAAAGTGACAGTTATCTCTAGACTGCATGTTCCATTTTGGTCAGGGCCAGTGACATAGAATAATAATTAACACAGCTTAACACCTGTACCCCAACTATGGTTAGCAGAATGAGAACAGGATACCACCATGGACTGAATAGAGGGTTGGTTTCAAAGTTTTGTGATGGCTCCTGATTACGACAAGAAGGTTCCCGAGTCCGACAAGGAATACCCGAAAAGGCCGGAGGGCACATCACCTGAAACGTTGTACAGATAACAATGAAGATGAGGACAATGGTCCGAATAATACAAACAATACTAATTATCAAGTGCCATCTCAAAAATTCAGAAAAATAATACTTTTAATGAGTATGCGTCTCCTTTATCAATTCAGATAAACTTGTTTGGGGAAAAATGAGGATTTCAATTTTTTTCCTCCTAGCACAATCTACATTTTCTGCGATCCTAGCACATGTTCCTTTTTATCAACTTTCATTTGATTATGAGGCGCCATCTCTTGGTGTTGACAACCCTGTCGGCTAGGGTAGTAGAATACACCGACTGCGCCTCTGCAGTAGGTCAGACCTCCCCAACCCCTTCAATGGGACTCTCTGTATGCAGTGGTTGGCAATCTGTGATGCTTAAGGACGGAATCCTGGTGACTGAGCAGTCCATGACCCGCAACACTCCACTTTGACCCTTGATTGGGTTAGACGGTCGACCGGATTGGTCCCCTTCCGATCAATCGGCTCGTTGAATCAAGCCCTAGCACCTATATGATTGTATTGATCGTATTGCTCTTATGGCAACGTTCCAAACGTTTTATCATATATATGCTAGAAGGCGGTGGCTGAGGGTCTTATTGTCCTGGATAAGATGCTAAACTGTATCTAGTTGGGGCTTTGGGGAGTATGGCATACCCCTTCATTGCCATTATCCTAGATCCACTCTTAATTGTACCGGGCATCTATGGGTTAAGATCTTAGCCCTGAAGAGCATTAAGCGAAACTTTTAGTAGGTTCGTCTGACTCATTAGATTTATCTTTATTATTTGCTCTACTTAAGTATTGAGCACTTTTTACTTATTAGCTTTTGTCTCCTGGCGGTTTTGTATGAATATATATATCTTATATATATATATATATATATATATATATATATATATATATGCATATAAATTGTTTTTTTCTTTTGGCCAAAATATTGTACTACTAGATTATTTTTTGTTGGTACAATTATCTTAGTCTTTTCTTTTTTCCCAAAATTTTTTTCTCCCCGGTTGATGTTTGGTAGTATATTTTTACAATCAAACTATTCACTGGGTTTTTTCTCACCATGAGGATTCACCAATAAGTTTGGTATATTATACACATATATATATATATATATATATATATATATATATTATACACATGTATATATATATATATATATATATATATGTGTGTGTGTGTGTGTGTGTGTGTGTGTGTGTGTGTGTGTAAAATGGAAGTGAATCCGACGGTATGTTAAAAAGAGAAATAAAGGAAAAAAAAGTATTCAATGGATAAAACATGATATTTTAATTAATTTAACTTACACGTGTTTCGGTCAGGAGTTTATCCATGTGTACATTATTCTATCTATTATTATTTTTTATCTATTTTTTATTCTTTATTTCTCTTTTCAACACACAGACACACACACACACACACACACACACACACACACATATATATATATATATATATATATATATATATATATATATATATATATATATGTGTGTGTGTGTGGGTGTGTTTATAAGAAAGTTCCAAAATTCCTGTTGGTTGATGTTGAGTCTCGTATGCTTCTTTATAAATGAATATAGTTGTGTATCAATATTCTTGTGAATGTTTTCGGTAATATTGGAAGCATAGGAAATTTATAAAAAAGTGTTTTAAAAAAAAACAGAAAAAAAACAGAGATCTAGTATGTAACTGGTTTTGTCCTTGGTTCGCTTTAAATTTCCAATATTTCGGGGGTCCTCCCCTCGTTTTCAAAAGTATTTTTTGACACCGGAATGTAATTTCATAGGAAAATTAAATAAAATGCAGTTTAACGTCATACCCAAGACACTAAGAATCAAAGTCACTGCCTTCTAGCATTTATACAGATTCCGTCCTTAAGCATCAAGGGTCACTACCCACTGCCAAACAGGTGACCCCATTGAGGTGCGTAAGGTGTTACTTCTTTACGAATGTGCAGTCGGAGTATTCTACAGTCCCAATCGACCGGGAGAATTTCAGATTTTTCGAGATAGAATGTCACCTCCATAGCGGACTTGTATTTTGGGGATTTTGTGGCAATTTTGAAGACGTTATTTTTGACCTGAGACATGTAATAATTGGAGAGATTTAGTCATCAGTGTCTACGTAAACTAATCGAGTTAGTTTTAGTATAAATGTTACCATTATTAGTCGTAAAACAGACCTTTAGTTGTGGCAAGCGTGTAGTAGTTTCCGGAGAATATCGAGTTTAATTTGGGGAGAGGAGAAACACACACACACACACATACACACACACACACACACATACATATACACATACATAAATATGCATGCAACCGCAAAAACAGCAACAGTGCCACCAACAAAGTCTTTAGAAGATGATGACCCTTGCGTTAGTCATGGTATATATATATATATATATATATATATATATATATATATATATATATATATATATATATATATATATATACACACTCTAAGTATATATATATATATATATATATACTTATATATATATATATATATATATATATATATATCTCTAAGTATATATATATATATATATATATATATATATATATATATACTTATATATATATATATATATATATATATATATATATATCAGTATATATATATATATACACTGAGAGAGTATACATATATATATATAAACATATGTATACTGAGAGAGAGTGTATATATATATATATATATATATATATATATATATACTGAGAGTATATATATATATATATATAAATATATATATATATATATACTTTGAGAGTGTATATATATATATACATATATATATATATATATATATATATTTTATTTATTTATTTATATATAAACTGACAGAGTATATATATTTATATATATACTGAGAAAGAGTATATATATATATATATATATATATATATATATATATATAGAGAGAGAGAGGGGGGAGAAGGAGAGTGAGTGGGAGGTTAGACTAGTTGTACCATAGACGTCAGCTTTTGGTCTGACCTTTCCTATTCACTTAAGTATATAAAATAATGAAGAGTAGATTGTCATTTGTCCACACACACGTATGTGCACACAACCGTACGTACACACATACGCATATATATATACGTGTGTGTGTGTGTATGTGTGTCAGTGTGTGTGTGAGTGTATGTGTGTGTGCGTGTGTTATTTGGAAAATCATGCCCAATTTTATTATGTACATTTAATTATAAAATCAGCTATTATTTTCCAAACAATTTAACATGTATGTGTGTGCGTACGTGTATCTGTCTTGTGTGTGTTTACGTCTTTAACTCGTTCTTTCATTATATGTTTATGTACATTACGTGTGTGTATGCGTATTTCCTGTGTGTACCCCTTTTACACGGTCTTTCATTATATGAGTGTGTATGTGTGTAATGTGCATTGCATATGTGTACGCCTTTCTCTCTTTATTTCATTATATGCTTGTGTATGTACATTGCGTAATGTGTATGTGTTTTCGGCGTGTTTACGACTTTCACTCGTTTTGGCCGGTTTAGCTCAGTCGGTAGAGCAATTGACTGAGAATAGCAAGGTTCATGGTTCGATACCGGCCATTGCCAACTAAGCGTATGAGTAACACAGGGATCTGTGCGGTAAAGTAGGGAACTTATTGTAGGTGTGGCGCTTTACTTCAGACGTTAAAAAAATAATCTCCTTTGTATAGCGCTAGTGAAAAGGGGATAGACTCCCTCGCTGTCTGGCTTATACAACTTTAAGC
>CM042147.1:123751320-123768820 GCA_023376005.1 Doryteuthis pealeii | reverse complement strand
CTCTCTCTCTCTCTCTCTCTCTCTCTCTCTCTCTCTCTCTCTCTCTCTATTGACACTCGTCCCTATCGGCCATTGTTCCTGGCAGGTCATCCGTGCGGCATCCAGAATCATTAGAGAGTTGATTGATATATTTTTACCAACCCCTCTGCACTCGCAGGATGTGACACAAGGTCAATTTCTTAAGCGGAGTTCAACATGTTTGAATTCAGAGTTTTCCTTCTCCTAGAGTTTCCTTCTTGCCTAACCAAGGATAAAGAGCCCGGTCTGCCCTATTATTTACCCATAGCTGGAGGGAGAATTGGATTAATACCTTTCTCAAGGGTATTAGCGCTAAGTGAAAATGCAGTTAGCGCGTCCAGGATTTGAACTCGTGGCGAAGAGTCCATTTCCCATGACTTTAACCATTACACCACGCGCTTCCGTGATTGATATAGGTTTTTGCTGGTCAACCAGCACTGGTGTGTCCATGAGTAGATGTCAGCAGAAGAACACCACTTATCAGTTAACCCTTGCTTTTCTGCCATTGTCCAACATGTCTTGTTCGTTTTACTCCGATAGTTTGTGTGATAGGTGATAAGTAGCCATACAGCTGCTTTTGTTGGGTGCAGCTTTCAGGGTTTGTTCAAGACAGCACACAGGATCCCATCAAGCCTCTTCTCCCATCATGCCCCCAAAACTGAACCATTCTTATCATGATGCACCATTAGTATATAAGGAAAAATACAAACACCCAAAATTCACTTGGTTTGAAAATCGCACAGGCAAGAACTGGCCGTTACCAAGCGCCATACTGTGGAACCGACACGACTACATCTTGGAAGTATCCTCGCTTTATCTTATCAGAGAGATCAGATTTCCATATAATCAATAATCTGTCTATATCAGTCCACGCCTTTTCTATGCATATATTGGCATCTCTTTCTGTAGATGAGATATTACTACCCAGGTATGCGAACTGGTCTACTAATTTCAGTGTGGAGATGTCCGCATCTTGTTTAAATCAAGATTGAGAAGTGAATCTTGTAGACTATTATTCGTGAGTTCGATTCTCACTGGGTGTCGCATATTTCTGGACTTCTAAGCTTAGAAAAGGACAACATTTATCACTGGAACTATTAGACTGAAAATTTTAATTTGACGAAAAGAAAGAATTTAGGAGATTCTCAGAACTGGTAGTGACTATACAGTGGAACTGACACGACTACAGCTTGGAAGAATCCTCGCTTATCTAATCAGAGGGATCTGATTTCCATATAATCGATAATCTGTCTATATCAGTCCACGCCTTTTCTATGCATATATTGGCATCTCTTTCTGTAGATGAGATATTACTACCTAGGTATGCGAACTGGTCTACTAATTTCAGTCTTGCTATCCAGTGTGGAGATGTCCGCATCTTGTTTAAAACAAGATTGAGAAGTGAATCTTGCAGACTATTATTCGTGAGTTCGATTCTCACTGGGCGTCACATATTTCTGGATTTCTAAGCTTAGAAAAGGACAACATTTATCACTGGAACTATTAGATTGAAAATTTTAATTTGACGAAAAGAAAGAATTTAGGAGATTCTCAGAACTGGCAGTGTCTATACAGTGGAACTGACACGACTACAGCTTGGAAGAATCCTCGCTTATCTAAATCAGAGAGATCTGATTTCCATAAAATCGATAATCTATCTATATCAGTCCACGCTTTTATGATTCATATATTGACAACGTTTTTGGAGATGGACTATTATTGTCTTAAGACAACCAGACTAGGAGAATACAAACTCTGTATTCCGGTTAAACATTGACCTTGTTTCGTATCCTGTCGGTAGCTAAGTGTTTTGGTAAATATATACTGTTATTTTCTTTTGATGTAAAAGAAAGTTACTGACCTCAGACTAATTCAAAGAATTTAATTCTAGTCGACAACACCCGTGCAGTACCATCTGGTTGTACTAAAAGACTCCAAATAATAATTCTAATAATAAATAACTATAAACAGTATATCTTTCAGTGCCAGAACAATATGTTATGTACAAGGGTAATTCCAGAAGTAAGGCCTACAAAGCACTAGGGACACATGGAAACTCTTCGTGCGGTTATTGGCAACACTGTTGTGTTTGTTGTGCACGTGCCTTTGCCTACTCCATCAAAAAAATATTTTATAGGTATTAATCAAAATTGAATATACGACTTTTTCTCTGAATGTTTGAGATGAGGCTTGATGATTAGTATTATCTGCGTTATTAGGAATATTGTCCTCATCTTCATTGTTATCTGTACAACGTTTCGGCCGATATGCCCTTCAGCTTTCTTCAGGTATTTCCGAATAAAGGGTTAGATTCTAAGTTCCGTGATGGCTCCCGATTACGACAGGAAGGTTCCCGACTACGACAAAAAAGTTCCTGAGTTCGAAAAGAAGGTTCCCGAGTCCGACAAGAATTACCTGAAGAAGGCCGGAGGGCATATTGGCCGAAACGTTGTACAGATAACAATGAAGATGAGGACAATAGTCCGAATAACGCAGATAATACTGAATATACGACGTATGACAGAAAATTTCCAGGACTGGTGTCATAAAAAATTTCAAATCCAAACTACAAACTACAGGTTATCCCCTTCAAAGTAATCTTCCTGGAGTCTAATGCACTTCCTCATCCTTCTCCGCCACGCTTGCATCCACTCCTGGAAGGATTCTGCCTGGATTCACCGTAGCTCCGTTGTACCTTGATGACCCCTTTGAGTTTGGGGATGAGGGGAAAAAAATCACATGAAGACAGATCGGGTGAGTATGGAGGTTACTGTAGCACAATGATGTTCTGCTGGGCTAGGAATTCTCGGATACACAGGCCAGTATGGGCAGGTGCATTGTCATGGTGATGCACCCACAAGTTGTCCTGCCACATATCTCGCCTCCTCTCGCGCACCCAATGAAGCAAACCCCGCAGGATCTCTCTTTAGACATGCTGGATGATCGTCTGGCTCTGTGGCAAGAACTCGCAGTGGACAATGCCCCTCATATCGAAGAATGTGATCAACCTGGAACTTTTCTGACATATCTCGTGTGTATATATATATATATATATATATATATATATATATATATATAAAAGAAATAACAAAAGACTTAGAGATTTAGCATTATATATTTCATTACTTATATATTTGCTCTGTGACTCTAACATTAAGAGGACACATTGAGCTCTCAAACTGCGACAGGTTTTTTTTTTAAATAAAACTCTTGTGTCGTAAGGAAGATTCTTCTCTGGACTTTTGGATTATATATATATATATATATATATATATATATTATATATATATATATATATATATATATATATATATATTGTAGAAATGTGTTATTGAACAACACGGAACATTTCAATTTCATTATTTGGAATTGGATTTTCCAGTCTTCTCGCGATTTTTCGAATGTTAGGATCCAGTTGAAATAGGATTCTTCCTATACTATCTGCCCGAGCGCTTTCGACTGCTTCTTCAGTTGTCATCAGGGGGGTATATGATTTGGTGTTAGTTCTGTTTTAATTCTTTTATCTATTTTGTTTTTAAATTAGAAGAGTCTATTATTTTTAGAGGGTTGCATGATTAGTGTATTAGTCATTAAATATAGCTAATATAGTATGACTGATGTTGAATGCTATTTTATTAATGTTATGTTTTTATTTATCTATTTTTATGCATATTGCTTCAAGAATTTGTAGGCGTTTCTTATTGTTATTTTTATAGATGATTTTCGTATTTTCGGTGAGGATTTTCCCAATGTCGCAGGAGGTTAATTTATCTAGGTGTTTTGTAATTAGATGTTGTTTTATGGCACTAGTATCAGAGAGATGGTATGTAAGGTTACGGGAGAATATATATATATAGTGAGGCAGTAGAAAATTCTATTTTCTAAACTATGCACTTATGAAATTGTTTATCGTTTTTATATATGCAGCACACGTTTCTTGTTCATTAAATTAGCCCTTTAGTCTTTGTGGTTTTTCATGATTGCTCAAGATTTCCTGTTGTTGTACACGCGTCGTCCCTTTACAGATTTCAATTTTCAGAGCACTGGCTTTTAAGTGTGTGTGTGTGTGGGGGGGGGGAGATTAAAAAAACCCTCAAAAACTAGGGTCAATTCAGCAAAGTTAGTGTCATTTTCTGATTAAGCGCCATCAAATTAGCCTAGTTATATTTTTTTTAATCCTTGGGTATAAAAGGATTTTTTTTATTGAGCTATGTTGTTACCATGATGATAACGTCATCTGTAAATCCGTGGAACTGAGAGTCATATTTCTGTCTTCTGCCGGCGTGTTTTAAATCCGGTCTATGTTATAACACGAGGAGAGAGATGAAAGGGAAAGGGGAATCTCCGATCGTCGAGCCTAAGTACGGACCAAAGTGGAGAGTTGCCTGTAATTGACAGTTCAGCCACCAGGATTCCATCCTTAAGCATCATGCGTCGCCATCCAAGATCAACGGCCTAAGTAAGGGCCAATTAGGAAAATTGCATATCATGGACAGCTTAACCACTAGGATTCTATCCTTAAGCATCATGGATCACAACACCATTGGTGGTGGCGGGGAGGGGTCCTCCTCCTCTGCAGAGGTACAGTCGGTTGTTCTATAGTCCAAACCAACAGGGCGGGAGGATTCTTAGTGTTTAATAAATATATCTAAGAATTCTATTCTAACAACTCTTTCTGGTCAGAAATAATGAAAGAAATTCCGAATTTAAATCAAACATTTTTTTAAATCTTATTTTGGTTTGTTTTGTTTTGTTTTACGGCATATCAACCTCAGTGGGTCATTTAATGCCGATAAAGTTTTGAAATTAATTCATTCTTAATGGATAATACAATTTTTTTATAAATACACTTTTCTATTTAACCCACAGATGGGACCCTAACAGGTACTACCACTCCGGGTCAGAGTGGACCAGGGAGCAATGGTGATGAAAGGGTGCTCCACATTCCCCAAACCTCCAAAACTGGAACCTCACCATCAGATAGAGTTTAACGTCATTCCAGGACATGTAGACCCACAGCCACCGCCTTCTAGAACCCATGATAAAAAGGGGTTGCGGTTTGCCATAAGAGCAATAGGGTTGGGAAGATCATATAGGTGCTAGGGCTTGACGTGACCAGCCGATTGATCGGAGGGGGCCTCTCCGACCGCCCATCTAGCCCAAGATAGGACCAAAGTGGAGTATTGCATGTCATGAACTGCTCATCCACCTGGGCTCTATCCTTAAGCATCATGGGTCGCCACCCACGGCCAACAGGTAGCCCCATTGGGGGAGTCTTACCCCTCTGCAGAGGTGCAGTCGGTGCATTCTAACGCCCCAGCCGACAGGGCGGAAATCTTATTTTACCAGTTGAGCCTTGTCCTGTTGTGGTAATGCAACATTGCTTACATACGTCTGAATGCGGGGGAGGATCGGCATGTTGATGTTACCATGGTTACTTGGTCTATTTGTCTCTTTTTTAGAAAGATAATGTACTCAAGACTGGCGTTTTCCGTTTCGTCTAAAAAAATGACATTTAATAAAAAAGAATTTAAAAAAATTAAATAAGTCTTGATCACTGATGAGAAAAAATTATGTTGAATGCAAAACAACAACAACAACAACAACAACATCAATAATAATAATAATAATAATAATAAAAAGAAGAAGAAGAAGACCAGACCTAGTGTTGATTAACAAATCTTATTATAATGGAGATTGTGTGTTTTTCTGTCTGTAACCGAAACTATATTCCTACTCAAGTCACAATTCTCTTAGTTATTGACATAACATTCTCCATCATTTTATTTTTATCTAAACCTCAATTATTAATAAAATTGCGTTACATTATTAATACTGTTAACTACGTCTACATACTGACAACATGCAATAATGTTTATATATACAACAAAATAGCGGTTTACAGTGTGAACGGGAAGGCTAATTTGCATATTAATATTAAAAAATCGAATTTAATAAATATGTGCTTAGTATTATTGATTTCTAACTGTTTGGTTTTATTTTAATGAATATAAGCAAACATCTCTTCAATGAATCTTAAATTAAATCCATTAACAAGATAAAATAACTGTAATTTTATTCTTTACTTCCTCTTTTAACTAAATACTTAAATTAGAAAAAATAACAATGAAAGACGAGAGTGATGGAAGAGTAAGTTTCAGTTGTTCTATTTTTCGATTATACTCCCTCTGTTTGAAATCTTTTTATCTGCATTCTTATTTAGTTTCATTAGCCTTTCTAATTTAATACAATATTTTATTACATTAAAACTTAAATACTTGCACCCGGAGGGTGCATATATTTGCTAGTAATAATAATAATAATAATAATAATAATAATAATAATTTTGACCATGCAAAAAAATGGTATATGCATAAACCAGAATCTGTTCTTGAGAACGAAACGCATAAAATTCTCTGGGACTTTGAAATCAAAACGGATCACCTTATCCCAGCAAGAAGACCAGACATAGTGTTGATAAACAAAAGAGAAAGAACTTGTCAACTGGTGAATTTTGCAGTTCCAGCAGATTATAGGGTGAAACTAAAGGAAAATGAAAAGATGGACAAATATCTAGACCTTGCTAGAGATCTGAAAAAGTTATGGAATATGAAAGTGAAAGTGATACCAATTGTAGTTGGTGCACTTGGAACAGTCCCAAAAGGATTGGAAAAGGGTTTGGAAAGTCTGGAAATCAGAGGAAGGATGTTTCAATTCAGAACACTGCACTGCTGCAATCTGCCAGAATACTCAGAACAGTCTTGGTGACATGAGGAGACATGCTGTCACTCAGACTCCAGTGAAAGACCATCAGTTAATGCTGATGTGAAAACTCAAAAGGAGTAAATTAATAATAATAATAATGAGAACAGGAAAAAAAAGAAGGAACAATACGAGAGAGGAAGGAGGAGGAGGAGGAGTTAAACAAACGAGAGAGAAAAAAAGAAAAGATAAGAGGTGGTAAAAGTACAAGGAAAGAAAACAGGAGACGAAAAGAAAGAAGAAACGAAAAGAAATGACAAGAGAAAAAGAAAAGGGTGAAAGAGAAGGAGAACACCGAAAAGAAGAAAGAAAGAAAAAAAGAAAGAAAGAAAGAAAGAAAGAAAGGGGAAGTTTAAAAAGCTATGGTTATTAGATATTTCTAAAATCACAAAGGAAACGACAGCACAATTGCTGAGCATGCCCCTGCAACAGCAAAATTGTCAGCTTTTAAATAAAACAATGCTCTTTTCATAGTCGATATATTTTCATGCCGCGTAGCAAAAAAAAAAAGGAATAAATAATGGTATATCTGGAAGGCGTATTTTCTTATACATTGCAAGTCTCAAGATACAATTCCTTTCAAAATACTTGTACCATTTTGAAAAATGCCGAAAGACTTCAAATAACGGAAGGTTTCGTTTTTGTTTTCAGTAGTTCTTCGTTGGATATATGACAAGTGAATATATGACAAGAATATATGACTCGGATAATTTGTGTGATAGGTGATAAGTAGCCATACAGCTGCTTTTGTTGGGTGCAGCTTTCAGGGTTTGTTCAGGACAGCACACACGATCACATCAAGCCTCTTCTCCCATCATGCTCCAAAACTGAACCATTCTTACCATGATGCACCATTAGTATATAAGGAAGAAATACAAACACTCAAAATTCACTTGGTTTGAAAATGTGTGTGTGTGTGTGTGTGTGTGTGTGTGTGTGTGTTTGTACCGAGGTGTGTGTGTATTTATGAGTGTGTGTATTTACGTTTGTATATCTCTTCTTATAATGGAAATTCTGTGTCAGTCGGTCTGTAACCGAAACTACGTCACTGCTAACGTCTCACACACACAGAATTTGTGTAAGTTTATCATTGAGTATTTAGTTTATAGTCAAAATCATTAATTGATACATAGAATAAGTTTTATTTATTAACGATGTCTCTATGAAAATCTGAGTAATTTATTCATGTTATTTGAATATTTACCTCGCATTCACCGTATGCGGGTATGGCACAAGGTTTTTTTTTAATGTGAGACCACCCACAAGCCGAAGCTCATGAGATGGCAATGAGATTTCTAATTAGTACCTTGGTTCAGGTGCTTTTTACTTACATTCTACAACAGCGGTTCTAAATCTTTTTTTTTTTTTTTTTTTTACCTATGAACCTCCTTGATTCCTATTTTATACAGCTGGATTCCCCCATAGCCATTTGATGTTTAAAAGCCTCTTATATCTTATTATAATGGAGATTGTTTATTCGTCTATCTGTCACCCAAAATATATCACTATTCAAATCACAATTCCCTTAGTAATTTACGTTACATTCTCCATGATTTTATTTTTTATCTGAATCTCAATTATTTATAAAATTGTTTTAAGTTATTAACACTTATAACGTGCAATTGTATTTATATATTCAACAAAATAGTGGTTAATTTGCATATTGATATTTAAAAATTTGATTTTAATAAATATGTGCTTAGTATTATTGATTTCTATTTGTTTGGTTTTATCTTAATGAATATGAGCAAAAGTCTGGGGTATGAATCTCAAAATAAATCCATTAAATAAATGCAAATAAAACAAACCAAATTTGATGCCATAAAACTGTAAATTATTTGTATAAAAATAGTTACTGGAAACGTTCAGTAAACACAATTCCCTAACCTCTATGAATAAAAAAATAACCCTAAATGACGACGTTAAAATGAATCAATTAATCATTAGCCAATCTGAATAACAGCAGTTATTGAAGATCTAATTCGCTAGTTGCGAGGAGTATCCCTTCATTGCCATTACTCTCATGTCCACTCTGACCCGAAATGGTAGTACCTGTTAGGGTGCCATCAATGTGTCTAATAGATCTTTCTAAAAAATATGAAAAATACTTTTAAGAAAAAAAAACTACACAAAAATGTAAATATGAACGTAGATATGAACATGCTTCCCAAACTTCGAGGCATAAAATAACCCTTGATAAGTTGACATGCCGTAATCAGTCAATCAGTCAGTCACTGAGAAATCTGTGAAGTACATATTTACCAACTCCTCTGCATGAGCAGGGTGTGACACAAGGTCACTTTTTAGCGGTGTTTAATAGGTTTGAATTCAGAGTTCTCTTTCTAGACTGGTTACCTAGTCAAGGTTAAAGAGCCCAGTCTGTCCTACTATTTAACCATAGCTGGAGGGAAAGTAGGATTCATACCTTTACCAAGGGTATCAGCGCTATAGGAAATGTAAACAGCTTCGTCTAGGATTTGAACTCGGGTCGACGAGTCCATTTCCTACTACTTTAGCTATTACACCTCGCGCCTCCAAATCTGTGAAGTAAGAACCCCTCCATTGTTATTACTTTCAGGTCAACTCTGTCCCTGAATGGTAGTACCTGTTAGGGTCCCATCTATGATCTGCTTAAACTATTTTTATATTCTTAAGCAACAACTAATCAAACATGAAAATATGATGGTTTGGTTTGTTTTGTTTTACGGCATATCAACCTCAGTGGGTCATTTAATGCCGATAAAGTTTTGAAATAAATCAATTCTTAATGGATAATACAATTTTTTATAAATACATTTTTCTATCTAACCCATAGATGGGACCCTAACAGGTACTACCACTCCGGGTCAGAGTGGACCAGGGAGCAATGGTGATCGAGGGGTGCTCCACATTCCCCAAACCTCCAAAACTGGAATCTCACCATCAGATAGAGTTTAACGTCATTCCCAGGACATGTAGACCCGAAGCCACCGCCTTCTAGCACCCATATGATAAAAAGGGGTTGGGGCTTGCCATAAGGGCAATAGGGCTGGGAAAATCATATAGGTGCTAGGGCTTGACGTGGCCAGCCGATTTGAAAATATGAATATACAATGAACGTGATTCCCAAACGTCTAGTTATGAAATAACCCTAGATGTGTTGACACGTCGTTGAAATCAAGGAAATCAATTAATCAATGGGCAATCATGATAAAGCAGTTATTCAAGATTTAACTAGCATGCTAACTGTTGCATAGGGGCAAAGTTTAAGTTATTGTAGTAGTCGTTTGTAGTAGTAGTAGTAGTAGTAGTAGTAGTAGCCGTCGTTACTTCAGAAAACAACATACGAAAGTCATATAGTCAAAAGGGGGTTGTTTATTTCTTTCTAGGCTAGTGGGTTCTTTTTCAAAGAGAAGGAGAGTGAGGGTAAGGTTAAGCTATTTTATCGTAAATCACGTTCATGCGCGCTGTTCGTTGCACCCTAGATGTCTCCACGGAGCCCCAACAAACACATTCGACCGTCCTCGGGTCTGGGGAAAGAGCGGCCGAATTTTCCTTACTTCCGTTTGTGGTCCCGGGGGTGAGGGAAGGCCACACCCGCTTCCGCACAAAACCCGGAACTTCCGTTTTTATTCTTAAATCTAGTTCCGGGGTCATCGATCGGTCAATGGCTGACCCCCGTTGAGTTTTTTTCACTTCCAAACTTTAATCTCTTTTTGTTCTTTTTCTTCTTCTCTTTCTCCAGAAATCCGATTTGCGTTTTCTTTTCAATCCCCAAATTCCCTCGTAGACCATAATAATTACGCTACATAACTATGGCTATAAAGTAAATTTCGTTGGAATGAGGGACACCAGCAACAATTAAAGAAGATGGGGAAAATTATCTAATAAAAAATGAATTAGAATAAATCTTGTCTAATGAAATGCAGACAAGAATAACCCAATGATAGTTATTAACTAAACTTAGTTATGGCACAAAATCCAAATTATAAGACACCCAGTGAGAGAAAAACTAATCAATAGTGATCTACTGACCTAGCTCGTTAATCATTACACAACAGGGAGTGCCCTAGATATATACAGGGACCCATCTTTTATCATGAGGGGTGAGGTCCTAATTCTTACTTTGAACTTTCTAGTTATTTCAGTTATCAAGTAGTAAAATTTGACTTTGTGAACAATATAAAATAGGGACTGGCAAACTGAGCCTAAAATGTGTTTTTGACAAAATGACTTAAGCCGCCCCTACAGAAAATAATTTACCAAGAATCAGGAAATTATCGGATTTTTAATGAAATTTTCAGTGTTTATGTGTCAATGAATGAAAATTGTTTTGAGTTGGTCCTTGACTGATAGTAATTACAGTATAAATAATGAGATAAAAGACCGACGTTATGAATAGAAACAAACAAAAAATTTACGGTTGCGCTTCTATGAGAATATAAGTACCGAAAATCGAAAAATAAAATGTAGAAAAATAATAAATAATTAATTTTTTGGAGATATCTTTTTTACCAATTTCGATAATTATCTAATTGGCTATTATTTTATAAAAGAAAAAATTATACATCGATGTTTTTTCTGCTTAAAAAGGGGAGGGGGTACATTTTCAATCGAGTTTTTCTTCAAAACTTATTACTTTTGGCACCTAAAATAAGGTTTGCATTAAGTAGATATTTATTTTTAGAATCTAAAAATATAAAATTTTAAATTTAACATCAGGATTTTCATATTTTAAATGAATTTTATATATTCATTTTTCATAGCAAAAATACTAAATTAAAGTTTTGAAATAAAATAACTGATGCATTATAAAATTCATTAATTGTTAAATCAATACTGAAAATTTCATTAAAATCGGATAATTACCTGATTTTTGGTAAATTTTTTTTTCATCCCAAATGTTACGTTAAAATTGTAAACAAGCGCCTAAAACCATTGAAAAACAGCCAAAATGGCGTCGGCGAACAAAATTGACCAAAACAAATACTTTTAAATCTTTTAAAAATAAACTGCATATGTAATGATATTTTTCTTTTTTAATGATTGTTATTATGGTACTACTTATCGATTTAGACAAAGTTTAACCTTAAATAATAATTTAATTATTCTTAATTCGCTTTTAAAACTCGTAGTATCCGATTTTTTTTGCTAGTCCCTAATATAAAAAAATATGTGAAAAAGTATAAATCTAAAATATCCAAAGATATACTTACTGTAATAAAAATGCCATTTAGCTTGCTCAGTAGAGCATTCACCTGGGATTAACAGAGTTCCGGGTTCATTACCGGTCATTGCTAATTCAGAGCATGAGTAGCTCAGCTTGGGTAATCTGACCTGTGTGGTAAAGTATCTGGGAGTGTTGCATAGCGCCTTCTTCACTGGCACTAAATCTTATTATAATGGAGATCGTGTGTTTGTCTGTCTGTAACCGAAACTATATCACTACTGAAGTCACAATTCCCTTTGTTATTTACATCATATTCTCCATGATTTTATTCTTATTTAAACCTCAATTATTAATAAAATTGTTTTACATTATTAATACTGTTGGCCATATCCACATGCTAATAACATGAAATTGTATTTATATATACAACAAAATAGTGGTTTACAGTGTGAATGGGAAGGCTAATTTGCATATTGATCTTAAAAATTTGATTTTAATAAATATCTGCTTTGTATTATTGATTTCTAATTGTTTGGTTTTATTTTAATGAATATAAGCAAAAATCTCGGGGATAAATCTTAAAAGAAATCCATTAACAAGAAATTACTAATATTATTCTTTACTTCCTATTTTAACTAAATAGTTAAATTAGGAAAATTTACCAATGAAAGACGGGAGTGATGGAAAATGATGGAAGAGTTAGTTTCAAAGTTGTTCTATTTTTCAATCATACCCCCGTCTGTTCCAAATCTTTTGATTTGCATTCTTATTCAGTTTCATTAGCCTTTCTAATTTAACATGATATTTTATTAGATTAAAACTTTAATACTTGTACTCGGAGGGTGCATATATTTGCTAGTAATTATAATGTTGCATAACTCTTTCTTTCTTCTTACTTCATCAATATCTTGGCCGTCTTTGGTTCTGATCGTCTTTGGTATGTCTATCATCTTGACTTGGTCTGGTCTAGCGTCTTGGATCTGCTATCTTCTAAGTTCTAGCGTCTGGAATTGACTTGGGGACTTCGGTCTGGTTTTCTGTTACTATCTTCTTGCTGGCTGGTCGTCATTTCTCAGTCTTGTTACCAAGACATTCATTAACCACAAGAACATATTAATTATCCAAACTTTTATTTCCTTAACTATACATAATCCCCTAACTAACATAGCGCGCGTGAATTCCAGTTTAGGCAGAGCATAAAATGGCCGACCGCTCCGACGTCCAACTGCAAACTGGGGAATCAAAAAGGTCCCACGTGACTTCACATATTTGGCGGGCTTCTGTAATTTTCCATGGAAGGACCCGGCCATGATATGAAAAGGGTCATCCCCTCAGAATTACAGGGGATTGACAATAATCTTATGCAATCGCATAGATTATGTAACAGGAGCTGACTGTAGGTGTGGCGCCCCACCTCAGCAAAATAAAAAAATAAAATATTTCCCTGGTCTAGCACTAGTGAAAAAGGATAGACTCACTGTTCGGCTGATACAGGAATTGCTTACTAACAGTGAATTTCATGATTAGCGTCTCGTGTCTAAGTTAGCACAGTTAAATAAATATCAGCTTTCGAAAACAGCCACTGTGTCAAAATAAATATTGCTCCCACTAGAGATATGAAAATTGATTACAACATATATTAGAACAAGGAATAAATTATTGTGCCTAAATTTGAACCCTGTGATGTAACTGACACTCGATTTTACACTACAGCTAATTATAAATAAAATAGTTTAATTCCCTTAAAATAAATATATAAATAAATAGATAAATAGCGGTATTATTCATCTTGGCTATTAACTATTTTTAGTAGACCCGTTCAGATACCTAGGTAGTAACATCTCATCTACAGAAAGTGATGTCAATATACGCATAGAAAAGTGATGTCAATATACGCATAGGAAATGTATGGACTGCTACAGTGTAATTCTCTTAAAATAAATAGATAAATAAAAAAAATAGCGGTATTATTCATCTTAGCTATTAACTATTTTTAGTAGATCATTTCATATACCTAGGTAGTAATATCTCATCTACAGAAAGTGATGTCAATATACGCATAGGAAATATATGGACTGCTATAGTGTAATTCCCTTAAAATAAATAGATAAATAAAAAAATAGTGGTATTATTCATCTTAGCTATTAACTATTTTTAGCAGACAAGTTCACATACCTAAGTAGTAATATCTCATCTACAGAAAGCGATGTGAATATACGCATAGGAAATGTATGGACTGCTACAGATAAGTTAACTGAGACCCGATTATACACTACTGTTAATTACAGATAAAATAATGCAATTCCCTTAAAATTAATAAATAAATAACGGTGTAATTTATATTGGCTATTAACCGTCTTTAGAAGACCAGTTCATATACCTAGGTAGTAACATCTCATCTACAGAAAGCGATGTCAATATACGCATAGGAAATGTATGGACTGCTATAGATCGATTATCGGTCACATATCAGTCAAAAAGCATGATGGGAGCTACACACAGATCCTGTGTGCGTTTTTGAACAAATCTTGGAAGGAACACCCCACAAAAAAGCGACTGTACGACCATCTATCTTCCTTTCCCCAAAATCATAAAAGTATGATAAACATGATATGCTGGACACTGCTAGAAAAGCAAGAACTAACTCATGAATGGCATATTCCTGTGGATACCTATATATGGACATATATGGCAGCGCGTGGTGTAATGGCAAAAGGCAAGGGAAATGGACACGTCGCCCCGATTTCAAATCCTGGACATGGAAATTTCGTTTTCACTTAGCGCTAATAGCCTTGGGAAAGGTATAAATCCTACTCTCCCTCCAGCTATGGGTAAATAGTAGGGCATACTGGGCTCTTCAACTTAGGTTAGGCAACCGATCTAGGAGAAGTAAAACTGAATTCAAACCTGTCAAACTTCACTTGATAAATTGACTATCAGCCTCGTCTAGGATTTGAACTCGAGTCGACGAGTCCATTTCCTACTACTTTAACTGCTCGTGCGGAGGGGTTGGTAAATATGTACACATGGACACCCAGCGCAGGCCGACCGGCAAAAAACTACACCAACCAGCTCTGTACGGATTCAGGATGTCGTGTGGAAGACCGGCCGGAGGGGGTCACCGATAGGGACGTGTTTTGAGAGAGAAAGGCATGGATATCCGTATTGTCTGTACGTTAGACATGATCATCATCATCATGTTCATCATGATTCACGTAGAGATCAGCATTTATGTCGAGGATCAGACTGTACTCCACACTCCCCAGGTCTCCAGAACTGGAGTCTCACTGTCAGAGACACATATATAGGTGTTGGATTATTCTGCATATAAGGTGTGCTACAATACACCACTTAAATTTATAGACTAAACGAGGTCACGTGGTTTAAATCTCAGTTAATCAACAGCCTGAATGCGTGGCTGGTTGACTATTTAATCACTGATATTGAGAGGCGTCCATTTGATATCATTGACGAAGGACTTGCAATACTGAGGAGCACCAAGGAACAACCAAAGGATTCTTTACCAAGGATTTCAGCTGGACAATCGCTCTTGCTTAAAGCCTAAATGATGGCCCATAGAATCGTAACACTTCTTTTTGAGTGAATCTTAGCACTTAGGGATACAGTCAGTAAATTCTAAGCACGGCCGATAGGGCAGTCCTGTCTACCCTACCATTTTAGTCATTGCTTTTAGAGTTGACGGCAACTGCAACGGTGGAGGTACTGCTAAGCAAAGACATATTTTCTCAGCGCTATTAGCACCTGCGCGTCGGCAATTTTAAATCCGGGGCAGCATTCCGCCGGAACCTGTATATGAGAATGAATCCACTGTAGTCGTTTAAATACTGCACTTGTATGAATACTTAAAAACTACATAGTGGCTTGCAAAAATGCTTTTTTTTCATCTCTCTCTCTCTCTCTCTCTCTCTCTCTCTGTCTCTCTCTCTCTCTCTAATCATATGTATCATAACCATCATCAAATCGTGTTGATAGCACGGATTCCCTGTCTGTCTGTCTTTGTCTGTCTCTGTCTGTCTCTCTCAATATATGTATCATAACCATCATCATATCGTGTTGATAGCACGGATTCCCTGTCTTTCTCCCTCTCTCTCTCACTCCCCCCTCTCTCTCTCTCTCTCTCTCTCTCTCTCTTTCTCTCTTTCTCTCTCTCTCTCTCTCAATATATGTATCATAACCATCATCAAATCGTGTTGATAGCACGGATTCCCTGTCTGTCTCTCTCCTCCGCCCCCTCTCTCCACCCTCTCTCCTTCTCTCTCTCTCTCTCTCTCTCTCTCTCTCTCTCTCTCTCTCTCTCTCTCTCTCTTGTTTGTTCTGTCTTTTTTACATTCATTATTTCCTTCTTCTGTTTGTCGATTAGTCTGTTATCATCCCCCCCTCTCTCTCTCTCTCTCTCTCTCTCTCTCTCTCTCTCTCTCTCTCTCTGGGAGGAGTCCCCGGGCGTAGTAGATGACTTAGACTAGTATTTAACAACGCTAAGCTTAATATTAGACAACAATTATGTGACTTAAACCCAATAGATGAAAAGTGGAAAAGAAGATTGTATACCGCCAGATTATCCCCTAAATAATTGCTGCCATGATTAATCTAAATATGACAAAACCTGGCTAATTTTCTACCGTGTATAGGAGGTGAGCCCCGTGACGTAGCGGCTAAAGTGCTGGACAGCGATACCGTAGTTAGCGAGTTCGAACTCAAGTCACGCTATTATGTTCACCTTTGGACAAATACCTTTGGGAAAGATATGAACCGCCTCATATCCCCCAGCTATGGATTAAATAGTACCTCGACAGTTCTTCAACAGAGATGGATTTGGCAATAAATAACCCATGATGGCTGATATGCCATTAAAAAAAAGGCTAAATTAAAAGCATAGTCTCACCCACTCCCACCCTCTCTCTCTCTCTATATATATATATATAGTCATCCACAGACACCTGTTTCGACTTATCAAGTCTCTTCAATGTGGCTATACAATTGTAAGCTACCTACAGCCTGGATTGAAATCCGATCGGTTCAGTGTCAGTCAGACACCTTAACCGCCAGGCTGTCATCACCTACAGAATGCGAAGGGAATTTTAACTGGTTTAAGACACACATCGCTTTGTATGTAAAGGCCGCCATAGAGTGCTACATCCCTTATATAGGAGAGCGTTGCGTTTACGCTTTAGTTGGCGGTCGTCAGCGAAATCCCCCCCCCAAAGTGCCCAACCCTAGGGGGATGGGGAGCATATATATCAAACACACACATACACACACATAAACACACACACACACACACACACACACACACACACACACACATACACACACGGGATACAAACCCTTTACAAATCTGACAGCGTTGTGTATTCTTATGCGTATGAATACAACATGGATACAATATCTCGTTTGCTCCCTGTGTGTTACTGACGTCATCGTACAAGTGAGTGCCGCTGCTTCTCTCTCTCTCTGTCTCTCTCTCTCTCTGTCTCTCTGTCTCTGTCTCTTTCTCTCTCTCTGTCTCTCTCTCTATATATATATATATATCTTCCTCCCTACCTTCCTCCC
>CM042147.1:123738820-123746320 GCA_023376005.1 Doryteuthis pealeii | reverse complement strand
CTTTCTTTCTTTATTTTCATTCTTCTTCTTCTTCTTCTTCTTCTTCTTCTTCTTCTTCTCTCTCGCTTCCTGTTTTTTCTTTTTTGTTGATTTTTTCTTCTTCCGCTTTCTTTTCTTCCTTCTACCTTTTCCTCTTCTTTCTTTTTTTTCTTTCTTTCTTTCTTTCTTAGTTGCCTTTTTTTCTTCTTCTCTTCTTTCTTGCTCTTCTTTCCCGCTTCCTGTTCTTTCTTTCTTTTACTTTTTTCCTTCTTCCACTTTCTTAGCCCATCTCCGTTTCTTTCTTCTTCCTGCTCCTCTTCTTAGTTCTTCTTCTTCTTCTTCTTCTTCTTCTTCTTCTTTCGTTCTTTTTTTTTTGTTCCTTTTTTCTTCTTCTTTCTTGCTCTTTTTCATCTCCTCCCACTTCCTGTTCTTCCTTTTTTGAGTTTTTTCTTTCTTCCGCTTTCTTAGCCTTTCTTCTTTTCTTTTCTTTTTCTTCCTTCTACCTCCTCTTTTTTCTTTCTTTCTTTCTTTCTTTCTTTTTTAGCTTCCTCTTTTCTTGTTCTTCTTTTTCTTGTTCTTCTCTTTCTCTCCCACTTCCTGTTCTTTCTTCTTTTAATTTTTTTCTTTCTTACGCTTTCTTCTTGCCCTTCTTCATTTCTTCTTTTTTTCCTTCTACCTCTTACTCTTCTATCTTTCTATCGTTCTTCTTCTTCTTCTTCTTCTTCTTCTTCTTCTTCTTCTTCTTCTTCTTCTTCTTCTTCTTCTTCTTCTTCACATCCTCTCCACGCTCTTTCTCTCTTCATTCTTTCTTTTTCTTTTTTCCTTCTCCCTCTTTCATGCTCTTCTTCTTAACCTGCTTTCTTTCTTATATATATATATATAATATATATATATATATATATATATATATATATATATCCCAGTCTGTTACTTATCAATCTATATTTCTCTCTATCCCTGTCTTACCATTTTCTATCTTTCTACTTATTTATCTATCTTCTCTCCTTTCTTTCTCAAGTCTTTAACTTCATTCTTTGGACCATATGATCTTTTGGCACCTCTTTTTGATTTCGATTAAGAAAGGACATGTTTTTCATTTACACCGTCAATATCCGGTTGTTTTAACAGATTTAGATTTTTTTAAATTATAAAACTAACCCCTACCCCTAACTTCTAACCCCTAACTTTAACCCCTAACAAACAACCGGATATTGACGGTGTAAATGAAAAACATGTCCTTTCTTAATCGAGATCAAAAAGGGGTGCCTAAAGGTAATATGGTCCCATTCTTTTTGTTCTTCGATTTTCGTTCGCCCTTTAGGAAGTTGCTGACAATGCACAAAGCTTTACGCCCAAGATACGCCATTAACAGACTCCATGTATCAAGAAAAGAAGGAACAAGTATCGCCAGCATGGAGGGTCTCGTAGATAGAATAATTCCAATACTCGATCGATATTTTAAAATAGAGCAACGAGAGACTTATTACAGCTTATTAAAACAGTTTGGGTCGGTTTAGCTCAGTCGGTAGAGTGTCCGCCTAGGAACCGAAAGGTTCCTGGTTCAATACTGGCCCTCGCCAACTCAACGTATGAGTGGCACATGGATCTGTGCAGTAAAGTGAGGAGCTGATGGTAAGTGTAGCGCTCCACATCTGATGCAAAAACAATCTCCTTGTGCTAATGAAAATGGGATAGACTCCCTCGCTGTCTGGATGATACCGACATTAGGCCACCCCGACGACTTTATTTTACTTACTCACAAAATACGATTAAAAAGAAGCCCAGAATTACATTAAATCCTCGTATGTAAAACGAACAATCGGTACAGCTAAGTCTACCTAATAAATACATTCAACGTTCTCTCTCTCTCTCTCTCTCTCTCTCTCTCTCTCTCTCTCTCTCTCTCTCTCTCTCACACACACACACACACGCACCCCCCTCTCTCTCTCCCCATTTCACTCTTTTTTCTTTCCTTCCTTCTTTTCATCTTTTCATTATGTTTGATTGAAACAGATTAGCGCTATCGCTTCCGTGCGCTCAACACCTCTCTGTATCGCATGTCCTTTTCCTCCCCCTCCTTCTTTATAATAAAAACGGAATGATCCATTATTTAGCTGAGGTGACGACACTCAAAAGAAATAAACATTTGGCGGATAAAGGACACCAGATGATCAGGATTTACATTTTTGCTTTTCATCTTGGACGATTTGGACGGTCTTATTTTTAACCAGAGGGTGTTGCAGGATGATAACAGACGGAAGATTTCGGAACACATGTATTAATATATAGATGTGTATATTCTTAGAACTAGTGTGTCACATATACCTCTAAATGCTTACGTTGACTGCGTTTCCCAAGCGGTCACCCATCTATGTTCTAAACTGGTTCATTGCTGTTTAACTACATTGATCTTTGGCAATTTACGGTATCTAATGTTATGAAGCAGTTACTCATTTAAGTACTGAGAATGTGTTCGTTGCTTAACTTTGGTGATATCTAGAAACCGGAAATTTAAGTGTGATTTAGCTGCAAGTTTTCTTCCTGTTTGTTTGTTTGTTTCTTCTTCTTCTTCTTCTTCTTCTTCTTCTTTCTTTCTTTCTTTCTTTCTTCTTCTTCTTTTTCTTCTTCTTCTTCTTTCTTTCTTTCTTTATTTATTCCTTCTTCTTCTTTTTCTTCTTCTTCTTCTTTCTTTCTTTCTTTCTTTATTTCTTCTTCTTTTTCTTTTTCTTCTTTATTTCTTCTTCTATTTCGTTCTTTCTTTTTCTTCTTTTTCTTCTGTTTTGTCCCCTTTCTTTCTTATTTTCTATTATTTTTTCTTTCTTTCTTCTTTCTTTCTTCTTCTATTTCGTTCTTTCTTTTTCTTCTTTTTCTTCTGTTTTGTCCCCTTTCTTTCTTATTTTCTATTATTTTTTCTTTCTTTCTTCTTCTTCTTCTTCTTCTTCTTCTTCTTCTTCTTCTTCTTCATTCTTCTTTTTCTTCATCTTCTTGTTTCTTTTTTCTTTTTTTATTTATCTTCTTCTTGTTTTTTTCTTCTCTTTTTTTTTATCTTCTTCTCTTCTTCTTCTTCTTCTTTCTTTCTTTCTTTTTCTTCATCTTCTTGTTCTTCTTCTTTTCATTCTATATTCTTCTTCTTTTTCTTCTTCTTTATTCTTTCTTTTCTTCATTTTCTTGTTTCTTCTTCTTCTTCTTTTTTCTTTTTTCTTCGTTCTTTTTCGTCTTTTTGTTTCTTTCTTCTTCTTCTTCTTCTTCTTCTTCTTCTTCTTCTTCTTCTTTCTTTCTTTCTTTCTTTCTTCTTCTCCTTTTCAAAGTGGCGGCAGGCTTATTGGTATCGGCCGTGTTAGTCAAGTCAAGAATTAATGTAATAGTGGGAGCGTTGGTCGGCATTCAGTAGTAACTTTGTAACTCAAAGACAGGAGAGTTACACAGTTTTCTCTCTTTTTACCACGCACAATTTTCTCTTTTTACAAATTTTACTTCTTTTTTTTATTAAAAAAAACTCTTTGTTTTTTTCTTTTTTTCTCTCTCTCCTTTTTTTTCGGTAGTTGATAACGGTTCCATATTTTGACCTTCTCACGTGAAGGCAGTGAAGATTACTTGTGTATATGTGTGTGTAGCTTTTAGCATGTGCAGATTCACGTGCGTGCGTATATAAGTGTCTACATGAAACTGTATGTGCATCAACTTAGATAGGAACGTGTGCAGTAGCTCAGCTGATAGTGACGACTCATTCTTAACCATTCCAGCAGAAGCTGACCTAAGTTTAAATTTGGTTTGGATTGGTTTGTTTGACGGCATATCAACCTCAGTGGGTCATTTAATGCCAACAAAGTTTTAAAATAAATTCATTCTTAATGGATACACAATTTTTTTTATAAACTCATGATTTCTATTTAACCAATAGATGGGACCCTAACAGGTACGACCACTCCAGACCAGAGCAGACCAGGGAGCAATAGTGATGAAGGGGTGCTCCACATTCCCCAAACCTACAGAACAGGAACCTCACCATCAGATAGAGTCTAACGTCATTCCCAGGGCATAAAGACCCTCAGCCACCTACCACCCATATGATAAGGGCTTGGGTTTGACATAAGGGCAATAGAGTTGGTCATGGTGGTCCTGGGAGCAATGGTGAGAAGGTTTGGTTTGGATTGGTTAGTTTTACGGCATATCAACCTCAGTGGGTCATTTAATGCCGACAAAGGTTTGAAATGAATACATTCTTAATGGATACTCATTTTCTTTTATAAACTTATGTCTTTCTATTTAACCCACAGACGGGACCCTAACAGGTACTACAACTCCTGGTCATGGTGGACCTGGGAGCAATGGTAATGAAAGGGTGCTCCACATTACCCAAACCTTCAAAACTGGAACCTCTCCATCAGATAGAGTTTAACGTCATTCCCAGAACACGAAGACCCCCAGCGCCCGCCTTCTAGCACCCATATGATAAAAAGGGTTGGGGCTGTTACGTTTTTAAGGGTCAATCCTTGGCCTTAAAGCAGAAGCGCTTATCTAGTGGAATTGGATCCTTGATAAAGAGTCTCTCGATAATGAATGCTTTGGTTACTAAAGTGTTCTCAGTTCCTGGTATTAACCTTTGATAATGAATCCTTTGGTTACTCTGGTAATCGTATAAGTTCTTCTTGAGTATTGGTAAAGATCCGGCAAATCCTATGTCCGTCCTTCAAAGAGTGCAATTTTAATTATGACCAATGTGAGGGTTTAAGTATTCTATTAAGCCCGCATATTGCTTAGTGATTGGTTGCAAGAACAACACACGTGACCTTGGCTAGTCTATAAATAACAGGTGGGGAATTAAAGCACACTTTGTATCATATATATTCCAACAGTGGCTTGCCATAAGGGCAATAGGATGGGGTAATCATGTTGGTGTAGGATTAACACCAGTCGATTTGATCGGAGGGGCCTCTTCAACGCCCGCTTAGCTCAAGTAAGTGCCCAAAATAGAGCGTTGTATGTCAGGGACTGCTCAGCTATCTGGGTTCCATCCTTAAGTATCTGGTTCGCCACCCCACGGAAACAGGTGGCCCATTGGGGGAGTATACCCCTCTGCAAGGTGTAGTTGGTATATACTAACGCCCCAGCGACAGGGCGGGTTTAAATTTGGAAAGAGTTAATTAGTATTTCTAATCACCATTTGAGTTGTTATTTATTTTTAATTTTTCTGTGGGTTTCCATGAGAAATTATCATCTTAACTATGCGTGCAATAACATCGCTTTCTGAGGATGAGATATTACTACCTAGGTACATGAACTGGTTCACCGATTTTAGAGGTTTATCAGCAAGTGTGGTGATGCCTCCATCCTGTTCATATATATAGAACCGGGTTATCTCAGTCGGTAGAGCGTTTGGCTAGAAACTACAAGGTCCCTAGTTCGATACCGGCCCTCGCCAACTCAGCGTGTGAGTAGCACAGAGAACTGTGCGGTAAAGTAAGGAGCTGATGGTAAGTGTGGCGCTCCAACTCAGACGCAAAAACAATCTCCTTGGTCTAGCGCTAGTGAAAAAAGGATAGACTCCCTCGCTGATTGGCTGATACTGACTTTAGGCCACCCCGACTTATATATATATATATATAATATATATATATATGTGTGTGTGTGTGTGTGTGTGTGTGTGTGTGAGTGATGAAATTACCATTCATTACGGCACGAACAGGATGTGACACAAGGTCAATTTTTATGTAGAGTTTAACAGATTCGAAGTCAGAGTTTTCTTTCTCCTAAACTGGTTGCCATACCAAAGTTAAAGAGCATAGCCTGTCTTGCTATTTACCTATAGCTGGAGAGAGAACAGTTGGATGTATAACTTTCTCAAGAGTATTAGCGCTATGAGAAATGCAGCCAGCCCTGTCCAGGGTGTGAACTCGTGCCACAGTGTCCATTTCTTATGACCAATAACCATTACACGATGAACGATATATTATAATGCTACATTATTAGACATTATCCATATCATATACGCTTAGGCTATGCAATGCAGTATATAGACAAAATATAATAGGTAAATGGACGAAAGACTGCATCTTCCCATTCCCCAAAAAGGAGATCTCGGAATTGCTAAAAACTACAGAGGCATAACTCTTACTGCTATTGCAGCCAAGATATATAATGTCCTTCTTCTTAATCGTATCCGACCCGAAATAGAAAATCCTTAGGAAAAACCAAAACGGATTCTGCAGAAATCGATCCACAACCTCTCAGATCCTGACTATTCGACGGATCATAGAAGGGGTTCGAGCAAAGAATCTGGAGGCAACGTTGCTATTCGTAGATTTCTCCAAGGCATTTGATTCCATACACAGAGGAAAATTGGAACATATACTACTAGCATACGGTCTCCCCAAAGAAACGGTTGCTGCTATAAAGATGCTCTACAAAGACACTAAAGCAATGGTACGCTCACCTGATGGCAATACAGATTTCTTTGACATCGCCGGTGGAGTTCTACAAGGAGATACATTAGCACCATATATATTTATAATATGCCTAGACTATGCGCCCCAAACATCATTAGATACCATAAAAGAAAAAGGTTTCACATTAAGAAAGGCAAGAAGCAGGCGATATCCCGCACAAACAGCCACAGATGCAGACTATGCTGATGACCTCGCACTTCGTGCAGATACACCAGCACAGGCTGAGTCACTACTGCATAGCTTGGAGGAGGTAGCAAAGGACACCGGTCTCTATGTGAACTCTGATAAAACTGAGTTCATGAGTTTCAAAAAGAAAGGAGACATCTCTACACTTGACGGTAAGCTTCTTAAGCCAGTAGAACAATTCATATACCTAGGTAGTAATATCTCATCCACAGAAAGCGATGTTAATTTCTGAATAGGAAAGGCATGGTTGGCCACAAACAAATTATCAGTCATATTGAAGTCCGATGACAAAATAAAGCGACAATTCTTCCAGGCTATGGTTATGTCAGTGCTGCTGTATGGCTGCACCACTTGGACCCTAACAAAGCGGCTTGAGAATAAGCTAGATGGGACCTGCACAAGAATGCTGCATGTAGTCTTGAGTAAGTCGTGGAAACAGCACCCCACAAGGAAGCATTTGTACGGCCACCTGTCCTCCCCCATTTCACAGACCATCCGAGTAAGACGGACTAGACATGCAGGACACTGTTGGGAAAGCAAGGACGAGCTCATAAGCGACGTTCTCCAGTGGAAACCAGCACATGGGCATGCTAATGTGGACCGCCCAGCAAGGACCTACACTGACCAACTATGTGAGGATGCTGGATGCTGCGCAGAAGAACTCCCAGGGGCAATAAATGATAGGGAAGGTTGGCGGGAGATTGTCATGGATATCCGTGCTGCTTGCGTGAGCAACATGATGATGATGATGATTAGTCATATGTCATATGGAAGTCTGATGTCTCTGATAAATAAAAACAGCAATTCTTCTAGGCCGTAGGTGTATCAGTGCTACTGTACACCAGTGTGCACCACTGGCGTGGGAAGCACCTAGGAGATGAGATCTCTC